>CM037793.1:9829180-9879180 GCA_021229015.1 Solen grandis | reverse complement strand
CATTCGATTAAGACGTACCAACCTTGTATATGGCCGAACTAAGTTTCCATCGAACTAGTGCCATGTCTTGAAAGCACATGTACCCCGTTTTAGTAAATTCAGACATGGATGACATTTCCAGGGAAAGTGGCTGTCAACAATATCATGTCGTATTTAATTCTTTTTCAGTAAATTTAACCATGGCTGTCCCTTCTAGAGCACAGGCTACTACGTGGTTTGAGGAATGTGACCAGTCTGGCGATGGCTGTGTAAGCGTTCATGAACTTGCGGCAAAAATCACACAGAATTCATGTGCTTCTAACGAAGATGTTGTAGTAAGTATAAGTATTTTTAATTATTCAAATGACATAAATCCCTCTCAGTAGCCTTGTTGTTCGGGTATATGTATACCTTCTTCGGAAATGACATTTTCGAGACACTAAGAGAGATTTTTCGACGGGATCAGTCGGCGAGCACCTACCTGCCTACTTACTGGCGAGGGAACCAGGTGATATGAGATGTTTAGTATAATCGCACCACGGGACAATTTCTTCGTTTTATTAATACGTCCGTCCTGTGTTTGTGTTCATAGTGTATACAGGATGCAGTCACTAAAATCAGGTCGTACGTTTTACAATGCACATTTCTAAATTGTTGCAGTCACCTTTCCCATTCGTAGCTCGGTCAACTGCTCAGACACAGCATAACAATGTGTTTTACTTTGCAACCCTTGGCTATCTGTTATACACGTGTCGCTACTAGATAGCCTGTAAGTTAACGTACCTGTGTTAATACGGGAAAATATACGCGGTTATCATCATACAGGAAATATTGTCTCTTGTTATATTCTTGCGTGGGAAGAACAGGATTTCATCAGCGCGGGTATGCATCAATCAATGGTATTACCTGTGTAAACAAATGAAAAATATGCATGGTCGCGACAGGTATGTTTAAAATTCTCGTCTTGTTATTGGTCTCATGGTCCACGACAAGCTGTGTTTTGAGTATAAAATCGCAGCACATACGTCGATTTTGTTAATTAAACACGCGTTAAAAATGCATAATAATAAAATGGCAACGGAATTATATACACCAAGTTTGTTTAATCTTAATGATTCGTTCCATTTAGTTCCGTTACGTTAGTTTAGCTTATTATTATTATTATTTTTTTTACGCCATAGTGCTGATGTCTCTTTTTCACTAGATAGGCCAAAACAAGAAATGTGGTATAAAAGATTAGTACACATATTTTAGAATATTCGATAATGCGACAGCACAAAACGAGACCACGATAGCACGATGCGACATCACGACGGAACGATGCGATATCGTGGCGATACGAAACTACATCAACAACTCACGACAGGAGATCATGACAGTGCGATATGAAAGTTATTAAATGTGTCACGTCGAAGTTCGACAATGCAGTCGTTAAACTATCGTAACGTGGCGTTGTATTCTAGAACTGTACGGTCGTGATATTGTATCATACAGTCGTGATTTCTTATCGTATCGGCGTGATACCGTATCGTCATGATATCGTTTCACATCGTCATGTTATCTATTTGTGCAGCCGAAAACTCGAATCTTTCCGTCTCGCGTCATTTGGCGCTGTCGTTACTGTCGGTGACAGAGATACAAATAATGCCGATAGAAAATAATATTTTAATTGCTGTGGTTGAATGTTTCAGAAAATGTTTCAAGCCTGTGACAAAGATGAAGACAAGATGGTTACGAAGGAGGAATTTTTAGACGAAGTTCTCAAAGAACCTCGCGAGTAAGGATTTTCGAGATTATTTATTAGGTTAAAGGGCATAACTTGTACGATATTTTAAAGAATACTTTACGGCTTTCCTTCAGGAAGACTTGACATACGGTCATCAAACAAAATATTAATATGTCTTAAAAGTTATCACTTCTGTCTTTTCTCAAAAACTTGACTGATAATAGAGTTAATAAAACAGGTTTAAAATATTTCGCTTCTTGCATGTTTATGAACAGAAAGAAAGCAGCTCTGAAAAACAGACCAAAAAAATCAACTGTCTATGTTCCAAAGAATTACGGAACAGCGACATCATAACCTTCCGAAAAAATAAATTGAGACCATAGTAAAAAGTATTGTAGTTCAGAGAAAAAGACTCGATACTTTGATGAAATTTAAACTTGTTTTTGGAGAAATGTGCAATTCAGTATCACACAAAAGTGCATCACTCGTGTGTGTGTGAGCAGTACTGTAAAACAATGTTGACATTAAATTTCCATGAATATGCATTTAATTAATTAATTTATATGTACGTCTATTCTTGGACCCAATATTTAAAAAATCATGAGATCTACTAAATGAAACATGTGCGTTCGGGTACTTTTGGAGAAAATCGTCTGCGTAATGCACGAAAATAGTTCCCTAGGACTGATCGTTGGGGTTAAGCATCCACGTTATCCACGACGAATACCGGAAGTCCCCGGGAACGGTTGTTCCTTGTATTCTATTATGGACATTCATACCTAGTTTACCTGCTTATGAGAGGAACTATTTGCAAGTATGAATATCATTCCGTGACGTAATAAGCGGAAGTTATTTGCACACTTTTTGTTGCATTCGGTCTCCTTCATTTTCATATTTGACGTTAGAATTTGTGATTCCTTCTGAAGCCTGTCTTTAAATAGTATGTGCTCTACATTGTGTGGCAAGCAGTTATTGTTTTCAAAGTCCTTCCTCAAGCATTGTTGCTTTGATGAAAATCGGATCAGGTCAGGTTACCACTTCTACACAAATCCTAAAAAGGTTGACGGGTCCCCCGCCTGATACCATATATTGATTTACCCAAAAGGAGAACCCCTACTGCCGCAAGGTCCACATTCCAATTTTTAATGTCTCTTTATGTATGAATAAATATACACCTCAAAGCATAAACCCCATCTGCAATCAAATTATTAGATATACATGTTTAAGGCAAAATTAACTTAAGACTCATTTTTGGGGAGCTTTTCTCATATGAAATAATATAAATGCTAAATGTTGACTATTAAAATCAAGAGTGAAAATAAAGAGTCTCTCTCTCTCTCTCTCTCTCTCTGCATATACAAGGTATATAAACAAAAGTTATGTCCACACTAATTTCCGTAATCTATAACTATAGCATACTGTGGTCTGTTTTCCAGAAAGACAATCAGAGAAATATTTGCCGCATTCGATGCAGACAAATCTGGTCAACTCACACTCGAGGAACTGGAAAATGCTTTGGCACAACAAGGTATGGCGTGAAATTTTATTAACTTGTATATTACGTCTGTTTTTCATTCATTTTGTATTATTCTGTACATAAGCCAGATATAAATGTGGCTCAATTCTATATTACGCCATAAGCTAATGACATGGACCCACACCCAGTCTTTTTTTCCTGACAACACTGCCTTGATGTGTTGAGGGACAGGCACGGGCATAATAGTCTAGTATAATTTGAATGAATTTAGTATATTCTAAATAAATTCATTGATCAAACCTACGACTTCCTCCCTCTATTTGTTCCCCTGCTTGGTACTCAGCATACTAGTATATATTCAGTGTAAATCCAGGAATGCATCACCCGGTGTCAGGATCATGTAAAAAATACCTTATCAGTTTCATATTCTGACATTAGACCAACCAGTCCTGGAACTACCCTTATATGCAGAACGACAAGCAAGGTAGCTCTACTAGTAGTCTAGTACCACTTTTTACGACTTTGGAATGTCAGTACCGGGAATCAACACACGACCTCTCGATTCCTGATTCCACTCGAGCACCGGGGCCTGTTTTGCATAAATTGAATTATGTTTCAGGTGCTCAACTTGACTGTGATTGTATCAGGAAGATGTTCAATGAAGCTGACAAGGATGGGTCAACAAAGGTGGATTTTAAGGAATTTAGGGACGCCTTAAACGCTGGGTATTAATCTGGCCTCATTTTAGAAATCCCATGAGGCTCACGTGACATTGTTGTAGGTGGCGCGCGTGAGCGTTAGCATATCGATGGACAGTCCCGGTCTGACTTGGAAGAATGTGTGCATTGTAAAAGCATTTTATTTGCTAATAAGTAGTTACAAGTATCCTATAACAATAGTTTATATGTAATTTACATGTCATCACCTTAAGGTCGTACTTAAACTTAAATATGATTGGAAACTGTAAATCGTCAATTTTATGTAAATACTCTAATGTCAAAACAAAGCAAACTGCGCTTACATACATGATTAAAATTTGGCACATTTCTTATACAATCAATGGATTTTCAACTGTAAAACACATCTGTAATTGATATATCATGTGACGATTTCATTTTCTTATTTATTATCCATGCATTGTGGTACTGGGTATACATTTGTAATTTTGTATAGTTATAAATCGATCTGAGTCAATAAAGGTATGTTGAGTGAAGTTACAATGTACAGTACACTGGCGAACTTAGGGTAACATTTAGGAACCATTTCAGTCTGTAATGAGGGGGTGTCCCAAAATTATTATCAGGCTTTATCAGCTACATACTGTAGACTTACAAATATCCTACATTTGTAAAGATAAATGGTAGTGCTTACACTGCTTGAAGATACGAAGAAAAATATTTTTTTTTTTTTTTTTTTGTGTGTGTGTTTGTTATTCCCTGTTTCAAATGAATTTTTGACATATTTTTCAAACAAATAAAGTTTTCACAAATGGTTTATAAAATGATAAACAATATATTAACATGCAATTGGAAAATACTAACCTTTGATTCGATTTTTCGTGATTCTTTATTTTCAGTAATAATAAAATAAAACAACATATTACATCTTTATTTGTATTTTTTTATATATATATTTGTACCCATTTTACAGCACCTCTAATGCCATAGAATAACGGACCAGTAAAATATTAAAACAATTATTTGTTTTCGTTCCTCTTCATCCCCAAAGTGGACCCTAGTTCTTAACTTCTCAATATAAATTAACTACAATGCTGTGAGCATTTGTGACTGCCTTTGTGACCTGTGCAGACCAAAATCACTCTGTATATCCGTGCAGTCTGATCATACTCATCACTGTTCGCCAATCTGATTAAATTCGGCCCTTAACATGTCTCTGCTATGCTACGCTGCAGTAGTATTTGAACGTCATCAATAGGAGGTGACCTTCTCACTGATCCGGTTTGTTGGGTTTAAAGTCCCATCGACAGTATTTAAGTCGTTTGGAGACGATGTCTATTTAAGACAGACATAGTCCTACTAGGCGCCAAGCAAGGGAGCTATAACAATACGATGTTTTACGACTTTGGTGTGTCGCCGCCAGGGATCGAAACCACGACCTCCCGCACCCGAAGCGGACGCTCTAATCACTCGGCCACCGAGGACGGTACTGATACGGTTCTCCCGATAATGCTATTTATAACCAGCCCACCACCAGCCAATGAAATCGTTCGTTACATAGCGACATTAGGCGAACTCATCAGCATGGCGCTTTGCCCGAAAATCGGACATGCCATTCAGTTTGTGTTAGGAAAAAAAATGGTTTAAAAAATCTAAAAAAGAAGTATGGTGGCATATTTCTGCCAGCCACTTATCCACTTAGCTATGTTGAAACTTTTCGGAAAAATTGTCACATATTCAGTTATTATCTGACAAAAAGGAAATTTTCAAGTTATCCACTTAGGCATCTTAACAGACTAAACTGTCTGTTAGTGCTCACTACTGCCAAACACACATTCACTAAGGTTAACTGGATATCATGTTGTTGTTTTTTTTCTTCAATATAATTATGTGAAAAAATGCTTGTTATCCACATAATTTAACTGACTAGCTTGAAAAAAGGCGAGATATCCAGTTATCTTAAGTGAATATATGGCTGGCAGTAGTGGGCACTAAATTAGAAAAAAAATAAAATAATTTCAACATTCAGCAACGTCTGACTTCGAAATGAAAGTATAGACCTATATCTGGTATCTGCAATCTGAAAATTTGTTTCTAGTTTGATTCTCTATAATCTTGCAAAGTTTAAGAAAATTATATTCGCTAGTTTCAGTTTTCCTTCTTTGTCTTTATAGAAAAAAAACAACACACACACACACTTTTATTGTGAAATACGCCTTTAAGGAATCTGAAAAGACACATCTCCTTGTCCGGCTGATTCTGGAGCAAAGCAGTTAAATTTGCTGGAAAATATTAACTAAATTGTACTTGTGAAAGGTGACAAAAAATTGAACGGGCAATCTAAAGTTGTAACTATTATTAAATGACTTTTCGAGAGAGAGAGAGAGAGAGAGAGAGAGAGAGGTGTGCGGGTGTTTTTAAGACTGAAATCATAAATCATATATAGGGATGATAATATTGGAAATATTTTACTAATATTTTGCATTTAAAATCATGTTAAATGTTTATGGGTTAAATTGTCTTCTTTTTGCTGTTTATTTCCCCTTTTGCACAGAATGAGAACGTTACCAAATATGGTATTGTGTACAATTACCAAAACTCACACAAGCTCCTGTGGGACGGAGCCATAAAAAGCGCGCTATAATGACACGTGATACCTATTCGTTAATGAGTAAGTGCAGCTCTTAACAGGTTCCGTTCTTAGAACATAACCTACATTTTCAGCCAATTAAATCACTGAACGGAAGAAAAAAATGAATGAATGACATAGAATGGCACTTCCAAGGATTTCTTACATACTGGTTCTTGTTTAAAGTTTAAAAAGATAAGTGAGTCAACATGTTGCTCTCTTAGTACTGATTATGTCACCAGCAGTTGAGAAAACCCGTTCACTTGAAACCGATATGCTTTGAATTGCAAGTAAGACTTAAGAAGCTGCTGAGAGGAGAGGATATTTGCTATGATTCTGTCTCCACCATTCAAGAGGATTGTCTGCTATCGGTTGTTCTTCCTCACTGAGATAATGACTTAGTTCGTCATGTGCTCGTGTTGCAAGGGGCTAAGCAGGCTCGTGTTTGACTACTTCTCCAAACAGTAGCGAGGTTTAAGCAGTGCGCAAACATCTGATATGTGGCTGATATCCAGCAATGCTTTCCCCTTTGACAATTTAAAATTAACCCTTTCCCTCATATAGGCTCATTTTGACGCACTCAATAGGTACCACATAAAGCCTGATCTGCAACAAAAAAAACACAGTTAAACCTTACCAAATTTAATTACACAATCCTCATTTCCAGACCACTGAGGAGCAGCGAACAGCATAAAACCTGATCAGCCTGCGAGTTACTCGCAGGCTGATCTGGTTTTATGCTGTTCGCATAGGTCTTTTCATGGTGTCCTCTATTAGGGAAAGGGTTAAGAAGTACTGGCTGTTGTAATTGCTATTTGTTTCGTTACAACAATAGGTCCATCTGGTGTTTCCTTCATCACTTTTTTTACTAAAACGCCAATCACTAACAGCCTTATTCAAGACATCAGCCAAATTCTCGCAAGTGTGAGACTCAAAAGATGGCCTGGATGAAGAACGCTACTTTTCAAATGCCAATCATTATCAGTAAAGTGGGCTGTAATCGTTATGTTACTTCCAGTAGCTTTTGAGGTCCAACCATCTGTTGTCAAATCAACTGACTCGGCTTTATCAACAGCATTTACTACAGTTGCCACTGTTTCATCATACAGACCAGGAACCACATTTTCACTGAAGTGGACTCTGCTCCGAACTTTATATTTCGGATCTAGTATGGTGATCATATTCAAGAACTATTGTTTTCTACAATGCTAAATGGCATCATGTCGCAATATATTGTCCAATTGACCTAGTAATTGCCTGCTGTTGGGCTGAATGTGTGGGGTATCATTTAGTGACTACTTCTGTTAGTTTTAATAGGCCTTTGCTCTAAGGAATACTTGTATGTGAAATTTCCTTGACTTTCCTAGAAACTGCTGTCTGATCGAACTTCTCAGGATGATGTCGCATGTGTGAAGCCATGTTGCTCGTGTTCCCAGACCCTTACGATACATCATTTAGGCAATGTCTGCATGTGGTGACATTTGGTGATTCCGTCCCCTCTACAACATAAAAATAAAATTCCTCCTGAAAATACGAGGTGTGTTCGTAAAGTTCCTGGACAAGCCCTTCTTTTTAATACTGTTTTCGATAATAAGTTAACTTATATAGCAAATTGAAGCTTTATCATTATACTTTTTTATAAAGTGGATATATAAAAGTATATATAGACAGAGAGTGAACATACCAGTCACCATAGCAACGTACCCCCGAAACCCCGCCGCACTTTGCTAATATTATTAATATTCTATCATTAATTTCAAAATAAATTTATTTTACAGCGTCAAAAACGCGCGAAATTGATACAGACGTTTGATTTGACGTCATGTTAAAAAAAAACTGACGTCATCTCCTTAGTTGTTTGGCCGTTATTCCGGAAACGGAAAATGACCTGTCATGGCTACAGCGTTAAAATTGAGCAACGGTGCGTCATCAAATTTTGTGTCAGTGCTAATATGACACCGACAGACACTTTTAAGTTTATTTTGAAAGGAAATGGCAATGCAACTGTATCTAGAAGTCTTGTGTTCGCCTGGCACAAGAAGTTCCGTGACGGACTTGAAGATGTTTCTGACAAACTACGTTCCGGTCGCCCAAGCCGCGGGGAGGAGGACGTCCGTCGGGTGCGAGAAGTCGTCAGTGAGGACAGGCGAAGGTCAGTGCGCGATATTAGTGACATGACAGGAATCTGTGTAAATGTTGTGTATCGTATACTCACAGAAACCTTGAAGATGAATAAAGTCTGCGCTATGTGGGTACCTCGGCTTTTGACAGAGGACCAAAAAGCCGCTCGCATTAACAATTCCAGGTCGTTTCTGAGCCGCTATGACCGAGAGGGCTGTCAGTTTCTCCACCATATAGTCACAATGGATGAAACGTGGATGTATTTGTACGAGCCAGAATCTAAACAACAATCAATGATATAGAAACACACAGATTCTCCACCCCCGAAGAAGGCGAGAACCTGCAAGTCGTCCGGGAAATTTATGTTCATGTTCTTCATGGACGCGCACGGACTGATACTGTTGCACGCCGTACCAGCGGGGACCACAGTAAACGCCGCATACTATCAGAAGGTACGTTATCATGAATTGAATACTATTTTTATTTAAAAATATCTAGGCTTTTGCAACTTACTTTTGTAAAAATTTATATCGTCCTATCGTTTTTACGAAATAATTATAATTATCATACTGTAAAAAGTGCTCGTAAAATGCTTACATAACACGAAACATTGAATATGTTCTCATTTTTGACTGCAGGTTATCCGCCGACGTTTGATACAGGCGCTCAAGCGGAAACGTCCGGACATGGAGACTGAAGAGTTTATCTACCACCAGGACAACGCACCTGCCCATCGGGCCGTCGAAACCTTAGAAACGATCGACTTCCTGGGTATGGAACGGATTCCACACGCACTTTACTCACCCGATCTCGCGCCTATGGACTTTGCTCTATTTCCGCAGCGACGGTAAACCCCCAATACAACAACAACAACTATTTCCGCGTCTGAAGGCCGAGTTGCTCGGAAAAAGGTTTGCAGACCTGGATGATCTCCGCATGGAAGTTCTGAGAGTGTTATCCACTTACCAGAAGAGTTGGTTTATGGACGTGTTTAGTAAGTGGGTACAGCACCACCGAAAGTGTGTCGATTGCAACGGGGAATATTTTGAGAGGTTGTGACGTTAACGTCGAATTTGTGACGAGTAACGTCGTAAATCTGCGGCGTGGTAGTGTTAGTTGTTGTTTTTGTTTTATTGTAACTTTACAATAGTTCTTTGTATTTTTTTTAATATTTTACATGTGCATTATAATTATTCTACCGATTACGATAATATATCGGTATCAGTAACTTTGAATCCAAAATGAGTCCATATTTTGTGTTTGTAGTACGACGGAGGCTTTGTTTTGTCTTCGGCTGAAGTCACGTTATATAAATTAAATATACATCATTCTTATTTACTACAAGCCGGGCTCTCTGTTTTCCGGAGACAACAGTCACCGGTCTCCAATTCCATAGCCTATTTCAGTGCATGTATGCAAGAAAATAAACGAAGAATAACTTGAAAACACATTTTATATTATTTAATTAATGTTGTTTACTGTTAAAAAGCTTGTTTTTGACGAACTATTTGTCATTCGGAACTTTTACATAAACTCGACTACCAACCCTGACTACGACCGAAAAATAACGGTGTTACTGTCAATATTGCACAGTTGGAAATCGGCTTTTTTCGGTGATTTCAATTTTTTTTCTTTTGTTTTCTTTGGTCTCGAGGGATCTCCCGTTTCTATTTTTTAAGTTTACTGGTATCGTGCTGACTCGGAATCGCACTGTGAACCGTACCGTGAAGAAAATATGCGACATGCCGTTACACCCTTATCATAGAATATATGGCATTTAATGGTGACAATTATCAGCCATAATTCAAATAAAGCTTTGGAGAAGAGGGAACGATATATAGTAAATACATATAAAATTCATCCTATTTGTGACTTATTAAATTTATGAATACATTTCTATTTTCTATTTTGCCATGTACAAAATAAATCAGCATATTTAACAAAATCACGTCACTTTACACTTGGATAGAATCTATTTAGACATTTCTCCAACGTTCGCCATGTTCGCTTCGTAGAATATGTAGGATGTCTGAAAGGCATACGCGGCCATTTAGTTAGATTGTTTATCTCAGGCGAAGCTCCTTTAGTTATGCACTCTGACGGGTACGCGGTGGACCATAATTTCAAACGTCATAGCGGGCGGATAAAAGCGGCTGTACACAGCGCACTGTGTACTACATCATCCCAGCGTTCACAAGTGATTCTCAGTCGGCTAATACAAAAGGTAAGCGTGATTTTCGTTTGTTTATTTCTTGAATTTAACGTCCCACCGACAGTATTTCAGTCATTTGGAGACGATGTCTACGTGAGACAGATACGGTGCTGTCACACTGCATGCCGTAGACGTGTGACATAATACCACACCCAGTCACATTATCCTGACACCGGGCCAACCAGTCCAGCAGCTACCCTTATATGCTGAGCGCCAAGCAAGGGAGCTAGACCAGTACCATTTTTTTTACAACTTTGGTTTGTCGCGGCCTTGATCGAACCCACGACCTCTATCCGCGATTTTTTTCCCCTAAATTTGCATTTTCATTAAAGCGATGTATATATCTTTATTTTAATATTCTAACCGGTGTTGTTAAACGGGGACACAATTTTAAGTGCACAAATGACTTATTTTGTAGTATTTATAAAGTTTGAGCGTTTGTGCGTTAGATCACTGAAAAAGAAAGCACACCACCTGACATTTATTATTGTAATCTATCTAATATGTAGTATTTTAAGCTCAAATTTTCAGGATATATTTATTATATCAATGGAAGTATCCCTGGCGAGATAAGGCAGGTATACATCTTGTTCATTTTCACATCGGCATTTTGCCAAAAAATTCGACGTTTAAAGTTGATTTGAATAAAACTGAAATACTGCGTATTACCTCAAGCGATACTTTCTTCATACGATTAGAAATGTTTGCATCAATTTGCACAATTTAACTTGCTTAAATATGGCTGGTATAGATGGAAATGCGTAGTAATTTGATTTACCTGTAATACCTGTATGTAAGGTATGCGCTAACTTTGCGTTTGAGCTACGGACTCGTACCGTGTGACAAAATTACCTCATCAGGCATGGTGGCTTCAAAGAACGCACTGGACAAACATAAAGGTCAACCACAAAGATTTCATTTTCATTATTATCTGCTAGAATATATTAGAGTTAGACCTTCTGTACAAAAAAAAAAATATGTTGTTGCATAGAATAGGAAATAAAATTGCAAAAAATGACCCAGGTGAGAAAAGAATGACTGGCACGTAAGGAGTTATATAACATGGACAAATGACACCAAATGATAAACATCATCAATATCTCTATCGCTATTACAAATTTGACATTCTCTCTCCTCTTTTGGAATACTATTTCTAGAAAATCTTCCTATTTGTATTTTTAACTCATGAGCTGATACCCTAACTCTAGTAAGCATATGTCTGAGATTGGCAGATAGTATATCTGTAACAGTCTTATAACAAAGAGTATACTTAAAAACTTATCTTCATCTAGAACACTACTATTCTGAACTAAACTACTCCATTCCTGCAAATAACAATCAAGAACACGCTGCTTAAAAAACTTTGGAAATGCTTTACATCAATACTATTTGCAAAGCTTCTGAACAAAAATACGTATCTAGATTTTTAAGATCTGAAACCCAATTCTTGAGTCCCGTTTAAATCATTCAACCCTAACTTGTACATACATGAAACAAATTTATTATCAGAGTTCGCAACTTTACATCAATATTTAACAAGAACCGTTCTTGAAAATGATGAATACCCCCAGATACCGCTTTGACACAGTTAAGTGTTACCATGTCAGATAGTCGTAATACAGTTGTAGGGTAAAAATAAAAACACACCAAAACAGGTAGAGCTCTGATTCATTTAAACATATGTTGCCGAAATTTTTTAATAAATATGAAACAAATTAAATTGATCATGACATGCCAGGGATATATGTAACTACTGTTTGTACTTATAAACGATGTGAAATTATATCAAAATATGACAAATAGTAGCTGAGCAATAGAACAGATCATATATATTCAAAAATAAGGCAAGGGGGGAATAACTGAAAGAAAACTGAAGCAAGCATGACATGTCTACAATATGAGCAAGTGAACTTGTTATTTACAATTGTTGTGAAGTTAAATAAAAGATAGCTAAGACAAATTGTGGACTACATATCTCATATAAAATCAAGCCGGTCATGGTGACGCTCCGATCTGTTTATAACATAGGATCGGGTTCAAGTTCTTGATAATTTCACTGTTTTCCTAATATAATCCACGGTTATTTCTAGGTAATTAAGCGAAAATCATTAGAAAATAAATATTAACTGACGCAATAACCAGGTGCTATATACCATTGTAAAGAGAATAGGCACAGATCTTTCTTATAAGAAAAGTATGGGTAGCAATGACGTCATGATGTCATTGATGACATCATCAAATATGGGTTGTTTTTTTAAGATGGCGACGTTAAATTAGAATGCTGCAGAAATAGTTAAGCTCTATTTTGAGACTAGTTATTTTCATGCGCATGCTGCAGAAAATGAGAGATTCGCAAAGCTTTAAGTGCATCGGCTCGTTAATAGATTTCAACAGACTGGGTCAGTTAAGGATAGCCGACACAACAACAGTTGAAGACCGAAATCAAGCCGTAATTCATAGAACTTTGCAGAGATCCAGGAAGTGATTCAGGAGACAATTCAGAAAATCAGTAAGAGAAACGCCGAAATGGTATCCGATATTTTGGATCACCCTGTATTACTAATTTCGATATTTTTTTTTTATTACTCCCACGCAAACGAAGCTTGAGAGGGGGTGTATAGGAGTCGGTCTGTCGGTCTGTTGGTTTGTCGGTCTGTCCGTCCATTCCAAAAACTTAAATAAAAAACATAAATTTCACTTGAGTTATCTCAAGGATTATATAGTTATTTCCCCTGATTCGACTCTAAATATCTTGTGACGCAAACTTGTTCTACATTTCTTAACGGATTCAGTTCAAATTTTGTGTGTGCATTGATAATCATGTGGAGAGGTGAGTGTCATAAATTTCAACTGAGTTGTCTAAAGGAAGGCAGATTTATTGCCCTGGTCCCATATTTGAATTATCTCCCTTTGTTTAATTCTGTTGTTCCTTGTCCGGAACATAACTTGAACGTTATACAATGTATTGACTTGAAATTTAAAATGTAAACAGATGGCGACGAGGAAAAGTGCACTGTATAAGAACTGTAACTCTACACTTTTCAACTACTGTGCCAATATACCATAACTGTCTCTCTATCCACTTTAAATATTAACTTAATTTACTTTTTACTTACTATCATAACCAATATACTATGTATACAGGTTCTTATCTATGCTCCGCCTGGAGTCTGGCTTCTCCTGTATCAAAGCATTTTGCGGGGGTATAATCCCTTCAATGATAGCTCTAGTGATTTCCTGTATTTCAATGTATGTAGTTTATGGTGCATTGCCAAACTCCGCTCTGGTAACGTCACGCTACGCTACTTTAACCACTGCCACCACCTAAGTCACGTGATGATAGTTGAAACCATGTGACCAACATTCATAATTTTACAAATTAATGTTATTTGATTTTATTTTTTACATTTCTCATAATCATGAATGTTATTTCCGTGGAACATAACGAAACTGATATGATATATACAAAACTAAAGTCAAAAGTGAAAAAAGTAAATCCGGCCAATATCAGCCAAATCTATTTTTTGGTGGCAGTGGTTATCGACAACTGTAAGGGGAGGTAACTACTGCGGCGGAGTTTGGTGCATTCCCTGTCCCCATTTGATCAGTTAATAGTGCGCAAGCGTCCGTTCATAAATATTCGGGAAGGAGTGAACCATGGCTGTACTACAAACACCAACGAATAGGAAACACCAAGTCATGGCGGTGAAATCATAATCAAATTATGAACATTTTAACTTCAATTCACTTGAAAGCTGAAACTCTGAATTTAACTTTTTATTTCACAGTCAGTCTGATTTGCGTATTCTATATATATATATGTATTCAAAGTCGCCGATTATTTTCACAGATACAACTCTATAAAAACTTTAACACCATACTTGACCAAAAATAAATATGACGGGTCATGTATATGAAATTAAGGCATATGACACTTGGTCTATCAATGACGTCAAATGGGTCACGTGACCCTAAATTGTATAAACTGCCCAGCAGCTCACAAAATCGGCATTTACAATACTTTAAGAAATTTTGCAAAAAAAAAGCATGTTCGTGATTTATCTTAAGAAAATGGACGAAATAAGAAAGGTTTTTATAAAAAGTCAAATTTTTATTTGTGATTCACAGATAAGGTATAGCTTGCTTGCAAGTGACGTAGTAGGTGGATAGTGAGGGCTCGGACTGGCACTTTACCTTGACAGAGACTCGAGATTCTCTTGATTAGCATTCTTGTCTAAAATGCATTGGCATGAAAGTGGGGTTTTGTCATAAAGACACAAACTTCCTAATACTTTTCTATTTTCCTGGCAAATTGTGGTAAAAGGCACGAAGGTCCCTTGTTCGAGACGAACAGCGATCTCTCTTATTTTGCAGCATCTCTGATTTGACTCTGAATATGAAAGTTGCCAGTTACTTACAGTAGCATCGTTTCCAACACTGGTTCACCCAGCAAAAAGGGCTTTTGAAGATGGTGATATATACGTGTTAAAAACCGCAATAGCTTGAAATAAAACAAGTTACGACAAGAAATTCAAATGCTGTATTGATTAAATTTATGTTGAAGTTGTAAACGATGATGATAAGGATGATGTTGCTGATACAAAATCTATAAACTAGTTATTAATGAAAGATCTACTGATATAAACATTCTCGTTTTCATTACTTTCGTTCATATTAATCACACATTCGCTTTAATGACTCTGGTATTCGTATCAAGCGATTCACATAAATACAGTCCCCTCTACTTTTTACGCAACCCATTAGTCACACCTCATGATGTATGTATCATTGGTTGCACAACTCTGCTTTCGTCTAGATTAGATGTAGAAAGTGATCATTTAAATATCTGAATAAGATGCGTATGTATCATATTTCCTTTTCTTTCAAATTGAAAAGGTGAATAAACATCAAGCCGCCTGTCAGTTGACTTGAGCGTCATTTGATTTATTGCTACTTTCAGATGCATCTAGGAATGTTAAAATGAATTACGCTCAAATTTGACGCTTGTAAAATATTTCCCAATCGTATCTCCTTGGTATTCCCGGCTTAGCTCAGCATAGTGCGTTAATATCGCCGAGTTTATCCGAAATAAACGTTCCGGCGGTTAGCTTCATTGTTCAGTGGGAAATACATTTGAATTTCTTTTCCCCGTCACGGATTGGTCAATAAAAATCAGCGAATTATACCGAGTATTGCTTATCCTCATCATATTTTACCATATTCTTGAAACAGCTCTTTTATGCTGAGACCACCCGATCTCAACAGGACTTGAATCAACCTTCACTATGACAGTATTTCAGTCATATAGCGACGATCAGCATATTACAGGTAAAGGAAGACTCTGTGTAAACAGAGGCACCAGAGTGACCCGCCGACCTAACACAAACCAGCAGGGAAGCTTTCTCACATGAACACTCGGTGTTATCCTGCCGAAATTAGAATCCACAAGTGTTTGGGACTGAGTACGTGGTGGTAAGACCTCGGTCACTGAGGCTCCCAGATTTGTAACGATTTCGTGTCGCTTAGGACGTACCCACATTGTGTATGGCTGAACTAAATTTTCATCGAAATAGTGCCATGTCTGGGAAAAACATGTACCCCGTTTTAGTAAACTCAGACATGGGTGTCACTTCCATTAAAAATGACTGTCCATTAAAATATGTCATCTTTAAATCTGTTCCAGTAAATTTAACCATGGATCCCCCTTCTAGAGCACAGGCTACTGCGTGGTTTGAGGAATGTGACCAGTCCGGCGATGGTTGTGTGAGCGTTCAGGAACTCCAGGCAAAAATCAAAGAAAAGAAATGTGTTAGTGACGAAGATGTTGCAGTGAGTATTTTTTTCTAAATATTCAAATGTCATGAATGACATAAAATCCCTCTTGATAGCCTCGGGGTATGGGTATATAATTACTTTTTCGGGAATGACATTTTCGAGGCACTAAGGGAGATTTTTCGAGAGATCAGTCGGAGAGCCACCTGCCTACTTGCTGGCGAGGAAACCGGATGGTATGAGATGCTATTTATTTTTTTCAGTAGTAAACGGTTCAAAATTTAATCGCACCACGGGCCAATTTCTTCGATTTTTAAAAACGTCCGTCTAGCTTTTGTGTTATAATGTATACAGGGTGCAGTCAGGACGTACGTTTTGCAATACACCTTTCCAAATTTTAGCAGTCGCCTTTCCATCCATAGCTCGATCAGCTGCTCACAAACAACATCATTATCAAAACCATGTGTTCTATTGTGTAGCTCTAGTCAACCATTCGCTCGCTATCTATTATCCAAATGTTATTACTAAAAAGCCTGTAAGTTTACTAAATAAAACATCTGTAAATAACTGGAATAACCCTACTTAACGGTGGCTCTTTCACATGTCGGTGATCTATTTAAATGAGAGCCATCGACACTTCCGCCGTAGAGCCCTCGACCAAAACAAGGTTGAAAAAGGTAAGCACATTTTATGCAAATATCCGTTTGTAAAGATCATGCTTGTTTTTCAAAAATTGAAGAATGTCATGCCACGTAGAGCATTTTTCTCATCACTTTGGATGCAATTTCGGTAAAAATACCCAAAAATGACGTTGCTAGAACTTTTACCAAATATCAACTCCTGTGTTTACTTTTACGAGGAGACACATCTTAAGTGAATTCCCTACCGTGAAATAAACGTTGGCCCACTTATTCGTGCATATAATATCGGCCCATCCTCTCCTTTGGCTCCATACAAAAAGTAGTTCACAGAGCTCGGTTAATAAACAAACTACTCACATTTCTTCAAATGTGATCGAGCCATAGACAAGGTGTTGGAGCCATCGGCAATGTGAAAAAGCCTTCGCAAATGTGATGGAGCCATCACCAACATTCAATTAGTGTTAATATTGTGGAATTATACCGATTAATATTCATGTATAGACTAAATTGCATAAATGGATAAAGACTTACTTTTATAAAATGTTTTAAATAATTGTTCAATCAATCAGATTCCTTCATGTTTCACTTTTCACATTTGCGAGGGATCCAGTACTTTGTCGATGTCTCGATCACATTTGAAAACAAGAGGCCCAAGGGCCATAAACGCTCACCAGAGTACATCAGCATATTCAAGATGATTTTTTCTATAAGGAAATCAAATGACAAACCAGAGATCAACTTCATTTTAGCAATCATTGCAGACATTCATGAAATCAATCCTGACCATTAATTTCATGGAAGTAAAATTCTGAAATTTATTTATTGAAGATAATATAATATATTGTATTATCAGTTGCAGTTACACGATGTGAATGGTGTTCAATAAAATAATCTAGCAGAATTTATCATGATAGTTTGAAAGACACAGGGCTTTTTGTACGGGAAGAAAATGAAAGCAGTTGGTTAAAATGGTTGATTTAACTTTTACATAACATGATAAAACTTTTAAATAACAATCTGTATCAAAATATTTTGAAAATTCTTTAATATCGTTTCAGATTCCTTTTACAAGTTGTCAAAAGGGAAAGTAAATCCGCGAAAACTGATGACATTTAGAAATGCAAAGCTTTTTTGGTTATTAATTTTATTTACATGGTCAGAGAAAGTTGTGAATCTATTTTGCAAAACTATAAAGGTACTCTCCAAATTACCTACAGTGTGTCTTTTTAGCTTTTATCCACAAAACAATGCACCTCTACATTAAAATATTATCGTAACAAAATCGGCAATTTGCGTACGTGACATCGCCATGAATCTGGCAGAATTTTATGCAAAATAGAAAAAGTGGGGGAAAAAAAGAAAAAAAAGTTAAACAGATAAGCTCATTTCAAGTTTTTTCCTCTCTCTTTTAAGTTCTCTTTAGATTACCAGGCGGATTACCAGTTACATGAGAAAAAACAAAACAAATTGAGAAGGAGAAGTGTGTAAAATGCGGAGAAAAAAACAAAAATGCGGATCATTTAAGGGTCTTTTATTTTATTTTTTTATTATTATTTTATTTTTTTTTTTATTTTTTTTTTTGGGGGGGGGGGGGGGATTTTCACCTACAGTTGAGGAAAAATATATAACTTTTACGTTTCTTTTTTTTTTGTTTCAATGGTATTACCAATGTAACAATTGAAAAATATGCATGGGCGCGACAGGTATTATATTATAAAATTCTCGCCTGGATTTGGGTCTTATAGTCAACGACAAGTTGTGCTTTAAGTATTAAACGGCAGCATAAACGTCGCTTCTGTTCATAAAACACGAGTTAATTAATAAAACGGCAATGGAATCAGTTTGTTTAATCTCAATGGCTTGTTGCATTTATTTCCGTAACGTTATTTCAGCTTAAAATTTGTGTTTTACGCCATTGTGCTGATGTCTCTTTTCATTAGATAGTCCAATAAATATCGTAAGCACGATTAGTAAAATATATTTCAAAATATTCATTTTCATCAAAATTCGATAATACGACAGCACGACACGAGACCACGATATCACGATGCGACATCACGACAGAACGAAATAATATTGCAACGATACGATACGATAACAATAACACACGATAGGTGTGTCACGTCGAAGGTCGACAATGCAGTCGTTAAACTATTGTATCGTGTCGTTGTATTCTAGAGTTTTACAGTCGTGATAGCGTATCATACAGTCGTGACATCGTATCGTATCGTCGTGATATCTTATCGTCATGATATTGTGCAGTCGCAAACTCAACACAAAAATAGTTCACAGAGCTCGGTTAAAAGCAAAATACTCATTTTTTTCCAAATCTGATCGAGCCATCGAAAAGGTGCTGAAGCCATCGGCAATTTTAAAGAGTCCTCGCAAATGTGATGGAGAAAACACCATCATTCAATAAGTGTTGATATTGTGGAATAATACCGATTTATATTCATGTATAGAATAAATTGCATAAATTGATAAAAGACTTACTTTCATAGAATGTTTTGAATAATGTTCAATCAGGTTCCTTTATGTTTCCAGACATCGTATCGTCATGATATCATTTTGCGCAGTCGCAAACTCGCATCTATTTCGCACTGTCATTATCTCGTTTAATAGTGGCGTATTGTCAGTGACGTAGATACAAAATATGCTAATAAAAATAACACTTTAATTGCTGTGGTTGAATGTTTCAGATAATGTTTTCTGCCTGCGACAAAGATTGTGACAAGAAGATTACGAAAGAGGAATTACTAGAGGAAATTCTCAAAGAACCCCGCGAGTAAGGATTTTCCAGATTATTTATTAGGTTAAGGGGCACAACTTGTATCATCTTTTAAAAAATACCTTAGGTTAAGGGGCACAACTTGTACCATCTTTTAAAAAATACCTTACGGCTTTCCCCAGTAAGACTGCAGTATAAAATTATGCTGACATCGAATTTCGGTGAATCTGCATTTAAGTGATTTTTAACGTCTATCCGTGGATTAAAATTCAGAAAAAATAAGATCTACTAAATGTTTGTTTGTGTTAAAATTAGTGGATAAAATCGTCCGCGTAATGCACGAAAAAAGTTCCCTAGAACTGTTCGTGGGGATTAAACATGACTAATACCGGAAGTCCCCGGGAACGGTTGCTCCTGGTATCCTATTATGGACATTAGCACCTAGTGTACCTGCTTATGAGCGGAACTATTTGCAAGGATGATTATAATTCTGTGACGTAATACGCGGAAGTTCTTTACACACTTTTTGAATGATTCGGTCTCCTTCATTTTCATGCTTGATGTAAGAATTTGAAAGTCATATAATTTGATCTCTTCTGAAGTCTGTTTTTAAATTTGATACGGGGAAAATCCGGAAAATATGTGTTCAATATTGTGTGGCAAGCAAGCATTGATGTTTTGATGAAAATCGGACCGGTAAAAAAAATTTGACGCCCCCCCCCCCCCCCCTCATAATGATATTTTGGCCTGATATCATAGATAAATTAACCCAAAAGAAGAATCCCTACAGCCGCCAGGTCCATACTCCAATTTTTAATGTCTCTTTATGTGTGAATAAATATACATGTACCTCAAAGCATAAACCCCATCTGAGATCAAGTTAGATATATATGTGTAAGGTTTTGCAGCCAAAATTAACTTAAGACTCATTTTTAGGGGAGCATTTCCTCCTATGAAATAATGGAAATGCTAAATGTTCACTATCAAAATCAAGAATGGAAATAAAGAGTCTCTCTCTCTCTCTCTCTCTCTCTCTCTCTTAATATACAAGGTATATAAACAAAAGTTATGTCCCCACTAATGTCCTTAATCCGTAACTATTGCATACTGTGGTCTGTTTTCCAGAAAGACAATAAACAAATTATTTGCCAAATACGATACAGACAAATCTGGTCAACTCACACTCCAGGAACTGGAAAATGCCATGGCACAAGAAGGTATGGCGTGATATTTTATTTGCTTGTATATTACGTCTGTGTTTCATTGATTTTGTATTATTCTGTATATAAGCCAGATATAAATGTGGCTCAGTTCTATATTACGCCATAGGCTAATGACATGGACCCACACCCTGTCTTTTTTTCCTGATAACACTGCCCTGATGTTTTGAGGGACAGGCACGGGCATAATAGTCTAGTATAATTTGAATGAATTTAGTATATTTTAAATAAATTCAGGGATCAAACCCACGACTTCCTCCTCCTAAACGGTATTTGTTCACCTGCTTGGTACTCAGCATATATTCAGTGTAAATCCAGGAATGCATCACCCGGTGTCAGGATCATGTGAAATGTGTCATAATACCTCATCAGTTTCAAATTCTGACACTGGACCAACCAGTCCTGGAACTACCCTTATATGCTGAGCGACAAGCAAGGGAGCTCTACTAGTAGTCTAGTACCACTTTTTACGACTTTGGAATGTCAGTACCGGGAATCAACACACGACCTCTCGATTCCTGATTCCACTCGAGCACCTGGACCTGTTTTGCATAAATTGAATTATGTTTCAGGTGCTCAACTGGACTGTGATAGTATCAGGGAGATTTTCAATGAAGCTAACAAGGATGGGTCCGATTGCATGGATTTAGAGGAATTTAAGGACGTCTTTAAGGCTAAGTATTAATCTGGCCTCATTTTAGAAATCTCGTGAGGCTCACGTGACATTGTTGTAGGTGGCGCGCGTGAGCGTTTGCATATCGATGGACAGTCTCGTTCTGACTTGGAAGAATGTGTGCATTGTAAAAGCATTTTATTTGCTAATAAGTAGTAACAAGTATCCTATAACAATAGTTAATATGTATTTTACATGTCATCACCTTAAGGTCGTACTTTAACTTAAATACGATTGGAAACTGAAAATCGTCAATTTTATGTAAATACTCTAATGTCAAAACAAAGCAAACTATGCTTACATACAGCATTAAAATTTGGCACATTTTTTTTATTCAGTCAACAGATTTTCAGCTGTAAAACACATCTGTTATTGATATATCATGCGGCGATTTTTATTTCATATCTATTTAACTATGTATTGTGTTTCTAACATTTTGGTATTGTATTGGGTATACATTTGTATAGTTGTAAATAAAGGTATGTTAAGTTAAGTTACAATGTACTTAGGGTAACGTTTAGGAACCATTTCAGTCTGTAATAAGGGGATGTCCCAAAATTATTTACCACGCTTTAACAGCTGCTTACAAATCTGGTAGACTTACACTGCTTGAGGGTATGAAGAAAAATAAGATTTAGTTTTAATCTTTCTTGTGTTATTTACCTGTTTCAAATAAATTTTTGACATTTTTTTCAAACAAATAAAGTTTTCACTAATGGTTTATAAAACGATAAACAATATAATATGTAATTCGGAAAATACTGTCTTTTGATTCGATTTTTCATGGATCTTTATTTTCAGTAACAATTAAATAAAATTTTCCCGGAAGACAACATATAACATCTTTCTTTTTCTTTTTTTTTTTTTGTATTTATTTGTACTCATTTCACAGCACTTCCAGTGCCATAGAATAAAGGACCAATAAAATATTAAAACAATTATTTGTTTCCGTTCCTCTTCATCCCCAAGCTGGATCCTAGTTCTTGACTTCTCAATATAAGTTTAACTACAATGATATGAGCATTTGTGACTGCCTTTGCGGCTAGTGCAGACCACGATCACTGTACACATCCGTGCAGTCTGATCATACTCATCTCTGTTCGCTATTCGGTCAGTACATTTTCACAGATATCCCAATAAACAACTAATGGTACAGTCCAAAATGACTGTAGCTGTTCGACAGATTGTGTGACAGGTGGGGTAAGACCCCTGGTGAATGAAAGGATCCAGGTAGAACCACTGACTTTCAGCAGATCAGCTGGATGACTTCCTCATTTGAATGACTCTGTCGGAATTCGAACCGACAACGGTGAGCGATGTTTAGTCAGAGACTTTGCCCGCTAGACCACAAAGTCTCTTCTTTCCCCACCCCGCCTCTCATTTCCCTGTATGAAAATCAGACTACATTTGGCCATTCGTTACAATAATTAATGTTCTTAATTCAAAACGGATTTCCATACAACCTTTCGTATTTATGGATAAAACATTTAAATAAATATATAAATACATGTAAATGAAAAAAACAAAAAACAATACTAAGTAGAAAAAGATAGATTAAATCTTAATCAAAACAAATAAATAAGTCGTGGAATCATGAGTAATAATTATTATCAGAATAAACATTTATATCAATTATATAAAATTCGTTACATATTAAGCGAGCTATGGTTAATTTCAAGTAACAACAAATAACCATAATTAAGAGGCGCCTGTAAGAAACTGTATTCATAAGCAGTATTAAACTTGTAATTGGCATCCAAACTTGTGTGTGCGTGTGTGAGTGTGTAAGTGTTTGCCTACGTGTTATCCTACGTGTAAGCCCTTAAAATTATGTATACAAAACAAGAAACGAAATTTAGTCATACATGGTGTGTCGCAACCGCGCATTTGTGAAGCTGAATTATGCTGTTGAATGGACGTTCTCTATTATCGTGACAAAACATCTAACCGCTTCGGCGAATATCTACTTGATCTGTGTCGGGCAGGGAATGTAAGAATTGTGAACGGAAGATTGCATGACGATAAAGATGTTGGTAATTTTACATGTTTTACATATAATGGTGAAAGTTTTGTAGATTACTTACTTACACATCAAATGAATTGTGACTAAATATGTACGTTTAATATACATGAATTTAATATTTTTTCTAACCACGCTCCTATATCATTTACACTTAAAACAAATACGATTTATACTAATAATTTTCAAAAAACGAGCGTATTTTATAAATGGAATCCTGATTTTAAAGACATATTTTTGAGAGATATAAATGATAGAATAGATATGTTAGAAAATGAGTTAATTGCTGGTATAAGTGATGGTGACGAAATAGACGCATTAGTCAATTCATTCACACTTTTTTTTAATAAAAAAGGAAATAATTATTTTGAGAAAAAACGGAGTAATAATAAATGTAATTTTGTTGATACTGATGGGAATAGACACAATTGGTACGACGATGAATGTAGAATCAAATATGAAATGGTTCAACAAGCAATGCAAAATTATAAATGGGAGAAAAGTGATGAAAAAAGAAAGGAGTTTTTGCATAAAAAATATAAATATTGTTGTAGAAGGAAAAAACGTGAGGTTAATTACCAATTTAATAGAAATTTAAATAATATGAGACGTAAAAATCCTCGGCAATTTTGGAATTATTTTAAGCACAAGAAACATACTAATATTAGCAACATGATATCTTTATCTGAATTCCAGCATCATTTTCAAGATATTTTATCATCTCCTCAGAAGAATGAAGATCCTGAGGTGTTAGAATTCTTAAATAATTTTGGTTAAGTATTGTCTAAAATTATATGGAAAAAAGGGAGATAATATTATTTTAAAGACGGTAAGAGATAATCAACGACAAGAAATAATATTAGGAAATTTTGAGAATTGGTAAAAAAAAAAATGAATATTTTACAAAATGCCGGGTTTCATGAGATTTGGTTATTTCCAGAATTAGTAGATGTTGACATGTTTATACCTATTTTAAAGACACGTTTAAAAGATATATATATTACGACTTGGAGAAATAATATGTCATTTTGTTCATCGTTGTATTTGTATAGAGAATATAAAACTGTGTATGATTGCTCTGAATATCTGTTGCTGCTAAGTAATTGTACTCTAAGAAATACTATAGCACAAATCCGACTTCGGATAAGGAGGTGCGAAAATCATACGAAGTCCGACTTTCTTCACATAAATTAAACTTGAATAATAAAAAAAAATAAAAATTAAGTATTGAAACAGGTAGACACTCAAATATTGTTAGAAGCCAACGTAAATGTACTCTATGTAACTTAAATGAAATAGAAGATGAGTTTCATTTTATACTTAAATGCCCATTATATAGAGATTTAAGAATACAGTTTATCCCTATTATTATTACAACAGACCAAATATATTAAAATTCATGAATCTCATCAATACAAGAAAAAAAGCGCTTTCGGTAAAACTAGCAAAGTTTTGTATAAAAAGTTTTAAAATTCGATCAGAGACGGTATTCCTTTATGTTAATTGATCCACTCTCACATCTTTATATCACTTCAGTATGCTCAATATGTTATAATGATATATATGATATACATCGGTTCAGTAGCCATTTTCCTGCATGTGTATGTTATTTGTATATACATGTATGTGTTTTGTATGACGATGAGCGATTGTATGCTTAAGTCAACAAAATCATGTTCTGTTCTGTTCTATACTCAACTGCTGCGATTAAAGCCGTCAAAGCGTTTTATCTCGGGGCAATCGGTAATGCTCGTCAGTGACTTCGGATAAGGAGGTGCGAAAATCATACGAATTGATTGGCACGGGCCAAAAAATATTTTCGGATGAGGCCAGGGATTCGAATGGCACAAATTTGAATAAACCAGATAATTTTATATAGAAAAGAGAAGGAGAGTGATCGGGACAAACAAAGTATTTCGAATGACGCCGGGTATTTGAATGAGAGGTGGTGGAGTAATTAAAAATTAATAAAGAACTTAGGCGCGACACTCCACCTGCATTAAGCAAACATTTGTTCCAAATAATTTGGAAATCCACGTACTCTTAGAGCCCTTACAAGCAAATTTGCATTGATCTTTTGTTGTTGTTGTTGTATTGGGGTTTACCGTCGCTGCGATAGTTTTTCAATCATATAGCGACGTCCAGCTAATTACAGGTGGAGGAAGACCCCGAGTACACAGAGGTACGCGGGTAGAACCACGACCTACCGCAAGGCAGCTGGTAGGCTTCCTCACATGAAATATCCGAAGTCCCTACCGGGATTCGAACCCATAAGGGTGAGGGGCTGAGAGATGCATTGATCTTTTGACCTTGAATGACTTTGACCTTTGAGGTAGCATTTGTGTGTGTGTGATTGTGTGAGTGCGCGACTCCGCTTCAATAAGGCAAACATTTGTGCCAAATTACATGTATCTGAAGATACCGTGATTCAGTCTGTTAGAAGCCGGACAGTTTTCGGACCGACCGACGGGGATCGTTTCAAGGGAGACAACTGTGTATATACAATTTGATACAAAAAAGCACTGCATATTCTTACCTCCCTTTGGTACACTTTACAAATACAAATACGAATTCCTTTATTCAGCAAATTTAGGCCTCCGGCCATAATACATTTCATTATGCAAATATAAATATAACAATGTAGACAGTTGTGTTTTCTAATACCAATCTTTTATAACATTTGAGCATAGGTGGAATTATCTAAGTTAATATAAGAAATAGTTATTATCATACTTAGTAATCCCCTTAGTTTATTGCATTCAGTAAATGATATATGTAACAAGATACATTATTGATAATTGAATCATCATTACTACTTAATAAATGATAAAAATGGTGAAGTGTGTATCCTGAGGTGTACCATGTGTACAAAAAGTGTTCTCTGATGTTTTCATATTTTTTTACAATGAAAAAAGGGCATGGAATTCACAGTCAATGATAGGTACATTATTTGATGAAAAATATTTACAAATTCTATGTTCTTCTGGTATATGTGTTTATCTCCCAACTTCAATGACAAGTTTCTGATTTGAACATCGAAATTTGGCTAATGCTATTTTAAACTTTCTTTTTATGCTTACACAAAGGTAACGTTCGGGATTCAATTGGGTTTTAAAATGTTTATAATGGTGACAACGACTTGATGTTGTAATGTCTTCATGCCACTTCTGAATGTAACAATCTTAATCCGTTGCTTGAAATGAGAAACAAATAAATTTTCATCACCGACATCCTGTGAAATCCATACATAACCAAATTATATTGGTTTTAATTTTGTGGAGGAAAGTGGAGAGCGGTTGAAAAAAAAGGAAAAAAAGAGGGGGTAGCAAATTATGCAGATCTAGTGCCAATGCTCCGCACTGTACATAGATATTTTTTTTGTTGTATTTTTTTAACATTTTACCAACTTAATTCTGTTAAGCGTGCTCATAATAATTTAGTCTAAACTTAGGTTGTATTCATGAAATTAAGCAATGTGCAGCCATACTGGTCTGTCTAAAATTTACGAAATGCAGAAACTTGTCTAATACCGAAATTTTGACAAGAGATGTTATTGGATGGCCTAAATGTAAAGTTTCAATTTTGAAAATGTATCATGGTATTATTTGGTGGAAGTCTATAATTTGTGGTTTAGACAAGCACCCACCCCTGACCTTCTGTGGGAACCCTACTCTTTCTATCTCTATGAGTCTAATTATGTGGAATAAAGGGGGAAATACAGGGTAAAAAATAAATATAAAGTACATTTTACACACACACACACACACACACACACACACACACACACACATATATATATATATATATATATATATATATATATATATATATATATATATGATGGGTTAATAATCCTAGAATCCCTTGCCCAATTTAGGAGAATGCCTAAATTACGCTCTGGGAGGGTGTTTGTTAGCATTTAATTTGTAAATATATAAAAAAAACTATTGGCTAGTCGAAACGAAAGAGTTTTGTCACTTGTTTTTTTAATTTAGTTTTTGTTTAATAATTAAATGAATTGACATTCTAGGATGTATTCGTCGGTTGAGACATGGGCATTTTTATGACAGTTGGTTGTTAGTGGGCATATGTTATGGTACATAAAAGCACATCTTCATTCATTCATCTCATTTATGCAGTCTATTATTCATCTCCATTCATTCTATGTATGTATTTTTACTCAAGGTGTATCTGGCTACCCCAGATGCCACCTGAGTAAAAATGCTGGTGCCGGAGATAGAAATGTTGGCAGGAACCGTCATACTAAAGTTCAGGCATCAAGGGCAAGAAGTGCCCTTTAACCTAGCTCCTAACCTATTATGGTGACCAAATGGATGGGTCTGAATACGCCCGGAGGGACCAAACGTATCCATTTGCCACCATGTTTGATTTTCTGTTCTTACTTAATTGTTAAATAAGAAAGGGTATCAATGTGTATACAGAATGGCTGGGCCTGAATACGCCCGGAGGGATTTAAGATCCCCCGACATGACCAATATGCAACACTACCCTTTATATATTTTGTCTAGGTAATTGGTTGTTTTTAGGAATTTGATTAGAGCATGGAAGACAATGCTGTAATTTTTCCTGTCAGGGAAGAGTAGGGATAGTCTATTAATAGGTCCTGAGTTTATTTTGAACATGGCGGATTCTAGTTCTTTTCTAGCCTGTTTGTTAAAGTTGCATTCAAAGAAGACATGCTCAAAGGATTCCTGGCCATTACACTGGATGCAAGGTAATTCTGGCTTTCTTTCCCCTCCTAGATTGCTTTTTCTGAGTCTTAGTCTTGTTATTATTCTATCTATTATGGGACAATTGTTATATTGAGTTATATTGTTTGGACTTGTACCATATTCAAAATGCTTATTGATTTTATATTCCTTAAAACATTTTTCTCTGAAGGTTTTATTGACCTTATTATTAATTATGCTATAGATTTCCTTGGGACTTAATTTGACTTGCATATGAGTTCCACGAGTGGATCCTGCTTTTGCTTCTTTGTCTGCTATTTCATTACCAAGGATACCCACATGACTGGGAATCCATACAAATTTAATAATTATATTTACTTTCCTTAGTTGCTCATTAAGTTTAAGGCATTCTAAAATGAGGTCCTGTCTATAGCATTAGATCCACAGTTTTGTAACGTGCTTATATACAGTCGTTATAGCTATATATATATATATATATATATATATATATATATATATATATATATATATATATCAGACCCGGATTCACACACCCCGCCCCCAAGCTTCCCAGGCTATACATTTTTTTCTAGGCTATAAAATCCCTTGATGGCATAATGCTTGTGTTGTCTAGAGGAAATCCCCATTATGGGTCCCCATAACTGAACCACCCGCATAACCACCTGACCAGCCAGACTCCTATTGTCTTCCCCCCCCCCCCCCCCCCCCCTGTTGTTTATGTGCAGGTAGGTATTATAACACATTGACAGCAGGGGGTCAATGAGACAACAGGAGTCTGGCTGGTCAGGTGGATATGCGTGTGGTTCTCTATGCCTAATCCGAAGCGTCAGTCGTCCAGGACTGTGTGATGACACGTTCACTGATTGGGGAACATTTACATGTCGTCTGCCGAACGATCTAACAATTGAAGAAAAACAAGCGATGTATCAGTTACGACTATAATCTATTCTCGACATATGCAGTTTAAGAAATATCATAGTCGCTAAAGTTGGACATTTAAATGTAACTGGCATCGAAATATTATCACCAGAGGAGTTAATGAAAAAAGAACACCCCCCCACCCCCCCAAAAAAAAACAACCCACACACACGAAAACATTTGACCAATCTATTTAACGAAATTTTTAATTCACTTTTCTCTGTATGTATGAAGTTGTAAATCTTGCATTATAAGTGGGATTATAAACTGCCAGGTTGATGAACTTTCAGATATGAAAAATTGCAGATTTCGATTTTGAAAAAGTTATTTTTTTTCTTTTTTGCAATAAGGCCAATCCATCAACATGTTCACTTTTTAATATTTACAAATATAATAATCTATGTGTATTTTAAATTTATAAAAAAAAAATTGAAATGAAAGAATTTGAAAAATTCAATCTGCCATATTTTGTAATAATATATATGTAAATTATGACCACTAATTCAAATCAAATTCAGGTAATCAGTCAGTGAGCAATGCTACTGATAAGTCAATGAATACGAAATACTAATGCACAAAAACACAAGTTATGTGTGAAATAAAACGGATATTAAAGGTTTTATATTAAATATCAACATACATTATTATGAATATTGTTCGTTTTGTCACTGATTTAACACTTAGAAAAATCAAAATGTGTCATTTAATTTTAAAAATGTACAAAAAATCGACACAAAGGAGGGGCCAAAAACTTCTGCGACCGTCCGACCCTAAAGCGTGCACCTGAATTAGTCTCTCTATGAAGACTGTTTCCAGATTGACAATAAGACAGTCAAGATTAACAAGTTTGAACCTAATACCAGCATATATTCCATTCCACATTTTTAACAAAAATGTTTTAAGTGAATTTTTTTTTTTAGTCATAAACAAAACTGTCAGTCTTTTACACTATGGAGTTCAAAACTGATGATTATTCAAAACATTAATTAACTTAAAGTGTACACAAAAGTCATTTTTCATTTTTTTTTTTTTTTTTTTTTTTTTTTTTTTTTTGAGTGGAGTGGAGGTGGAAACACTAAATATTTTATGCCAGTTTGTGATCGTTCAACGGATCAATCCCGAAGATTAATCAGTGTCATTTCTCATGAGACTGCTCCGTCTCTTTGGCTCGGATGTCATCGGAAGAAAATTTGTGTATTTCCACATCGCCAATGATTTTTTTTAGTGGGACCTAGGCATTTGATCCATGGCCTCCAAGTTTTAAAAAATACATCTGATTTAAAAAAAAAACAACAAAAAAAACAAAACAAAAAAAAACACCCACACACACAAAACCACAAGAAAAAAAAATTCACTCTTATCCCAAGATACCCTTCAGAATATATCTCCATCACACTAAAAACATTTTTTTTCCAGGGGAGCATTCCCCTGGATGCCCCTAGCACTCAGATCACATTAAGAGTTTGCACCCCCCCCCCCCCCCCCCCCCCCCCACACACACAGCGAAAAAATTCTGGATCCGGGTCTTTTTCATATTAAAACATAGACACCAAATTAGCAAGTTCCGAAAACGTACGGACGCACCCGAGTAATGGCGGCCGAACTGTGGAATATGGAAATTGTCAATTTTAAATACGTTGCATTTGCGAATGGGCAATGGTAAAAGTGAAACTAAACAATAATTTATCTTTTCTAGCACAATTTCTTTTCATTTGTGTGAAAAAACAACTACAAAAAATAATTCATATATATATATATATTTATCTTCTGAACAGTATTATAACTTTGAGGGATGCAAGGTCAACGAAAATATGATTTACACATAGTTAACCATTGTGTCATACTATTTGATGTCAAACATCGTTTTTAATGTATAGTTAACGTATCTTTCTATTTTGAAATATATTTAAACACACACACACACACACACACACACACACACACACATACACACAGAGGCTTCGTGTGTTTTATACACCTTTTTCAAAGTAATGATAGATACATGTATATATTTCGGACCATCGAATAAATAATCATTTTCCAGTTGTTGGGGAGATTCCTACTATCTTGGGAAAAAATATATATATTAATATCCCTTTGCATCCTACGAGAGACTTGATCATTCGTGTTTGTTCGACTATCTCCGTAAACATCCGTAAGAGGAATCCGTTGTGGTCACCCTACGTCCGTCGTTATCGTCCAATCAATCAATTTGTTTTACGATTTTGGTTTGATATATTTATTCAAATTGCAAAACAATACAACGTAATCCAGTTTATTAGACAAAGTGATTATATACAAGTTTAGGGATATGAAGCAACAAATCAAAAGCTTGAAGCTTATTGAGATTTTCATCTTTTGCTTAAAATGACACCTCATCTGAAACAACGTAACTAACATTGATAAAACTTGATATGGATGATCCTAAATACACATGATCCATACCAAATTATGGTTGTCATGGCAACCAAAGAGATTTTATCCAAAAAGAATCGTCTCTAAAACCGATGGACCGATGGTCGAAATTGATGGCACAAATGATCACCCTCTTCCAAATTGATAAATCAAAGCTGGTCCGTTAAAAGATGAATTGGATAATCACACTTACTTTTGGGAAATATACCAAACATAATTTCTTTCTTTTTCTTCATGCATTGACCACTACTGGTAGGTAAACAGAAACTTTTAAAATTATTCTTCTCTATGACTGGTTTTAAGAATCTTTTTTTTTTTTTTTTTCATAATTGATCATCTGCTGTCAATAATGAGACTTCAATGGCAGTCAGCTAGTTTCTATGTATAATCTTTTTAGAAAATATCATAAGTCCTTTTCTCTGAAACCAGAGGTCTGAGTTCAATTTTGTTTATCACTCGTGGCATTGCACCTGAATTGCTGATCCCTTAAAAAAGGTTGAGGATTGTGCACTTATATACTGATTTAAAAAAGGAGGGATCAAGAACTTAACTAATTGAGAGGGAGGGAGAGAGAGAATTTCGGCACATTTAAAGGCCTTCATGTTCAACGTGTGTGTGTGTGTGTGTGTGTGTGTGTGTGTGTGTGTGTGTGAAAGATGATAAACGCACAATACCCTATGAAGAAAATATAAATTTCAGTATAATCTCATCAGCCGTTTTTCATTGTATTCATTGTACAGTATACATGTATATACATGTTTCTTTTTTGTACTGCTAATGTTTCCTACTGTTGTAGGACTTATACATATGAAAAATAAAAGAAAAGGTTTGGACCGTTACTTTGCTGTATCAACAAGTAACTGGTGTTGCACGCAACACATGGTGAGGTGCATATTTTTTCCATTACCATAGCAACCAGGATTTTGATCCGAGAAAAAGAAAAACAAAGTAACATGCAGAATCTCCGTGACTGCCATCTATTCATACTAAGTTTCGTAATATTATCTTAAACGGTTTTTAAAGTTATCGCGGGGTCCAGATTTCCGGACATCCAGACGGACAGACAGATGGAGGGCAAAGCTATAGTCCCCTCCGGTGTAAACACCGGTAGGGGACTAAAATATTTGTAAAGAGTTACCAACTGAACATCTGTGTCAAAAATGTCTAAAATTTGGTCTGTAGTTTTGGAGAACTTTTTTTTTTTTTTTCTTTTATTTTTTTCCAGACATAAAAAACAATACATTAACACATACATATACATACACACAAACATTTTCATATACGTACACACACTCACCTACACATATACATATGAATAAGTTATCATTTACTATGCTGGGAATTAAATAATATGCTTTCTCTCTCTCTTTCTCTCTCTCTCTCTATCTCGTTTTCTCAAAAAAAAAATCCAAAAAATTCTTGATCTATTAACATATGTTTTCCTATCACGCATTCTCCCTAAAACTATCTATCATATCTTTCTGTATATTTGTTTCAAAAAGAAGTTATGTTTAAGGTTAAAATATTTCTACTTTTCAATTCATTTTGATTAAATCTAAACTTTTTTTTTTTTTTGTTGGTCATGGCTGATGTTTTTGAGATATTCCTGAAATATGTTAAATGATGGTTTTATTTGATTAATTTTAGCATAAAATATAAAATATTTCATGACTATTATAGTTAAAATATTTATTTTTTACAACAATATCAATAATTTTGATTTTATAAAAGTATTTAATGATTCCATAGAGGCTGTACAGTATTACATTCCCAGAATAAATGTTCAATCGACTCAATTGATTCATTACAAAAATCACACAGGCTTGAAGATACATATTTGAATTTGAAAAGTAGTTTGTTTGTAGGGATTATTCTCATCAGAAATTTGTATTGGAAGTTTCTAGTTTTGTCTATTGTCTTATTTTTGTTTTCATTTAACCACTTTCTTTCACTTGATGGGGACTCTTGACTATTTGAAATAAAAAGATATTTATTTATTTGTTTAATATTTGAAATTTGTTCTATCAGAGTTGTTTTAGTGTAATTTAGAATTCCTTCATTTTGAAGTTTATTTCTAATATCAGATGTTATTGATTTTTTTAGTGTCAGATATTTAATAAAATCGGATTTTTCAATTTCATATAAATTTATAAGTTGTTCGAAAGTGTATATTGAATTTTTTCTATAGTCATATAAATGTTCGAAATATTGAATTCCTTTTTCATACCACTTTTTGTAAAAAAATGTCACTCCATTGGTTTTAATTAATTTGTTATTCCATATAATTGTTTTACCTATTGGGTTTTTGCAGAAATCTGTCTGGGTATGAATTTTTATCCATGCATGTAAGACATCGAAAAGGAAGGATTTTTTATTATCTATTTTAGAAATTATGTTTTCATCAATATTACATTTAAATATGAGATCAGTGCCATACTGTTTAAGTTTCATATTGAAAAATTTTTGGTTTTTTTCCCATCCAGCTTTCATAGAATACATGAATGATTCTATATTTGTAAGTTTTAATCCACCTTGATCTTGGGGTAAGTATATAATGCTTCTTTTTATTTTATCAGGTTTTCCATCCCATAAGAATTTAAATATGGTTGTTTGTACACTATTTATTGTTGTTTTATTTGGATTGTTTAAAATTAGGGTATATAGTTTTGGCAGGGAAAGTTTTAATAACCGACTTTTCCCATCAATGTAAGTTTCCTATGTTCCCATTGTTTTAATATCTTATTGAACTCATTAATTTTTCTATCTATATTGTATTTGGATGTTTGTTTTATATCATTGTAAAGGGTTATACCGAGAACCGTTGCACTTTCTGAAGTCCAGACAAAAGGCTGTGTTTTACAGAATTGGATGTTAGTTTTATTTAAAGATCCAACTCGTAGGATAATGGATTTATTTATATTGAGATTAAGGCCGGAACATTTTGAAAAATGGTTTAATGTTTGTATTAAGTTTTTAAAGGATGTTTCGTCACCACTGTTGAAAAATGTTGCATCATCAGCAAAGAAACACTGTTTTATCTCCGTTTTATTGATAACTATTCCTTTTATATCTTTGTTATGATTTATATAATTTGTCAGCGTTTGTATACATAAAATAAAAATAAAAGATGATAAGGGACATCCTTGTCTCACTCCTTTTTCTATGTTAAAGGATTCAGATAGGTGCCCGTTATTGATTATTATACTTTGGATGTCAGTGTAAAAAACTGAGATCCACTTCCGTAGGTCGGGTCCAAAATTCATATGTACTAAACAATCATGTATGAAAGAATGGCTGATACTATCAAAAGCTTTTTGAAAGTCAGCAAAAAATAGCAAGCCTGGTTTATTTTTTGAGTTTAAATATTCTATTGTATCTAAAATTAGTCTTGCATTTTCACCAATATATCTTCCCTTTACAAAACCTGATTGTTCTTTGTCTATTAATATTGGAAGCACTTTTTTTAATCGGTTTGAAATTGCTTTTGTTGCTATTTTGTAGTCAATATTAAGTAATGTTATTGGTCTCCAATTTGAAAGTTCTTCAAGATCTTTGTTTGGTTTTGGTATTAATGAAATTATGCCTTGTTTTTGTAACATTGTTAGGTTCCTGTCTTAAGAGAATAATTTAAGGATTCGACTAAATATAATTTTAGGTCTTGCCAGAATATTTTGTAAAATTCAACTGTTAAGCCATCGGAGCCTGGGCTTTTATTATTTTTCATCTCTTTGAGAGCTCCTTCACATTCGTAACTTGTTAGAATACCTTCGCAACTTTGTTTTTCCGTTTCATTTAGTATTTTTGTTGGATTTTCAAAGAACAATTTTTTGTAGCCGTCGTCTAAGTGTTCATCTTTTGTGTATATCTTTTTGAAAAATGTAACTTCTTCTTTTAGGATATTTTGAATACCAGATATTTCTTTATTATTATTTTTTAGTTTGTATATTGTTTTCTTTTCTGCATTCTTTTTTTCTAGACTTGAGAAGTATTTTGTATTTTTCTCATTCTGTTCAAAGTGTATTACTTTGCTGTAGTATGTTTCCTTTTTTTTTTTTTGTTTGTCATCTTTTTTTTATGAATTGCATATTTGATCGTTTCATTTCTAATTGACCCTTTTATGAGTTCCCAAAGTATGTTCGGGTTTGCATCTTTATTAAATTCAACAGTTTCATTTATTGTTGATTTAATCAGCGTTTGATATTCTTTATCTAAAATGAGTGAAGTTTTGGAGAACTTGTCTCTATAGTTTTCGCTATATACATATAAGTCAAATTGGCCCCGCCCCTGGCGGCCATTTCTTTTTACGGATCAGAAATTTTTTGGCAATCTTGGTAGTGAGTTACACAAGGAAAATCTGTACTAAAACATTTTGAAATCTGGCCAGTAGTTTTGAAGGAAATTTTTCATTTTTTCTTTTCGTTGCCATGATAACCAGAGTTTTACATTGATCAAGTTTATTTTAGCAACTTTTGTGAAGGTTCACCCAATGATCATTCCTGTCAAGTTAATCAAATTATGTTCAATGGTTTCAGAAGAGATGCCGTTTAAAGTTTTCACCATAAACGTATAAGGCTATTTAGCCCCGCCCCTGGCGGCCATGTTTTTTTACGGATCAAAATAATTTTAGCAAACTTGGTAGAGGGTTATACAAGGAATATCTGTACTAAAACATTTTGAAATTTGGCCAGTGGTTTTGAAGGAGATGATTGTTAAAGTTTTCCTTTTTTCCGTTACCATAGCAACCAAAATTTTGGTCCGAGAAAAAAAGTAACGTGCAGAATCTCCATACTGCCATCTATTCATATACCAAGTTTCATGATATTATCTTCAGCGGTTTTTAAGGCGGGATCCAGAATTCCGGACGGACAGACAGACGGAGGGCAAACCTATAGTCTCCTCCGGTGTAAACATCGGCAGGGGACTAATTACGACTTCAGAAAAAAAGCGACGTTGACTTTCACTCTAAAATGCCATGTAACTTCTAGTAACATATCAATGCATGTAACACACGCAGTTTTCTCATACGTTTCATCTTAAATAAGATAAGTGCTCTAGTTATAAATGTATCACAAATAAATCTTTGGTTAATATTATGTAAAACTAAATCTGAATAAGATATACAAACTTAATCTGGTTAAACTTTGGTAACAAGTTATACCTTTGAAACTTTGAAAGGCATTATAAAACTTAATATCGAAAATTCTTTTTAATTTGCATATATGAATATTTAAATGACGGCATTTACGGGTGCCATGATTCAGTGATAACGTTCACTGACTACTCTGGCAGTTTAAGGTTTGATCCCCAATCTGGTGTTCGGTGTGTGTGCGTGTGTGTGTGTGTTTTCTTAACTAATCCAGACGTATTTTATTGTTTCAACTCAGGAACCTTTTCCTCTTTTCTGCGAAGAAATACGTTGGATTCCTTCAAGCGGCGAGTACCGCGATCAGGTACGATGGGGGGGGGGGGGGGGGAGTTAAATAGTCTAATTTATTCCAGGCGAATAAGCGAATAGCTCCAATGTAGGAAGATCAACGGATTTTATTTTCTTTTTAAAGAATTGTTTGTCTTATGAAGACGAGAATGTGTCGCGCGCAAGAACCAGATTGATGCATTTTAGCTAGCTCAGTGATCAAGGTCATACTGGGTGGTCAAAGGTAAAAAATCAATGAAAATGTTCTTGTCCGGACAAGGGATCCGCGAATTTTCAAGTTATTTGGCACAATTGTTTTCTAGAGTGACATGCACGAGAATCAGAATACTACTGCAAATGTCAAAGGTCATACTTGGTGATTAAAAGTAAACAAGAAAAGATTAAAACAAAATGGACAGCTTATAATAAGCATACTGCCCCCTCTCCTGTTTTTTGACCTTATAACCTAAACTGTCTATGCACAGGACCCTCATATTCATTAAAAAAACAGAGGGTCGCGGGTTCGATAAAGTTCTCACCAAATAGTGGAAATTCCAGGACTGGCTGGTCCAGTGTCAGGATAATGTGACTGGGTACATTGCCATTTCTAAACGGCGTAATATCGCAGTAAAGCAGCGCTATATTTGTCTAATGTAGAAAAAAATATATAAAAAAAATGAAATAAAGTTTAATGGTAGGCTGGTAAGAGATCCTTATGCCATAGCGCAAGGATGGGGTTCCTATTTCAAAAACATATACAGTAATAACAGTGATAAGCACTTCGACTCTGATTTTAAACAAAAGATAGATGATGAAGTTAATGTGTTAAAGAAAAGAACGGGGTGTGTTACCAATGATAAACGCATTTATCAGGAAGAGTTAAACAGATGTATTAAAAAATTCAAATTAGGAAAAATGTGTGGGATTGATAATGTTTGTTATAAAATTAGGCGAAAAATTTTTTTTTTTAATGAAATGTTTTTTCTCTTACATTCCCCATGAAATGAAACTAGGAATATCATAACCCTTCATAGGGTGGAACAAGCGAAGGATGACCCTAAAAGCTAAGGCTATCACGCTGTCCTCTTGAATTCTCAAGCTGTATGAAAGTATACTATTAAATAGATTAAATAAAAGCGTATCAATACCAATTCATAATTTACAAGGTGGATTTCAGGAAGGTATGGGTACTTTAATGACAAGTTTTTTAATGAAGGAGTGTGTTAACTATTGTACGGATCTAGGGAGTAAACTATATACATGTTTCCTTGATGTTCGAATGGCATTCGATGGAATGTGGCATAATGGACTTTTTTATAAACTCTCTCATATGGGTATATCAGGAAAGCTTTGGCACTCTGTAGTCGAATTACATACTGACTCATACAGCCGGGTAATGTATAAAGGCTATACCTCTGATTGGTTTCCTATCATGTGCGGATCCAGACAAGGGGGCATCTGTTCGCCATTCCTGTATTTATGCTTCGTTAACGACCTAATTAGGGAATTGGCTGACTCAGGATATGGGTTGAATATAGGTACTATCAGTTTTGCTGCGCCCACGGTAGCAGATGACATGGCATTGCTTTCCTTGTCAATTACCGGCTTACAACGCCTTTTGAACATCTGTCATGCATATGCATTCCGTTGGAGATTTCAATATAATTCATCTAAATGCGCAATTTTAGTATCTAATGAAAGTAAACATGCGGCAGCTCGGTCCGTCCGATGCTGGAAAATTAGGGAGGACATTATTTCTGAAGTGTCAAGTTATACACATCTCGGTGTTCAGTGCAACACTCGTCATGCACAGTCTAAACGTGCAATTGAATTGAGTTCTAAACTGAGACGTACTTTCTTTGGTATAGCCGCGTGTGTTTTCCATAAAAATGGGCTCAATCCAATCACTTGTAAACGCATTTATGACCATGTCATTCTCCCCAAAGCGTTATTTGGAGTAGAATGTTTATTCGAGTTAACGCAAAGCGAACTACTTATAATTGAGCGGGCACACAGGTTGTGCGTAAAGAATATGCAACATTTGGGAATACGAACGAGTACCAATATTGCATTGAGTCTATTAAAGGCATTACCTGTAATGGCTGAAATAGAAAAAAAAAACTCATATTTCTTGGTCAACTGTGCCGTTTGAACAGGAATTGTGCGGTCAAATATATTTTCTTACTTAGACTGAGTTCATATAAGCTTCATCTTAGAGACAAAGGTTTCTTTTCTGATATATACAGCATTCTACAGAAGTTTAATCTGAGTTTTTATTTGGATAACTTCTTAAGTGAAGGTGTATTTCCAAACAAATATCAATGGAAACAAATAATAAATAAAACAATATGGCACTTTTATGTTTCGGCTTGGGAAAAAGGTACCAGCTCTGAAATGTATGGCCGTTTCCGTTCATTACACTCGCAGTACCATTACAGTGATATTTGGTCGTATGCTCTAAGTAGCCCGTGGCAACTTGAGCACTGTAGATCAGCGGTAAAACTTGTTGCATACTCTACTCGTTTTGACGAATGTTGTCCGAAATGCAACATACAGCTGTTTGACAATAGTATGACTGATCATATACTGTTAGACTGTCCGGCATTGTTAGATGAAAGGGCGAACTTTTTACAAATTATAGAGCAGGTGTATGGTGTGCGTGTTAAAAATATTGTGGTGAAAATGAGTCGGAACACCCTAATCAACACTGTTCTTGGTGTGACTTGTCCAGTCTTACTTGATATTTTGCAAGAAAATTATAGCAAGTTTCTGGGCACAATGTACAAATTCTGTCATGTCTTGCTTAAACAACACAAAACTAATTAAAATGTTTTTGTTTTTTTTAGTTTTTGTTTATTTTAGTGCTGCGATTACATGTGTTTTGTTTATATGTATTTGCTTAGTTAATATGATTTCTATGCCATTACTTGCTTCAACACAAAAAGAATAAGAGTAGGTTGCTGCTGCTTCTTCTTTTATTGGCTATGCTGTTTTGTATCCGTTTGTTGTGCATGCTGAGTTTGATTATTCATAATTAAGTTTGCGATATATTCATAGTTTTGTGATTACATGTGTTTTGTATATTTGTGTTTGTCTATATGCTTTCTATGTTTTGTTTCAACTCCATAACATAAGCCTTGTATTTCGTTTCGACAAGGTTTATCTCAAATGTGGTGTTTAGCAATATACATTTACACTTACATTTACATCTTAGTAAATTCACGTTTCATGGCCCGGGGATTAAATGGATTTATGCCCAATTGCCTAAATACATCTGCCTTCCCCCTCTTCAAAACTTAAGCCATTCATATAATATTTTAAGTTTATTTTTTTTAATTTTTCGAGTATTTTTCAATTCCCTTTAATAACGTTATAAACGTATATAAATGATAGGTATTATTCTCTAATCTTTATTCATTCTTATCGTTATATTGGATGGTATATAATAATTCATGTAAGCAAGTAGTATTGTAGTAACTAGTTGTATGTCAGTTAGCTGTATATACATGTACATATCAATATATAGGTAGTTTTTCGATTTGTTTGTGCTTGATGTTTGTATCACATGTTTGTGCTTCATGTTTATATCAATGTTTATAATCTTCAATATTGGAGGAAATAAAGATATATATATCTACTTTGCTAGAGTGCACATGAACTAATTAAAGTATCTCAACGATTTACCGTCAGATTTTTTTCGTAGCATGAATATACGGTTCATTGCTTATTATAACGACACCGAGTAGATTAAGGTAGTAAGTTAAATATACTAGTATCTACAACTTCGATACGCTTGCTTGCGTTTTAACACGAGTGATCATGATATTTACCTCAAAAAGTAATTCAAATCTTGTCTTACTAAATAATGATTGTAAACCTCATATGTCTCTAAAGACATAGGGGGCCTCCGTGGCCGAGAGGGTAAAGTCTGACTTTAACACTCACTCAGCCCCTCACCGCGTGGGTTCGAATCCCGGCAGGGTCATTCGGATTTTCATGTGAGGAAGCCTTCCAGCTGGCTTGCGGTAGGTCGGTGGTTCTACCCGGATGCTTACGTGCATTCGGGGTCTTCCTCCGCCTGTAATTAGCTGGACGTCGCTATATGACTGAAATACTGTCGAAGCGACGCTAAACTCAAATAGTCAAGTCAAGTCAAGACATACCTTTACATCTTCAACAAACAATACGTTGTATAATGGCAATTGTTCTATGTTGATTTTGTAACAAAACTTTCCTGTAAATTATTCTCAAAGTTATTTGAGAGTGAACTGAAGATGATTAATACCCCCGCAAAATGCTTTGATACACGAGAAGCAGATAAGAACCTATATACATAGTATATTGGTTGTGATAATAAGTAATAAGTAAGTAAAGTCTTTATTTAAAGTGGATAGAGAGTCAGTTATGGTTGTTTGGCACAGTAGTTTAAAAGTGTACAGTTACAGTTCTTGGACACTGCACTTTCCTAGTCGCCATCATTGACCATCATGTTTACATTTTAAGTTTCAATTAAATACCATGTATAATATTTGAGTTATGTTCCGGACAAGAAAAAAAGCAACTTAACATAGGGAAATAATTAAAAAATGGGATCAGGTAGAGTTACAGTTCTTGGACACTGCACTTTTCCTAATCGCCATCTGTTTTCATTTTAAGTTTCAAGTCAACACCTTGTATAATTTTCGAGTTATGTTCCGGACAAGAAAACACACCCCCCCCAAAAAAAAACAACAAAAAAAAACAACAAACAATGGGGGATAATTAAAAAATGGGACCAAGTAGAATTACAGTTCTTGAACACTGCACGTCTCCTAATCGCCATCTGTCTATATTTTGATTTTCAAGTCAATATCTTGTATAATCTTTAAGTAATGTTCCGGACAAGAAAAGCAGAATTAACCGAAGGGAGATAATTCAAAAATGAGACCAGGGCTATAACTCTGTAATCTTTGAGACAACTCAAGTGAAATTTATGTCACGCACCTCTCCACCTGAACACCATTGCACACACAAAATTATAAAACGGAATTGGTTATTTAATGTAAAAGATGTTTACGTCACAAGATATTTAGAGTCGAATCAGGGGCAATAACTCTGTAATCCATGATACAACTCAAGTGGAATTTATGTCAAGCACCTCTCCATCAATGCACACACAAACTTTGAACCAATTCAGTTAAGAAATGCAGAAGTGGTTCGCGTCACAATATATTTAAGAGTCGAATCAGGGGCAATAACTCCCCTTGAGACAACTCAATTTATAACATGCACCTCTCCACCTGATTATCATTGCACACACAAAATTTGAACTGAATTGGTTAATATCACTGTAAAAGCTCCATACAGGGAGCAAGGTTAAATCACAGATAAACAACTCTTTTTTGAATTTTCGCCCACAGAGCTTTATAAAAAATCATGAAGAAGTACAAAAGCACTACGTTATTGCATTTTGACTAAAAACAATATGGCCGCCATTTTTGATAAAGCCCTGTGAACGAAAATTCAAAAAAAGAGTTGTTTGTGAATTGGTTAAGAAATGTAGAAGTAGTTCGCGTCACAAGTTTTTGCGATGGAAGAATAGACCGACAAACCGTCAGACCAACAGACTGACTCCTAAATACCCACTCTAATACTTCGGGGTATAATGATTTCGGTGATTTAATCTTGCCTTGATACACTCCTATATTTTATGACCCATAACTTTACTTCCTGGTGTATTAAAGAGAAGTCAAAACCACAAATACTGCTTCCTATAGGATCGTCCGCTCTTAAAATGAAATCAATCAAAATATTACTGTTACTGGTATTACCATTAATAGTAGTAGTAATATTTAAACATTTAAGCCTTAGAGTAGTTGCTTTAAAACCAAATTGTGCGTCTGAACTAACACATCAGGGTCGAATTCCAACAACAATTCTTAGCGCTAAGTAATACTTAAATACTTAGTAGCGAATTTCATTTTTCTTGTTTCTCTTAAAAAAAAACCCAAATATTTAACTTTTTAACAAAAATTGTTAGTTTTACAGGTAATAACTGATTTCGGCTTAATCGTTTATTTGAATACTTTATAAAACAGTAATGGTGGAATGCGTATCTATCTAGTTTAAGAATTTAAGAATACTTAGCGCTAAGAATTGTTGGTGGAATTCAAGCCAGACCATATTTCTCTGACATTTCTTAAATTATCACAGGAATCAACAGTATGATCATTATACCCCCATGGTTGCTCGGTTCCGTCAGCTCTACCAGATATTTACACTACCTATATGTCGTATGTATCTTCGAAGCCTATCAAAATACTGTCTCAAATCTGAAATATAATTTGACTGTATTTCTAGCGGTCAAACTAAAACAGATATAACACAATGCTGAAGTTTATTTCCCGGGTTGTTTGTTTCATTTATCTACATGTAGTTCCTAGTAAAACATGGCGACAACGACGTCGATTTAATTTGTAGATTTGTAATTTGTAGATTTGAAATTTGTAGATTTGTAACTTGCATATTAGGTGTTGGTCAATCTCATTAAATTTAGATTCTATGCTAACTGGATCTGACCACATCGTATAGAGGGTCATCTCAGATTGACCTTTGTATAAGCCATTCAAATCGGCGGCTACAGAATCTTTTTTTTTTTTTTTATGTGGTGGTGAGAGAAAAGAAAGAGATAACCTTGCAATGTAGCCCTCGTACGTCCGTACAAACGAGAGACATTCCAGGGTTCCAGAATCACCTTTATGGGGTTGCTTCAGTGCATTCCGTATTTTTGAGGTTATTGTTAGTTTTTCCTTATAGAAAAGTTAGAAAACAAAAAGATACCCCACAATGTTTGTCCGCGCATCGTTCCCCATAAAAAAATCTTTAGGACTGTCTGTCAATTTCCTCATTGAATTAAACTGTTGACCCCAGCACCACCCGCGAAATTCAAAAGACTGTAACAATTATGCGTTCTGAATAAGTAGGTTTCAGTTCTTATGGGTACATTATTTATGTTTCAAGTACTTATAATACCACTGAACACATAGGTAGAAGCCTTTAGTAAAGAAACCTTTTTTCGACTGTAACGAATGAGATATAATTTTATTTGCATTAACAGCATACATGTGGCCTACACGATTGTTCCATGCTTATATAAGTCGACGGATCTTATATCATGGGGTTATAAAAATGATTAATTTTGAGAGATTCATACTGGTATTGCTTAAGTCTGTGCCAATCATGTTCCCCTCTTAAAACAGAATATAACTGACACTTAACCATTTACATTTTGGTGTTATAAAGTACACCACTTGCGCATTTGCGATTGTGAAGGATTACTGATAGTTATTTACCCAAAGAAATGGGCCGCACCAAAGCTTTCTCCGAAATTGTCATCAATCAAAACCAAATGAGAAAGCAATATAAACTTCACGACCTTTACTTCCGCGTCTCTTTTGTATGCCAGTCACGAGCTCAACTTCCCTAATAAAACGTATATATGCATAGGTAAATCTTTTTTATTGACTTGCTATCCTAGTATCTATTTTTAGACGAATAGGTGTAAAAATACATACCCGTGACGTCAAACGCACCTGCTGCGGACACGTAAATAGCCATTTAAGGTCACGTGGTATTTCCATATAAGGTATGTCATAGATTGTTGCGCTTGGGTGGTTAAACAAATCCACTTTGAACACAATAAAACATGACGAATGAAGTAATTGAGACAATCTGGGTATTGAATGACTAACGCATGCGTGATCTTAAGTTTAATGTGGCTCTATTTATACTCGAAGCGCACAACATAAGCCACAGGTCCAGTAAAGATCTTGTTAGAGGAAAGACATTATATTTCGTGATTACCGACGATTATCTAAATAATTTTATATTAAAAGACTTTCATAATGCGCGTCTTTTTTGCATTCTGCTGTTTCGCAGCATTGTCAGCGTTATGCGCGGCAACAAAAATGTATTCACATTTGACGGACGCTGATGGAGAGGGTAAGAAATATATTTCTCACTCTATCTCTCTTAAAACTACTCTGTGTGTATTCTTATATAATTTTATATTTCTTGATTTATCATATATCATTAAAATTGTATCACTGTGACATATTTCTCTGTTTTGATTCTTGTACATGATTGTAAATCACATTATACGTTATTTTTAATGCTCGATCTTATGTTGTTTCTATTTCGGTTTTTTGATTTCATAAGAAATATTTAATTACTTTCTTTCACCTAACCAAAGCAAAAACGATACAATTTGTTTTTCTTCCAACATTTTTTTTTAAAAAAAAAAAACGTCTTTTTTCTGCAAAATGAATTTCAAATATGCATTTTGTATATAACCAATGTGCTATATAAATAGCAGCAAATAGATTCTGATACATACAACTAAATTCTTTAAAAGAAATTATTATTACTCTCACGCGCATAATTACAAAATAAAACATTCCTTTTATTGAAAGATAATTATCATAGGTAAAGATAAAAACCATTAGGAAACCATTTTGTGGATAATTCTTAATTGTAATAATACGACAACTGGTTTGAAGTTAATGTATAACCAGTAAATTTCGTCGCCTTATTATTATTAAGTCATATCTGCCAATTAGTTCATTTTGAGAAAATCGACTATTTTGACCTATTTGAACTGGAGTTTAAAAGGAGCTTTTATTTACAGATATTTACATACGGCATCACGATGCATTGCGATGGAAGAGGAGCGCCGAAAGCAACGATGTTGGAATTGACCAAGAAAGTGGCGAAATGACGGCATTTCCAGAACAGATGACATTTTCGTTTATTTACAAGCGCCAAAAAGTTATGCTAGAGTTGCTATTGAATACGATACAGAAGTCACATGTTCCCATGAAGCTTGTGACGAAAGATGGCGTATCTGCATACAGGAATGAGGCTAAGAGGGTATTTAATTTTTGTTTGTAATTCAGTCCAAAGGTACCCGGTAAGTTGATTTGACCAAAATGTTGTTGTTGTTGTTGTATTGGGGTTTTCTGCGGTAGTATTACAATCATATAGCGACGTCCAGCTAATTACAGGTGGAGGAAGACCCCGAGTACACAGAGGTACCCGGGTAGAACCACCGGCCTACCGCAAGCCAGCTGGAAGGCTTCCTCACATGAAAAATCCGAAGTCCCCGAACCCATAGCTTTGAGGGGCTGAGAGATTTGTAGTCCACGACTGTAACCGCTCTGCCACGGCGGCCCCTGACCAAAATGTACTGCACCACTCCTAAATATCATTAAGGTCTTAGATCATGATAATTTAATGATATTTTAGGAGTGTTATAGCTCGTTTAAATAATATTCTAGGCAGTTTACCGGATACTTTTGATTCAATCCTAAATTTTATATTATTTTCTGTATTCCCAAAGGCGATTAAAACATATCAATTTATATATTAATGGTGTATAAAAGTGCAGATAGTAGTGTGATAAAGAAAAAAAGATACCCTTTCTGTATGAGAATAAAAAAAAAAACAAAAACGAGCGTTAGAAAATTATAATTTCATATTTGCATTCTTTGAACCCCTGAAAGATTGATTGAGTGATTGATTTATTGAGTTAACCGTCGCTGCGATAGTATTGCAGTCATATAGCGACGTCCAGCTAATTACATGTGGAGGAAGACCCCGAACGACTGAGGCATCCGGGTAGAACCCCCGACCTACCCTGAAAGATTGTGCCACATTTATGATACAAATATCTTGTAGATGATTCTCAATTAAGAAATGCTGAGGAAGAAATCCGTTCATCAATCATGTTATAGAGACTTTCTGTACTCAAAACACAATAGAAAAAGACTAATCTAATCAATTTGGATTTTGATTATTTTGATTAAACATAGCTTTATAAATTAATGTCTCGGGGATAAATATTTTAATAGACCGTATCTGCATCTTGATTAAAAGGTTCAAAGTGCAGCGTTTATCATACCAAAAACAATCAATAAAGAAAGGAGAAGATGAGTTAATCATTTCAGTAATCTATATCGGTTATATTACACAGTGCACTCCTTGGTTCGTGAAGCAATTCTTAATCTACGTGTTCAGAATTAATTAAATGGGGGGGGGGGGGGGGGATCAATATCTCATACCTGGGCGTGTTCATAGTTTTAAAATAGTTTATACAGATCTCACATAAGAGGCACTTAAATTCACTTAAATTTTAATTTGCTGAACGTGAAAGTAATCCATCCATCATTAAATTGTGATCATGGCCCATTAAGTGATCATGGGAATTTCATAAATGAACAGAACAGAAAAGAACATATCTTTATTTTCGTCCACGTATACAAGGTATACAGCAGGGAGATTTGCAAAAAATACACAAACAAATGTAATTCAGTGAGGGTGTTAAGCTGTGTCGAAACGTGATATTCGACTAAAAAGAAAGAAGAAACACTAGGAAAAATGTAGAGGGAGGGATGTAAATGGTGAGATAATAGTAAAAGAGGAAGTAGTAATGTTATTTTTGTCAAAAGTATACATCAGTCAATCGTTCAATGTATGATCCATAGTGTCTGGGCTAAATAAATAAATATATAAATCAGTTTCACAAGGGGGAACATTTCTATGGTTTTATAAAATAACACAAATGTTGAATGGTAGTTAATGTAAGCCTTTGTAGACTTTGGGCAAAAAGAATTCAAGTCAATGGATGCTTGCATCTGTACTGAAGTCTGTTTAAGCATTTGAAGGACCATGATTATAATTTAATGATGGATGGATTATCTTAAATGTAAGAGAAGTAGTGACTGTTGATGAAGAATAGGAAGTGTGATACATTGCTGATGATGATGACGACGATGTTGATGTTGTAGATGATGATGAGTGTATTACTTCCTAATTATGATCTTATTTTTTTTCTCAGGATTATGCATTTTATCAAATACTGAATGACGACATTGGAGCCTCGGTGATGGTCAAATGTCCCAACTTCCGGTTTCCTTGTCACATTGTAAGTAATCCGAAATTCGTGTGAAAGTCCTCGGACATTAACTTATTATATTTCGGTAGAAATGGTAAAACTTAAAAATAACAACAATGATAATGATAAATTCATATTAAATGTCTGAGGGCGCACTTTACGAGATTTTACAAAATACAGAACAAATAAATAAAAGAAACCAAAGTATATTTATATGGCATATATATCATATCATTCCATTATAAGTAAAATATTACTTTTATTATTTATTCATCAATTTATTCATTTCAACTGTCCGATTATTACCAATTAATGTAATAAACATATATGTGGTTAATGTAATAGGTTGGAAACATCCACTTCGGAGGCCAAGAATACGTGGTTGAGCCGGGTTCAAACGATCTTATTCTCCTCACGAAGGGCAGCAAAATTGCCCATAAATTATACAGGGTTCAAGAACAAAAGAAAGCGGACTTAACAAGAGATACGGTGAAAAAAGTCATAGGTAAATTTACATTTTCATATCTCGTCTCCTGACAATATCGCTCACCAATAAATCTTTATTTTGAGTAATGCATTATGATACATTGTTGCCTGTTCATTCACCCTTTTATTCTGTATTTATTTGTTTGCAATTTTCTGTAACGTCAAGCATACTGTTTGTAAACGTTACACCATAATTATTTATCTTTACACCATTTTACCCTTTTTCTTTCTTATAATTTTATGCACCTTTTTGTGAGGTCATACTTTTCTATTTTACATATATTTTAACCAGATTTGAAAAAGAATGGCGACCGACACAACCGGACTGACGACAGTACCGGGGATCGAGCCCGGCGCCAGGCTACTACAGTGAGCCACACGATCGAGGTAGAGATGGTTGTCGACTTATCCATATACCAGTTGTGAGTATCTCTGCTTTATTTTAATCTGAATGGGAAACACGTTTTTGTTTTGTTTTCCTGGGTTGTACTGACACTTGAATACAGGTCTTAAAAATTATAGACAAAGAATGATTTGAACACACACCTTTCGGATCTGTACTCAAATACACTATCATTGGGCCCCGATACCCGCACTGAGGTTCATGTCTAAAAAGGCTTCTTGTTGAAGTGAAAATATTCCATTTACTGTTCAAATATGATATAATAAATGCAAGTACATGTGATATGATTGGATTGTTTAATGCTCTCTATTATGTATTTTCTGATATTTAATTCTTGACCTTCATAACCTGCAAATTACAAAGACACTATGGTTTTATATTCAGAAAACCTCGATTGTTCGAACATAACTGGTTATCCGATATTTATTCCAAATTTGCAGTTTCGAAATTTTTGTTTGAAAATAAATAAAAAAAATATGATGTGTTGTATATGTTTTATTGTATGGAATGTTTCATGAACCTGTTAGAAACTTCTATAGAAAATTTAGGGAAAGGCATATTCCTATATTAAAAACTTAAGGGCACCATGGTCCAGTGGTAACGCATCCGATTACGGATCCGAATGTTGTGGGTTCGAATCCCGTTGGAGGCAAGAATTCTTCATGTCCTTCCCGGGCGCAAATACTGGTCCAACCCAGGTACCGTTGAGAGCGATTAGTATACGTTGTAAGAACCTTCCCAATCGACTTAAAATAGATAAGTTTAAACTAAATATTTAAGACTACCATATATTTGTATCACTCCTTTGAAAAATGTATGTTCAGATTCACCTATGTTTATGGAACGTG
>CM037793.1:9814725-9829080 GCA_021229015.1 Solen grandis | reverse complement strand
AAATAATTTTGCTAATAGCATATAACTTATTATAAATACTAATGCAATATATTACTAACCATAAATACTATTGCAAATTGCTCTTAATAATATAAGACAATAAGTGAAATATTCCATCCATTTAGGTAAAGACTATAGTCACTCATCCATGACAGTCTATTGTTATCCAATTAAGCATGATTCCCAACTGTCCCACCTTGATTTTTACTGTTTTATATAAAAGTGGGACAGTTGGGAAGACACCGCCGAGACAGAGTCCAGTAGATTTATGTATATAGAGGGCAATCCATGTCACCTGGACGGTTATATGGGCCCCATTATGCACCCAATACACATCTCTGTGGTCCACGTACCATCATGCACGGATTACATCTCCCCTCGTTTCAAATCTACAAACACAATGCATGTACACAGATGATTCACTCTTATTGAACCGTCTCAGCACGGATGACAAAATTTACCAACATTTTAACTTTTCGGCTGAGTATAGGATATGGATTGATGTTATCTTAAACTGACAGGGTTTCTAATCGGATTATCAAAACGTGTGTAAAAGAGACACCTTTAGCCGCCACGACAAGTCGATTAAAATGTAACAACCTCCAATATCCTGACATATTTTCTTCCTGATCATGCACACTGGTACTGATAGAATTTGAAAAAATGTATTATCGAACATGCTGGGAGTTTATCATTGTCTGTGTAGTATATATGTTGTAAATGACCCATTAATCGTGGAGATTAACCAAATGAAGTATACAATATGGAAAAAATATACACCGTTAAATTCTATAGCTTAACATTGGTAAATGGCAGACAGCTGAAATAGCCTAAATCCAGCGTAACACACAAAAACACATGCATAGACCAATGCATGCTTTTCATGACTTTTAGGTGGAGTGGTGTTGCAAGTGGGTTTATGCACTTATAATTTGCGTTTCCATAATTTTTTTAACTGTTCAGCACTAATGTCCGAATAGGGCCATAAACTAATCAGGTGACCTTAATACAACTATAAGGATACATTGCAATTGACAAAGAAATCTGAGACTCCACGACCCATACACATATAACGTATTGAGTAAAACTTAATGGCGGATTCCATCATTCTTTTTTCTCTAAAAATATCCAAATACTTCAGTTCATAAAAAAATAATGTTATTTATTTTGATAATTATTTTGTCTCTACTTAGTTATTTACTTGAATATTTTGTGGACAGGAGGATTCGTACTATTCAATTTAAGAAGTATTACTTAGCACTAAGTATATTTGTGGTGGAATTCGAATCCGTCACTAGCACACCTATCAGGCATATATGATATATAAACAACAAATACCGGTGCATGGATTTGAGAATTTATATCTAAAAGACAAATCTCATGTATTAATACATTTGGAACCAAAGACTGCATGTAAAATTTATGCATATGTACATCGAATACCCCCGGCTAACTTAATCCGTTTCACTACATGATATTAATTTGTTCGTGGTAACCGACTATATGCCCAGTTTCACAAAGGCATATCTGTCATTCCACTTTCATTGGTCGAGGGGCTAATATCTTGATTCTTTTCGTTATGGCCAGATAGACATCAATCGTTATTTATAAGAGATAATTTCCTGACCGGATGTTGAGCACAAAGTGCTGTTTCAGCTTTCTTTTAACACAATAAACTTCTAAATTATCAATATATGTCATTATTTCATTTAGATTTTTGAAGATGTTTTTCATAACCTTTATTTTCTTTATTACTCGAAACCTAGTAACTGAGTTCTGGTCAAGTTTTAATGAACGCTACGTCATTATTCTTTTTCACCTAGAGCGATATATATTCAATACATATTGAACAAGTATACATATACATGTATAATTGTACTAGTATTGTACATTAATAAAAGTACTGAATGTAACATATACGTGTTGGATTTCATAATTGATCATGATCGTTCATAGGAAACAACACCATTGAAGTATCATCACCATCATCATCAGATCAGAAAAAAAGAATAAACAGGCGTTTTGTAAAAGCAAAAGCCTAGTTACATTAGCATAAGGAAGTACTGTGTATTACACCAGGCAGCTGGTAGTCCTAGATTGTTCGCCCTCTGGTGACATTCCCTGGTCTCATTATAACAAAGGCAATGAAACTATTGTTTATAGTGGTCTACCATAGGAAACAGGGCACGGCAACCATGTGCACGATATTCTGTCATATAGGATCACGTTTTTAGGGTTGACTTACTTTAAATTAATAAGATGGATTAAACAGGTATAGTATGTGTTTCACAGCGATATCATGCTGTAGATAAGTCACATGATATCACACCCTGTCTTATTATTACACTGGACAAAGCAGTCATCGAACTGCCCTGTTATGCTTGGTGCCATCAAGGATGCCCTACTAGATCCTTTTATCACGACATTGGTTTGTCATGACTGGAGATCGAACCCACGACCTCCAACACCCAATGTTGTCGAACACTTAACCCATTCTATTTGACATGTAAAACACACACACACACACACACACACACACACACACACACACACACACACACTATAGTGATGGTCTACAGATTTACAGACAAACAGATAGTCGTCCTATGTCAAATTAAGCGATGAAAGCGCGATGAGAATGTTGAGTATTGTACAAAAGTCGGGATATCCGGCGATAACCCCTTGCTCCAACTTCTCAAGTACAATACCAGTGGCGGATGTAATGGGAGCTTATAAGGGAATTACCGATACGAATGTTTTATGATCTTCTGGTCAGACCCTTTTGCCTCTATTGTAAATATGTTCAATGTTGTATTATAAACGGCAATACAATATGTTTAAACTAAACTGGGGCTTTTAAGCCTTTTCTTCACCCTCTGAACGACGAAAAAACAAAGATAAGCACTTTTCTAATTGCAGTGTTTATAGTTTTTTCTTTCCGTTGTACGCCCCCCTCCTTTTCTGTGCTCCTATAACATGTGACTCCAGATCATCTCCTGCAACCCTTATACCCTCAAGTGGGTCCTCTTGACATTCCTCGTTGTTTCGGTCACACTTAACATCTTCGGAGCACACTAGCATCCTCAGCAGTGGATGGTCATTTATTGATACTTTACTCATATAGACTCATTTTGACACATTAGCAAACAGAGCAGACCCAGCTCGTACAATATTGTAGCTCAGATTAAACAAAGAAACCCCCATTATTTAATATACAATTTTATGTTCAGTCCTTTAACATTCTTCCAGTAAAGGGTGAAATACATCAGCGAGTCATAAACGGTACTCAGAGACTACCATTGTATTCGTTGACGGTTGATACTGACTATAATACATCCAGAGTATTGTCTGCTTGTTTCTCTTGACATATTAAAAAAAATTATATACAAAAAAAAACAAAAAAAAAAACAAAAAAACAACATACGTAGCTTTTCTATGTAGTGATAGGTAAGACAAAAGTAAAAACAACTTTCTATAATATTAACGCATGGCAAAAAAAAAACTTCAGCCATTTGCCTAAAAGAAACATATGTCAACTTCAATAACTTTGGTCTGCTATTAGTTTTTCTGGAAATTTTCATAATGTAGAATAACTGTGGAAGCTATTTAAGATTTAAACTCCAAGCGAGTGTTGTTATGCGCCATATTCATGTCTTATTAAAGAGGTAATTTGAGAATAAATTTCTGTTGCCATGACGTTGCCAGGTATGGCACTGAAGAAGTGATAACGGGGCATAGAATTACAACATGCTATATCAATATGTCATCTAGACATATTTAGTTTCATTCTTAATCATCGTACCAGTATGACACATGTACAGATAGAGGATTATTAGACATTACCATTTAAGAATTTGTCTCTTCTTTAATATTATAAAACATCCTCGGTGGCCAAGAAGTTAGAGCGTCCGCCCGGGAGGTCGTGGGTTTAATCCCAACTGCGACATACCAAAGTCGCTATAGCTCCTTGCTTGGCGTTGGCTAGTCCAGGACTGGCTTTGCCGGTGTCAGGACAATCTGACTAGGTGTGGTATCATGTCATGTCTTGGGCGTGATACTGCACGGTGGTAGCATTATATTTGTCTCAAATAGACATGGTCTCTATGTCGGCGGGACAATATTATACTATTCATATGTTTGTTGTTTACATAGGAACATTCGCACCAATAGCAACAGGTGCGGGGTGCACTTCCGAACCGGTTGCTGATGTTTCTGTCGCTTCTATTTGATTTACATATCGCGTGCATTTTTATGCTCACCGAAGGTGACGCATATAGTCGCCGCTTCGTCCGTCCGTCCGTTCGTCCGTCTGTCCGTCCGTCCGTCCGTCACACTTTCCTTGTCCGGACTATTTCTCAGGAACTAAAGGCTTGAATTCAACGAAACTTATGGGAAGCTTTATTCCAAGGGCAGCATGACCCGTTCCAAATTTTTTTAAGGCCCCTTATTCTTGTCCGGGCTATTTCTCAGGAATTAAGGCTTGAATTCAACGAAACTTTATGGGAAGCTTTATCACCAAGAGTAGATACGCATATCGTCGGCGTGACCTGGTTCCTCAATTTTTCACAGAGTTATGGCCCATTGACTTTTGGCCTATAGTACATATTGCATGATTCTTGTCCGGGCTATTTCTCAGGAACTAATGGCTTGAATTCAACAAACTTATGGGAAGCTTTATTACCAAGAGGAGATGCCCGTATCGTCAGCATGACCCGATTCCTAAATTTTTCAAAGAGTTAAGGCCCCTTGACTTTTTGGCCTATAGTACATATTGCATGATTCTTGTCCGGGCTATTTCTCAGAACTAATGGCTTGAATTCAAAAACTTTATGGGAAGCTTTATTACCAAGAGTAGATACGCATATCGTCGGCGTGACCTGGTTCCTCAATTTTTAACAGAGTTATGGCCCCTTGACTTTTTGGCCTATAGTTCATGTTGCATGATTCTTGTCCGGGCTATTTCTCAGTAACTAATGGCTTGAATTCAATGAAACTTTATGGGAAGCTTTATTACCAAGAGTAGATACGCATATCGTCGACGTGACCTGGTTCCTCAATTTTTAAGAGAGTTATGGCCCCTACTACCATGTTGTTGACTAATATTCATGTCATTTGCCTAATTTAACAGGAGATATCATTTAAACAAAACCCCACAAAATTCAATATGCTAGTAATGTCAATCATAATCATGTCAGCTAATTGTTGTTTAGGCCATTATACACTATTTCAAATATCCAGTCATATGTCAAGAGTGTTGGTTAACCTCTTTGATATGAGCACACATTGAAATGTATGACTTAATTTTTAGTAGTATAAAAACTAAAAAAAAATCAATGAAAAATCTGATGAGTAACACGTATTATCATATTAAATAGTAAACTGTTACTAAGTCTCCAAATTAGAGTTGGTAAAACATCTCATCTGATGAGGAGAATAGATATGATTTAGGAATGGGGATTTCAACATATCCTCCCACCCATTGACCAAGGCCTTATTTGTAACAATGACGTTCTTCGGGGAGCATCTGTCAGTTCTACTGACTTTCTTGTTAGTTGTATGTGACGTAGTCACTCACAACTATAGTACCTACATTCTGGGGGTCCCATTCTCTACATTTAAAACCGAATAACCTCTTCTTTTTGTATGAATGATCAACCGATTAAACAGAATTCTACAACACAGGTATGCTGAGATTCAGCCAAAGTGTTGAAAACTCAATTATGATTAATTTTAGTCTCACAAATAGGACTTGTGAAGTATTTCTCAGTTCTAATGTAATTTTAATAAGAAAGATAACAAAGGTTATCGAAAGATCGGACCCCGGTATCCTGTTCAGATAGGAAGCGGAATTTTGATGTGTGTTCCGACATCAACCGAACATTTCCCGATACAATAGATATCTGAACCAATGCATACAGTCATGGGACAGCACTGTGTATAGTTGATCAGCTGATACTTTCATTTCACAAGAAACAGTTAATTGTTAAATACTCATCTAAATTTCCCTATAATTTTCCTTTGTCTGTTTTTCTTCAGAACGATACTTAAACTTTTGTCCTACTGCAGGGGAATGACCAGTTGGGCTAAGTTGGGAGAATTTGTTGGTCCTACCCCATTTCTTAAAATATATATGCGATAAAATATGTTTTAGAATATCGCCTGTATAAGGATGTGTTACATGCTATGTTTAATGCTACAATTAATGGAAGAATATGAATTAAACGCATAAATATCAACCATTCACAACCAATGCACACAAAATCGCCAGATGACCTGAAAACTGACAGCGGGACATAAAACCACAAACATAAACATACTTCTATAATCGGCTTTAATTCATGTCTCTGACTTGTCAGACTTATCGTTTCTTTTTTTTTTAGATAATCTACATTCCACATTATTTGTATTGAACAAAATAGGTTCGTTTTCATAAAATAAAGTACCTGCAGAAATAAAGTACCCGCAGACATTGTGTTAACACCGGTCTAGTGACGTCACAGTCTCTATTTATAGATTTTGACTATTATGTCATGGGTCCATGGTGGCATCGAAAAGTTCCCTAACATTTGTGTGAACAGTTCAAATTTTCGGGTACCAGCGTTTAATTCGAATAAGATATGTTCTTAAGATCAAGAAGATCGTTGAGATAAGAGCGCAACCCCACCCACTTTTTTATCCAGAACTCCCATCTCTTCTCTTATCAGTACACGCACTAAATGATTATAAATGTTATTGTCGCCGCACTGAAGTGCGGCGTATTCAGTGCGGCGTACTGTATGGAATGGGATTTTTTTTTTTGTCCATGGAGGGGCACGTGACTTATTTTTTTTTTATATTTATTTTCATTCACTAGATTTAATAATTTTATATGATCCGTTGACAATAAAGTTTTACAGGAAAAGAATTTGTAATATTATTTATTATTATTATTATTGTGTTTTTATAAAAAAAAATCTTTGATATGTGATGCACGATTTCAAGTGCTTAATGTCTATGGGTCATAACCTAAAATAGTTCTCACGTGATGTAAATACCGCGCTTTTTAAGTCACATGATAGGATTCCACAACATGATGATGCTCAAACACTTAAAAATTCTTGTTATTATTGCACTACTGTTTCTAATAAAAACATGTACAATGCCTTTCCTCTTGCTTATTCCTTTTGCGGCGACCTTTGATGCTTTGCATCAATAATTTTCTTGTTATTATATGGAACGCAATTGGTTAGTGTGTGTGTGTGTGTGTGTGTTTTCTTCTTCATTTTTGATCATAATATAATACAAGCAACAAATACACCAACAACCAATGCATAGTATTAATTTTACAGGAAAATAATAAAATAATAAAAAATAAAAACAATCTGTTTTTGAATTCAAGTTATTCACTAAATCTAGTTTTGAGTGAATGTGCGTTATATCATTTAACAGTCTTATGTAAATTATTGTTTGTTTTAGAGTAAGCAGGATTTAACTGTATGTGATTTGGTATTACATGTATATACAGTTGCTGTGTTCGTATCTATGCCAGTGGCGGATCCAGGAATCCATACCTGAAAGTGGGGCATAAATTAGCGAGAGGGTTCGGGAACTTGGCGACTCAGGGAGCTTGAGGTCCCCCCCCCCCCCCCCCCCCAATCTTTTCATTGTTCTGTCAAACATATTTTTTTTCATAGAAGCTCAGTATATATATGTATGGTGATGTTGTAATTTGTCTGAATTCTTAACGCTCAGTCAATATTTTTTGCCAACCTTCATAAGAAGGTTTTAAGGGTCAGCAGGTAAGTCTCTAGTGTCTTTTAAGAATTATGGTCCCTGTTTACTTAGGAAATTCATTTCCTCTATCAGAAAAATAACTCTCTTTAAGAGATGCCTTCAAGGATAAGCAATGCATACATATGCGTTGACAGAAGATCCATCACCAGTGAAAAATTACCTGTCTGTATGTCTGACTGTCTGTCTCTGTTTCATTATCAGAAGTCTTTGCTTGTTTATACCTAGGAATGTACATTTGACTTCGTATGATTGTTCAGTCAATGTGTCGTAGCGAAGATATATTTCATTCTCATTGATAGCTCTAGTCAGATATTTTACTTTATTTTTTCATTTTATATACATTTTGTATCTCAATTTTATTAACTTTATCAATGAACGCCATCACAAGAGTATTAGACACAAAGGAGTATGCAGAGCACGTGCACACATTGATGTTTGATCATTTTGTCATTTCAGGTGTTGCTTGCTATATAACGATTTACAACTTTGTCTCGATAGCACAGGGACAGATTTTGAGGAACTCAAAAGTAAATTTGGCGGTAAGTAAACTTAACTTCAGAATTCCACTATTTAACAGTTTGCAAACGAAAATTATTTTTATCTGTAAATAAATGAATCATACAAATTAAAAAATCAGTCCTTTACGACCTTAGAAAAACATTATAAAAACAGCATGAACAGTGTCTAACATTTATATCAACATATACATCAATGTGTAGAAGAGTGTAACAGCTATATCAGTATATACATATATCTGTAGAACAGTGTAAAATCAATGTGTAGAAAAGTGTAACATTTATATCAACATCTACATCAATGTGTAGAAGAGTGTAACAGCTATATCAATATATACATATATCTGTAGAACAGTGTACCATCAATGTGTAGAAAGTGTAACATTTATATCAACATCTACATCAATGTGTAGAAGAGTGTAACAGCTATATCAATATATACATATATCTGTAGAACAGTGTAACATCAATGTGTAGAAGGGTGTAACATTTATATCAACATCTACATCAATGTGTAGAAGAGTGTAACAGCTATATCAATATATACATATATCTATAGAACAGTGTACCATCAATGTGTAGAAGAGTGTAACATTTATATCAACATCTACATCAATGGTGAAGAGTGTAACATATATCAATATATACATTATCTGTAGAACAGTGTAACATCAATGTTAGAAGGGTGTAACATTTATATCAACATACATCAGTGTCAATATTTAGAACAGTGTAAAATCTTTACAAACATCTACATTAACCTGAACCAGTCAGTGGCAGAAAGGTTAGAGCGTTCGCATAGTTCATAAAAAATGGAACTGTTAGCTTGCATATGTAACATGTAATCTTAAATGTAACATCTATTTAGTGTTGCATACCAATCTGTAGAATAGTGTAACATCGATTTAGTGGTACATCTATATCCATCTGTAGAATAGTGTAACATCTATTTCGTGGTACATCTATATCCATCTGTAGAATAGGGTTACATCTATTTAGTGGTACATCTATATCCATCTGTAGAATAGTGTAACATCTATTTAGTGGTACATATATATCCATCTGTAGAATAGTGTTACATCTATTTAGTGGTACATTGTTACATATCAATCTGTAGAATAGTGTAACATCTATTTAGTGTTACATCTATATCACTCGGTAGAACAGTGTAACATCTATTTAGTGTTACATCTATATCAAGCAACCATATTACACGACCAGTCTACCACATAACCTGTCATTTAATATAAACAAATTAATGTTTGATTGTTGCGCACAAGGTGCATTTTAGTGTGGTAGTTTTATACGACTCACACACAGTGTACTTTATATGATTACTCTGTGGTGCATGTTGTTGTGTATGTGTGTGCATGTGTCGCGCGCGCGTTCACGTGTGTGTGTGTGTTTGAGAGAAATGTGTTATTTTGTGCTGATTGAAGAACTCACTTGTGTGGTGACACTGGTGATATGTAGATACATATACATGGAGTACAACCCATACAGATATCATTTCATAGTTCGATTTCGTAGTGATAATAATATATTTGTACAGCAGCACTTCTATATATGGTACTGACTGTATCCATAATTCAGGTTATCTTCCGTTGGCAAAATGTTCGTGACGTAGGTTTAACTTAACTTTCATTATAAGCGATGGCGCGGATGGCGTGTGTGGTCATCATTTTGAGAGGAAAAAGTAAAACCCGGAGATTTATTTTTATAAAATGGTGCTCTAATTACGGTGCTTTATTGAAAACAAAGAGAAAATCGAAAGTTTAAGGAACGTAGATACTCAAATAAATCCTTGACTCGGATTTTTTTTATCCTGAATCCTAGCCCCGATAATGTTCATAATTATCAGATTGTCAAAAAGGTCTTTTGGCATTGTCTGATTTTTGTTTGTTTGTTCAGAATCACGAGGATTCAGCCGCGTACTCGCGTAAAGGCCGCGCCTGAACGCCGACATCATTAACACCCCGATTTTTCGATTAAATCTAATACTTCAATAGAGGACAGTTTGTAAATCACAACTTTTCCATGAAGGTTGTGATCTAAGGATGCCAGTATTTGTTGGTGCTCTAAATTGTGTAATATTTTCAGTAATTACACGGAGAAAGTCACACTTGGATGTGGCCAGGTGTTATAGTTAATTACAGGTATATCGAATGTCTAGCACGCCTGGCCACAATAAAACCAAATTGACTTAACCCAACGCAGGTGGACAATTGGAAGATAACACATTACCCAGCGAAGGCCACTGGATATTATGTATACAGTCAGTAAAACAGTATTTGAAATGATTAACATAAACTGATGGGAAAATGTTTAGCAAGATTTACGCATTAGGTTCTTAATCATTGAAACCATGGAAAAGTTTCCGTATTTTAAAAAAATGAACATTATTTTTCGACTCGTTTGTATACAAAAGCAATTGCTAACAAGGTTTCCCAATCCAATGCAGATGGTTATTATAATCTGTTTTTGAGTCCTTCATTATACAAGTATTTCGAAAAAAGGTTTAATTCATTTTTCAAAGTTATGAACTCTTTGCCATGTATACATTTGTACTGCGAAATACCTAACTGATGAGGTAGCAATTCAGTAGCTTACCTTTTTGTATAAAAACGGTTTTTGTCGCAGCCCCTTGCCAGGAGTGAAATAAAAGAGTCATTACCGGCATGTGTCTGTCAAAATAGCCATAAATGAAATATAAGGTTACATATCTTTATAATTTCATATTGCAAGCAGTGTGTATTATTCGCTTTTTTAATTTCCTTCTTTTAGATATCATTAATTCCATGTAAAATCTAATGAAGATACACAACTGCATTTACTCTCACCCTTTGATTAATTCTTTCAATATAGCAGGAAGAATATATTCAACGATCGGGTCCTCGAGGCTGATGTGTAACTGTGAACAAGGATCTTATATCAGCGTGTCTTTTTTATGCTTTATTTTATGAAGCGGCAAAGAATGTCGTTGCTTCTATAAATGTTTACGGCTTGGTGTAGTTTTTATGTTTAAATGATTCAGCAAATGTATAAACGAAAGTTAATGTTAACGAAAATTAATTGGTTTACAGTATTCAATGCAGAGTACAAGAAACTCAGAAACAGCCGTTGCACTCACATGTAACTACTTCAGTAATAAATTACCATATATGGAAGTGTTGTCGATGAGGAGTACACACCCTGACTTAAAACACAATAAAAATGTTCCCCTGGCCTTGCGGTGACACACACTGTACTTCAGTTCAATGTGCAGTTGAACGATAACGTAAGCGATGTAAAGCCTTAATGAGGGATGTGCAATAAGATCATGGAGTGAGCAATTCGAGCGATCGGAATACAAGCAAAGTCATGGGTTACACAGGGGTCATTTTATCAACATACCCGTTTGTCAATATATAATAATAAAGCATGTTATCATACCCTGGTGCGTTTTCAATGACTTTGACCTCGTCATATCTGATTGTATTATAATTGATTAGAGAGAGTCTGACATCAGTTATGGACGTTTCTCCAGGTTACTGCTGATCTCATTAATTTTGAATAGAATGTTACAGGAAACCCCAAATTTTAAGCCGCCCGTATTAAAGACATGATTAAACGTATATTTGGAAAATGTTGATGGTCCATCAAAAATCTGTCCCCTAGAAAAAACAAAACAAAAAAACAAAAAAACACGCTGAAACGTCTTTAATGTCATCACTTTTGTCCGGGCAGCTATCACTTTCTGATAATGGATATATCTGAGACGCGACTTTTTAATCTGCTCACAATATACCTTGTCCGCAGACACTGTCATGTAGACTATTAGCCTATACTTGTTTTTTGTGTGAAATATTGCATTGTTAGATAGGTCGATAGGTCGATATCTATTGTTTGGGAAAACAGTAACATTTACAATGAAGTAAAATATTTTATATCTGATATGACCGATCCATGTGGATGAGTAGTTAGAGCGCACGCCCGGTAACTGTGGTCATGGGTTAGAGTCCCGGGCGCGACATACGTATATAGTACTGGTGTATCTACATTGCTCGGAGCTCAGTTCACAAGTAAAAGGGCAGTTCTGGTTGGCCTAGTGTCTGAATAATGTGACTTGGTGTGGTATCATGCCACGTGTCTACGGTGTGGTGTCAGGGTGAGACAGCACTATATGTATACCACACAGACAAAGTCCCGACTGAAAGAGATGATGTAGGACGTTAATCATACTAACATCGTCTAAGTCACATTTTTAAGTAAATGTCAGGAAATGATGGACTATCATCCATTGATTGACAAATTAGGGCGGAGTGCGCCATGGTACAATGGTAACGTACCCGAATACGGATAATCCGAACGTTGTTGTATCGAATCCAATTCATGACCTTCCCAGGCTCAAAGTACTGGTCCAACCCAGGAACCATCGAGAGGTATACATTTTAAGAACTTGTTTCTCAAGAGATATAAACGAAACAAGTAACTGGTGTTGTATGCAACACATAAAAACCCCTACCGGCTCCACCTTGACTCAATATGGTAATCAATCCCATTTTTTGCCATATTTTCACTATTTCCGTTACCATAGCAACCACAATTTTAGTCGAAGAACAAAAATAAAATGACATGCATAATCTTCACATTGCCATCTAGTCATACAGCAAGTTTCATCAAGTTAACTTGCTTATTTATCGCGGGATCCCATTTTTGCCATATTTTCACTATTTCCGTTACCATAGCAACCACAATTTTAGTCGAAGAACAAAAATAAAATGATGTGCATAATCTACACATTGCCATCTAGTCATACAGCAAGTTTCATCAAGTTAACTTGCTTATTTATCGCGGGATCCCATTTTTTTGCCATATTTTCACTATTTCCGTTACCATAGCAACCACAATTTTAGTCGAAGAACAAAAATAAAATGATGTGCATAATCTACACATTGCCATCTAGTCATATAGCAAGTTTCATCAAGTTAGCTTGCTTAGTTATCGCGGGATCCCATTTTTTTGCCATATTTTCACTATTTCCGTTACCATAGCAACCACAATTTTAGTCGAAGAACAAAAATAAAATGATGTGCATAATCTACACATTGCCATCTAGTCATATAGCAAGTTTCATCAAGTTAGCTTGCTTAGTTATTAAGTTATCGCGGGATCCAGATTTGAGCGGGCAGACGGACGGACAGACGGAGGGCAAACCTATAGTCCCCTCCGGTGTGAACACCGGTAGGGGACTAATAAACTTGAAAAAGAGTTACAAATATGTGAACAAGGCAACAACAACACGTGAGCTCTACGCAGTGCATTGTATTTTTCAAAGGATTTTGATGCTTACTGTAATGAAAGTTTTGTTGATATTCAGATGGGGATCGTGCCTACGCCTTTTTACGGATCATGACCGGGGACGAGATGAGCAAACGAATGAAATTTGTCCTCCTTGTCTGGGTTGGCCCTGATGTCAACCCCATAAAGAAAGCCAAAATGAGCACAGACAAAGCCTTCGTGAAAAAAGTATTTACAGTAAGTAGTTTATGTTGTGGGTTCGACTCCTGACCGCGAAACACTAGTATTGGTTTATCCCTTGTTCTCACTTAACATATAAGGTGGACCTGTTCGGCCCATTGTCAGAATAATGTGACTGAGTGGGGTATACATTCTTACTCTGTGAACTCATGTACACGTACTTCATTCGCCCCAAAGAAAAGGTTTTTTTAAGGTAAGATACCTGTAATGGTTCCCCTACATTTCAGACCCTTTAACCTCTACCAAGATAACCAAGATACCCAAATGAAACATGAGGAAACCTAGTTTATGCCCGTGAAAGGCCACGAGGTCCGAAATGTAGCGGGGCCATTACAGGTAACTTACCTTAAGATGGAAACTTACTCTTTTAACTTAAATGAATGCAGCTATTTTACATTGTTCTCCCAGTAGTTTCTCGGCAGAGGTTCTGGTTGTTAAACACGACAAGGGTTGGCTGCACTCAGTGATAAATATGTATGGGAACGAGTCAAATTGCACACCACACAGAAATGTGAATAAGTTGCAATACATAAAATTATATCAAATA
>CM037793.1:9793443-9814625 GCA_021229015.1 Solen grandis | reverse complement strand
TTCAGTGATAATTCTAGTTAACATATTTTTTATGTCATTGAATTACAGGACGGGTTGCTAAGCGCTGGTTACAGTGACCTCATCAATAGGCTGCATGCTCAGATTCCCAAGGTCACCAATGATGGGAAACGTCTGCAAATGGTTGTCTGCTCTGCCACCCTGCACTCCTTTGATGTCAAGAAAATGGCGGTAAGTCTCCAGTGGTGGGTCTTCACCCAACATAAAACTGATCTCTGTGGCAACAGATATCATATAATGATAATGTGTTTACACTACAGTCATGTTATCATGGAAATGATGATCTTTCTAAACACTGCAAAACCTTACATATTTACATGGATTATATATCAGATGTCTGGAGCAACTGCCATGTTAGTCATGATCATTGAAGTTGAAAGAACTTGTAAGAAATAAAGTGAAAAAGTGTGATGTTCACAGTCTACAGAAAGAGAGGTGTTCAAGCATGTCTTTCATGAAACTTGAAACAAAAATGAAGGAAAAAAAATGTTTTGCGTAGCATTTAAAAAAAGCACAGTTTTGAAAAAATGTACTCATGCCTTAAAATATAAGCACATCTTTTGCGAAGCATTTCTTTGCAAAAGCTGTGCTTCTTTAAAAGCTATGCTATAATTTGGCAGCCAGGGTTCATCCAGTGTTAAAGAGTTTTCTGCTGTTTCTTTGATTAACTATTTAGAACATGAACATATCTGTTAATTTCATTTCCTGTTTTGATGAAAACAAAACATGGTAAAATCTGAACATGGAAAGATAGCAAAACTATTCACTGGAGAAAGAAAAGATGATGTTGTCACAATAGTAACTGGACTGTCTGACCTCTGTAGCTAGGTCATGTAACCTTAGACTAATATGACGATGTGACCATAGGCACAGAAGGCAGTGTTAGGGTCATTTTTGGTCAATAAATATGTATGATTGCAAAACTTTCAATCAGATGAAAGTAGAAGCAGTTTGACTAAGTGGATTTCAACAATAAGAAGTCTAGACGAATCGCATTATGTCGTTCATGAAGACTGTGATTAAACATTTTTATTGTAGGTTAGGGCCATGCTGACCGTAAACAACTTCAAAGCTCTTGATCCTTTTCATACTGAAATGTTCCTATAATGGCATCAGCAAATTGAATGTTTTTTGAGACTGACTGAATGTTCAAAGACAAAAAAAAAAAAAAAAATGCTCATAGCAATGGAGTTGAAGCAGAGGAACGGAGCATTATGTGTCCAAGATTAAGGGTTCTTTAGAACTTGACCAGGCAATGATTTTTTTCTGGGCAGAAGAACTGGGGAGGTGGGATCATGATTTGGTTAAAAATTTTAACAAAAGTGGGAATAAAATAAAGATTGCAAGAAATTAGTAGATATTAAAATTATGGGGAAATTATTACTTCCTCATTCAGGGAAAAAAATCCTTTTAGACCTAAATTATAAAAAATTATGAGAAAAAATTCTCTATCTTGAGCCAAAAATTTAATAGGTTTGTTCTCACTTCAGCTGAAGATACATCCATATTTCCCATTGTCCTTAAAGTGATAGCATTGTTTTATGTTTCTTAGGCTTGTTAATGAAAGAACAAGTTTTTTGTAATAGTTCTCAGACTTTAATCAACATGTCCTCTCCATTTCATGCTCACATTTCAACTGTTAATTAAAACTGTGATTTTGACATGAATCATTTTGTAAAGACAAAAGACTGATCATGTCACAGGCTTTTCATGGGGAAAGATAATATCTTCAAGTGTTAACTTTTTGTAGGATTTGAGCATTCACTAAAATAAAGATTCTCTTGAAGATGAAAAGATTTAAATTACTGCCTTGACAAGTACTGTTAATGCTTTAAACTATTACTCTGTCTGGGGACTTGTGCTTCCATAGGAACAAGACTACCACCTCCTCTTCCCTAAATATGTATGTAAGCTGCAGTCACTACTTGAGCACATGATTTAAGTTTTTGTGTTTTCAATGAAGAAGAAAAAAAAACACACACAAAAACTGCATTTCATGAATCCCTTAGATTTGCATTAAGTTGTTATGGAAGTGACCTTGACCTTTGAAATATTTTCTCCAAATCCAGCAGTTTTGATTCGAGAGTTATGTCTGTTTAAGTTTGAAATATTCATTGGTTAGCCAACATTCTGTGGTCTGGGATACTTTGGTCCTATATGGGGGTGCTTAATTTAATGGGAACTGCTGAATCAAGCTTATTTGGAACAGTGTTCTATTATTGCATTACCAAATATCTGCATGTTACTTACAAAATGTAACAAGAACCACAGACCAAAAAAATAAATAAAAATAGAATCTGTTTGCACAATAATGGCACTGTTCTGCAAGAGTGAAACATGTATTATTATGTAAGAAATATATTACTTTTAAAAAGAACTGTATTGGGAAAACTTTGGTATATCTCCCTGTTATTTGAATTTAGTGTTAAAACACATTATCCAGTAAACAACTCATAAATCATGATGTCAGTATTTGGTTTTCTGTTGTCGTGTTCCTCATGCAATACCATGGGAAAAGGTGTCTGAATGCTGCATAATGTGACTTGATTTCTGTTCTCTGTGTTCTGTTTATTCTGAACCAGCATCACATGATGAATCAAGCATGCCTATTTGTTTCACTAGCAGATTACTTCCTGGGGTATTTGGTCATCATGGTGACATTTCCTTAGATTTACTGCTATCCAGTGTCCATGTGTTCTTTACCTTTGACCTGTGCCAAGTTTTTGAATATGGCTCATATATCATACTCAAATTTGCAAAAAAATTGTACCAAGAAAAGTATAATGTATTTACGTATTGGTAATAAGTCATTAACCACTGCTCTACCAAATAACAGATATGGTAATCCCATGTCTAGTTTCTCCCAGATAAACTGGTCCAAGTGGGCATATGGTTCGAGCCTTGGCCCTAAATTAAGCAGGTCATGAGTTTAATCCCCAGCTGCGACATACCACAGTTGTAAAAAAGGAACTTGTATACCTCCCTTGCTTGGCGTTAAGCATATAAGGGTAGTTCCAGGACTGGTTGGCTTGGTGTTAGGATAATGTGACTGGGTGTGGTATCATGCCACATGTCTATGGTGTGATACTGCAGTGTGACAGCACTTAATATCCATCTCAAGTAGACACCAAAGACTGATAAACTGTAATGGTGGGATGTTAAACCCAACAAACAAAAAAAAACCATCAGCAGGACGTGAAACCCAGCAAACAAGCAACAACTCTCAGATAAAATTTGACCTTCAGAGACAGTATTTGTTGAAATGGGGCTTGAATTTTTATCCTTCAAGGACTGCAAAGATGTCACTTAGTTTATTCTGTGGTAGCTTTATAAAAACCTTCATGCAGTCATCTTCAGTATCGTTATGATTACTCTGTGTTAAATAACACGCAGGAAAAGATTATGTTGGAGATTTCCTCTTGTAGGGAAATTCACTTCTTTATCTCTTAAGCCATCATTTAACTCACACAACTGAATTCCAAACTAAGAAACATACTTGAGATGTTGAGATGAAGGTTCCATCTCAAAGCTGATAATCTTATCAGCGGAAATAGAAGCTGAAATTCAAATCCAAAGTTTCTGATCTTCATTATGCAATTGCATTTAAACATGTTTCCCATGTAGAAGTATTTATATGCATGCCTTGATTTCAACTCAGCTTCTGAGTTTTAAAACCTCAAGTTCAATAAATTAACAATTACTGTGCCTGATCTTTAATTACCAGTATCTGAGGTTATTGTTTGCCAAGGAAATTGGTTTTAAAATTTTATCTTAAACATGTCAGTTGGGAATTACAAATCCTTGCAATTTATAGTAATTCTGCTTGCTGGTTCCTTGGTTAGATGAGTTATTTGCACTAAGGAAGGTCTTGGAAAATTCTTACCTCCATGGGGTTCAAACCTACAACTTAGAGTTCCGCTGGCATGTATGTTGCCACAGTACCAAAACACCTTTACATGTGCATGTGAAGAGATAGGTTATCAGAGTGTTGAAAAACATTTTGGTTTATTTTATCAAACAACTAACAAAAATTTAAGACATCAGGCTTGAATTTAGTTCTTAGTAATACATGTACTTAAATTCTTAATTTAGATAGACACAAATTTTACAATTCAAGTTTTACATGACTAATTTAACATGAATTACATTACTTTAATAACTAACATTATTAGTTGAGATATGAAATACTTTGGTAATTTTATTAGAGAAAAAATATGAAATTCACCCTCTATTTTTAAATTCCTTATGGTTGGTAGGATTCAGGATAAATTTCTTGTATTTTTTACCTGAAATTATGCCATGCTTAAATTTATAGTGATGAAGAAACATCATACACTGTAAACTCCTTATAACGCTCCTCGGAACAACGCTGTATCCAATGTAACGCGGATGTCCATGGACCCCTTTTTTTTTGTTGAAAAAAATAGCAATTTTCGTATTTTTCGTATGTATCATTCTATTGTAGCCGCCATTTTTGTTTACAAACAGCGGTTTCCGGTTATCCGCTGATTACCTGATACGTGTTAGTTTCTCTCGCTGTAGGCTGAAAACCAGTCACACTAGTACACTTAGGTGCGTGAACAATGGTAAACTGTCATAAGTCAAACAGTTAAGAAGCCAATATCGGCTATTTTTCCCCTGACTAATGACATGAACCTTTTATGTTTTCGCACTTCAGCACGTGTCAGCGTAATAATGATGGTAAACTGTCATATGTAAAACAATTAAGAGCCCATTATCGTTTACTATACCGCACAGTAAGAATAAGACAGAGACTGATCCCTGATTTTACCGGTACAGTGTAAGCGGGTGGGTGGGGGATGGCTTTACTTGAAAAAGCATACAGTATAAGTGGATGGGGGGGATTTTAACCTGAAATAGCAATAACGCGGATTCACATAGAGCGCGGATCACCACCTTGGACCCCCAAACCCGCGTTATAAAGAGTTTACAGTGTATATCTAATGAATGTTTTATATCTTTTTCACCCATTAAAGCATTTCCATAAGATATTCTTAATTTTTACCCTTAATCGTAAACAAAAAATGAAATTGCCTGATTAAAAAAACTAAAATTTTAGCTTGACTATTTGAAGAATAAGGAGAGCTACTCTTCTCAGCACTGACGTAACAGTTAAGTTTTTTGTACCACCTCACTTAATTACTGAACCCCTTAAGGTATTGTTTTTTGAAACTTGGAATACTTTTTTATGACCACCATCCCAACCTGTAGGCAAGAGGGGATAACTCTGTCATGGTTTTTGACCAAATCATGCCCCTTTTTCGACCTAGAATCTCGGTTAAAGTTTTTTTGTTTTTTTTATAACATGTTTTTCACTGAACCCACTGATTTTTTTCTTTGAAACTTAGTTAACTTGTGTACGACTATCACCCCTGCCTTTGGTCAAGAGATGATTACTCTGTCTTAGATTTTGACAAATTTATGCCCCTTTTCGACTTAAAATCTTAATCATTTTTTTCATACCACCTGAATTATCCACTGAACCCTTGAAGGTGTAGCTTTGAAACTTTGAATGCTTGTTTATGACCTCTTCCTTCCACATGTATGGAGGAGTGTATAACTCTTTCATGGAATTTGACTAAATATTATAAGTGCCCCTTTTCTGACTTAGAATCTCAGTTTAGTTGTTTTTTATACTTGTTCACTTTTTCACTGAACCCTCTAAGATATTGCCTTAAAACTTGGAATATATGATAATATACCTTGTTTTTACTTTTTGTCAAGCTTGTTTGTGGTGAGCTTGACTTAGTTGTCACAATGGCGGTTCAGTGTATGTATGTGCGTGCGTGCGTCCGGATTTGGTCTTGAATGGGCTATAACTTCATCATAGATGGAAGGATTCTCAAATAATTTGGCACAAATGTCAAGCTCAGTGAGACGGAGTGTCATGCACAAAATCCAGATTCGTAGCTCAAAGGTCAAGATCACAGATGGAAGTCAAAGGTCAAAAACATGTACTTTTTTGCATGTCCGGGTTGTAACTTCATCATGAATTGAAGGATTCTCAAATAATTTGGCACAAATGTCAAGCTCAGTGAAACTGAGTGTCATGCACAAGAACCAGATTCATAGCTGAAAGGTCAAGGTCACAGATGGATGTCAAATTTCAAAAACATGTACTTTTTTGCTTGTCCGGGCTGTAACTTCATCATGGATGGAAGGTTTTTCAAATAATTTGGAACAAATGTCAAGCTCAGTGAGACGGAGTGTCATGCACAATAACCAGATTCGTAGCTCAAAGGTCAAGGTCACAGATTATTTTCATTAAAGTAACACACCTCCAGGTTTATGATATTTTTTTTTAAATTAAGAAGATATTTTAAATAGTAAATATCATAACAGATATACTTATATTGATTTTATCTATCTTAAGACACTTTAATTTCTTCTGTTCGAGCTTATCTATGATAAAATATCTCTGTTAGTAACAGAATAGAAATAAATAAAATAACGAAATAAAGTTAATGATAAAATCAGTAAATTCTGTCGAATTATTAAAAAATCAAACAGGCAAAGCATCACATGAATTGTGAAATATTTACACATTTGCACATTTGTTTTTGCTGATATGGGTCTTTAAAGATTTTTTTAATTCTTCTGAAGGTGTGAAACCATGAAAAAAGATGTCCTTAAATTATTTTAAAACATCATACTGTACTCTGGGCACACATTCCTTCTTCATGAACCATTTACCCTTTCTCTTATACAGAACACCATAAAAAACCTATGCGAACAGCATAAAACGAGATCAGCATGTGAGTAACTCGCAGGCTTACCAGGTTTTATGTCGTTCGCTGCTCCTCAGTCATTTGGAAATGAGGTTTTTACCATTAAATTTGGTAAGGTTTAACTGTTGCTTTTTGCAGATCAGGCTTTATAAGGTACATATTAGGGTCGTCAAAAAGCATATGTATGAGGTAATGGGATAAGGAAACTCTACATCCTGATTTATACCCACCTTAAGTGAATAATATCAATCTCTTTAGGCATATCTTTGGCTCAATTAGTCACAATTAGTCACATCATTTTCCCTGGCAGGGATTAATCATTTTATTATGACATACCCACTACATACATAATGTACCTTTTGTAAAAGTTCACACTCAGGATTATATACATAATGTTTTAATTCACACAGATGAAACCTCATTAAATTTTAAAACAACAACTTCTACAATGCCTCTCGTAGGTATTCTGTTCAATATGGTATCCTTTGGCGGGCTTGACATATTGCCCTTGGGCATCTAGTTGATGATACTGTGATACTTATTGTCCCTTTTACTGCAATATATTTCTATATTGACATGCACTAGAATAGTCAAGCACGCTGTCATACGGACAGCTCTTGTTTGTCACCTTCTGTAAGCAGTAGCTGAGACATAGAGATCACATCTGTCGTCTGGTTGACCTGTCTGTCTGTCACACTCTATCTGTCCCACTTTTTCCTTCTGGCTTCTTTCAGCAGGTGACATATGTGCTCCAAGGAACACCACTTGTTAATATATACACATAGATGTTTATACAAAAATTTGCAGATTGATAAATTGATTACGCTTACTGCATTATTGTTTGCTCATTGATACTGTGAAACTAGGACGTAAATTTCATCTTGTCTCGAATTCCCTCATTTAGGATATTGTTCTCTCTTTTATGAACATTAAATAAACTAGATTGTTAAACTACCAGAGCTGATGTCTCTTGTGAACATGGATAAAGAAATTTATTTGTGACATAGACATCAGTTTTACATACACTTTGCTTCCTTCAAAATAATTTGAAGCATCAGGAGGAGGGGGATATATTTTGCTTCTCCTGTATATTGTCTTGTGTCAGGCTGTCCCTCCATCTCGTGTAATTGCAAGTTTATAGGGAAAATTCACATCTGTTTTCAAGGAAATATGGCGTTGAATAGCATTAAGCTTTTATATAGGATATCATAAATTTCTTCAGAAAACAAAATGGTCCATGGACATATTTATAATGAAAGTTTTGCAACCAAAGAGTGCTATTATTCATTTGTATAAATAATTCAAATACAGCCTTTTTCCTTTTGCTTTGAATTAACCCTTTCCCTCATAGAGGATACCATGAAAAGACCTATGCGAACAGCATAAAACCAGATCAGCCTGCAAGTAACTCGCAGGCTGATTACTCGCAGGCTGATCAGGTTTTATGCTGTTCGCTGCTCCTAAGTGGTCTGGTAATGAGGATTTTACAATTAAATTTGGTAAGGTTTGAGTTTGGCTTTCTTCAGATCAGGCTTTATGTGATACCTATTGAGTGCGTCAAAATGAGTCTATATGAGGGAAAGGGTTAAAAACATGGATACTAAGTTTGGGGGACATCACAAAAATATTTGTCTTATCAGCTTTAGCATTCTGGCCCTGTTTCAGTGCAATGCATAGAAAAAAAATCCAAGTCATAAGAATGTTGTACTACATAATGTCTAATTATGTCTTATTTGCATGAACATTTTTGGGAAGGTGGCCACTTTGACTGCATTAAACAAACTTACTGCTTTTTGTGCAGAAAAATGCACTGGAATTACACTTTTTTGCATTTATGAATTTACATATACAATGAATTCTTTAATGCAATGTTTAGTGCACCAGTCTCCAGGATCCTCATTTATACAAAGGGTCCTACACTTTATACATTGTACATTTGGGTAGTTTTGGCAGAAAATAAGTGATAGTTTTGAATGTTACCTCTATAGTGATAAATTGAATATTTATTAACTATTTAAGTATACATGTAATTAGCAAAAATATCAGTTCATAATATTGGGAATCATGATTATTTATTACAATATAATAGTTTCCAGCATATTAAATATCTGGAAAATGCCGTATCCTTTTAGCTCACCTGACCACTTGTGCTCAGGTTGAGGTTTTGTGATCGCCTTTTGTCTGTCGTTTGTTGTCTGTCATTAGTCATTCCTCGTCAACAATTGCTTGTGACAAACACTCTAGAGGCCACACTTTTGGCCCAATCTTCATGAAAATTGGTCAGGATGTTTGTCTACATGATATATCGGATGAGTTCGAAATTGCATGGGCCTTTTAATGTGGGGTCAAAAACTAGGTCACTAGGTCAAATCTTAGAAAGTTTAAAAAAACAAATTTCCCAATTTTAATTGTCTACATGATATTTTGGATGAGTTGGAAATCTGGTCACATGGGGTCAAAAACTAGGTCATCAGCTCAAATCTTTGAAAAAACCTTGTGAAGATGTTTGGGGCTACATTTTTTGCCCAACCTTCATGAAACTTGGTCAGGATGTTCGTGTTCATGATGGGTCACATGAGTTTGAAATTGGGCAATGTTGGGTAAAAAAATAGGTCATTAGGTCTAATCTTAGAAAATATTATAAAAACCTTGTGAAGGCCTAGAGGCTGCAGTTTTGGCTCAATCTTCATGAAAATTGGTCAGGATGTTTGTCTACATGATATCTTGGATGAGTTCAAAAATGGGTTACATTGGGTAAGTAGGTCACCTGGGTAAATCTTAATACAGCCTTATGACCACTCTAGATTTTTCCCCTTAACTTGGTCAGAATGTTTTTTACATCAAATCTCGGAGAGTTCAAAACTGGTTCACATGAGGCCAAAAAGTAGGTCACCAGGACAAATTTTAGAAAAACCTTGTGAGCACTCTAGAGGCTACATTTTTGTCCCAGTCGTCATTAAACTTAATAAGAATGATGACTGCATGAAATCCCAGATGAGTTTTACAATTTAGGTAGGATCAAAATGTAGGTCACGTAGCCAAATGTTAGAAAAACATTGCAAACACTTCAGATGCCACATTTTTTGTAATCATGCCTAACATAGCAATCTTACTCAGGTGAGCGACACAGGGCCATCTTGGCCCTCTTGTCTACTTTGAATCAAATTTCTTGAAATTTTGCCTCAGTAATAAACATATGAAAGACATTATACAGAACCCATAAAAGCAGCTGTCTGCATAAATTCATACTTAGTTTTACATTGTCATTGACAATTCTTGGTTTATTACAGAAATGTAAGAGTATGAATTTCTTGTAGCTAGAATGTATAGATCAGGCAGGTTTCCATATATAAAAATAACAAGTAACAAGATATTTCAACAGATCAAAGCTGTTGTCAAGATACGCAAGGATTGGTGTTATCACCATGTTATAAATATGAAGTGTTACATACCATGTCTTATTACTGTGTGATACAAAACAATTGCCTCGTATTCCATATGTGTTACTATGATATAAATCATGTGTTACATATGATATGTACCCTGCGTCACATTCAGTACTATGAGTTGCATATGATATGTTATGTAGCATGTGTTGGAAATGATGTTTTATATGTATTTATCACATGACCGTATTTTTAATATTTAACATGTAATATAATCATTACTTATTTTCTAATATTTAACACATGTAATATAACCATTATGTATTTTCTCATATTTAACACATGTAATATAACCATTACGTATTTTCTCATATTTAACACATGTAATATAACACTGTCATGATGTCATTTAACTCTATACAATTCATAGGATAAAAACAATGTGCAAAAACGCACGCGAAATGTCAAATATTGTTATTCCGTTAAATGGGATGGCGGAATGTATCGATACTAGCGACTTCTGGAAAAAAGCATAACTTGTGAGAATTCAATAAATACGTAATTTATTGTTTAATATGGGTATTTGTTGGAAATATTGTATTTCTGTGAAGTTGCCATTGAAAAAAGCATTGACTGTGATATGCATTGCTTCAGTCACATCGTGTCCGAGTACAGTTTCCATTGAGTTTCGTGACTCGTATTGTCTTTGTAGTTTATCTAAGATAGAAAATTGACTCAGCAACGAAAAGGCCTATTGTTTCTGCGTTGAACAAGCCCCGCATATTTGAAATCGGCTGAAAATTTTGTCAGATACGAAGCTCAGAATACAACCATGTCAGTTTTCCTATAGATTTTGAACGGAGAGTTACATACCTTTTCTTATACATGTATTATGATATCAATATTTTTTTTTCTTGAATTGTGAAATTTTGTCATAAAATGTGTTTTGAATTGTTACTTTGTATCATTGGGGGGTCCCACGCCAGTAGCCTGTTCTTAAAGTCATGTGATAAAAAGAATCTCACATGAGTTGTCATATAATATAAAATTTTATTAAACTCACCAGAGGCTCACTTTTTACCATTCTCTTGAGCTTGTTTAATAAAATTCTATATAATATGACAACTCATGTGAGATCCTATACAGATTACGTATCACATAATTATACCATGTGGTGCATATGATGTTATATATCATGTGTTACATACAATGTTGTATACCATGTGTTGCATATGATGTTATATATCATGTGTTACAAACAATGTTATATACTATGTGGTGCATATGATGTTATATATCATGTGTTACATACAATGTTATATACCATGTGGTGCATATGATGTTATATATCATGTGTTACAATGTTATATACTATGTGGTGCATATGATGTTATATATCATGTGTTACATACAATGTTATATACCATGTGGTGTATATGATATTATGTATCATGTGTTATATACAATATTATATACCATGTGGTGTATATGATATTATGTATCATGTGTTACATACAATATTATATACCATGTGGTGTATATGTTATTATATATCATGTCTTATATACAATGTTAAATACCATGTGGTGTATATGATATTATGTATCATGTGTTATATACAATGTTATATACCATGTGGTGTATATGATATTATATATCATGTGCTATATACAATGTTATATACCATGTGGTGTATATGTTATTATATATCATGTGTTACATACAATGTTATATACCATGTGTATATGTTATTATATATCATGTGTTACATAAAATGTTATATACCATGTGGTGCATATGTTATTATATATCATGTGTTACATAAAATGTTATATACCATGTGGTGTATATGTTATTATATATCATGTGTTATATACAATGTTATATACCATGTGGTGTATATGTTATTATATATCATGTGTTACATAAAATGTTATATACCATGTGTATATGTTATTATATATCATGTGTTACATAATATGTTATATACCATGTGATACATATGTTATATATGTTACATACTATATTGTATACCATTTATTGCATATGATGTTATATATCATGTGTCACATACAATGTTGTTTACCATTTATTGCATATGATGTTATATATCATGTGTTACATACAATGTTATATACCATGTGGTACATATGTTATTATATATCATGTGTTACATACAATGTTATATACCATGTGGTGCATATGTTATTATATATCATGTGTTACATACAATGTTGCATACCATTTATTGCATATGATGTTATATATCATGTGTTAAAATGTTATATACCATGATTTTGTAATATATCAATGTTAATAAGTTTGATTTCAGAGACTGTCCACCACTGTGTGAGTACTGACACACCCCTCTCGGAATATTAATTCTACACTTTCCTAATGCTCAGACTCAAAATATGGCCATTTGATTTTATATGGTTTATTGTATTTTGACATTTTAGTTTGAGCTTGAGATCATACTAAAGTATTTTTGAGAACTTGGGACCTTTTCTTCAAAGACAAGAGATAATGAAATATCCACATTGAAGCTGTGTGTATTGGAACACTGTATCAGGTATTGGATTTGTTATATTTCCACAATTTTAAAGTGATGTGGTTGGAAAGCTTTGGAAACTTGTTTGACAATAATGAATAAATAGTCTTTATTACATGACAACCAAGACATGACACAGTTATGTGCCCCTGAACATTATTTTGAAAATGTTGTCCACAGTTTCAGGTCAAAATATTTTACTTAGACAAAGTGCTTCAAATAATTTCTATGTAGTTTTCTATCTATTTCTTATCAACAGTATATTTCAAAATGGAGTTTTGTGATCTTCAAAGCTTTCATGCACTGTAACTTGGTATCAAACAAACATGGTGTACATAATTTTGATCTGGATATTTCTTAATTGTTCATTATATGCAGAAAAACAGTTTGTTGTTTTTGTCTGGAGGTAAGAGAGCTAGATAAATGAATGGATTGTCTGCTAAATCTTTCAGAAGGATAGACGATGTCTACGTTAGATGCCATCTTGAAAACTCATAAAATACGTTGCATCTATGGAGGTGCAGGCCAGTGTAAATGATAACTAGATTGTTACGAATTCTTAGATGTTTCTTCTTAACAACTTTTCCTAGAAATGATTAAAATCATAATTTGTAACAGATAAAGCTGTAATTCTTCAAGTTACTAATGAATCTGATAATCTCAAAAAAGCTTGCTTTTTTCTCTGATTTATCTTTTAGCCCACTGTCAAATACGTTCAGTAATAACATTATTTAGCTCAAAAGGAATTAAAGCAGCAATTCATATCAAAGTAATTCAAAGTCAGATGAGAACACAATGCAATGCCCTTGAGGAATGTGCAACATTTGATAAGAGATTTCTTATCGGTATTACTCAAAGAATGCAATTTCAAATAGTCGATAATCATAGCAAATTGCATAAAACTTAAATAGATATTTTCCAAAGGAAGTAGCATAGAGTAAATTAGATTCATCCAGCTTCCTGTCTTATTAAGGGGATGAAACATGGTGCTTTGAACAGGGATAATTTAATAGCTTCAATTATATTTAAGCTACCACTATATCAATCACATTAAAATTAGCTCTTTGTTTTTGCTACGATATTCAACGCTTCAAAGATCTGACAACATCCAGTGAAAGGTCATCTGAAATTGACCTTTTTGTCATGATTATTAATAAGAAGATGGTATCAAAATTGTTCAATCAGAATGTGCATTCAAACGTTTGAATTTGAAAATCAGAACACCTTGGTATATCCACAAAATCAAAATTTCCATTTACTGCCGTTAACTTAAGAAAAATTATACCAAAGCATTTTGAAGCGGCAATTTGATTGGTCATCAAAGTCATTGAGTCACCTTTAATGCGATGTCATCAGATCCTACCTAGCAAGCATCATTTAGGATATCATTGTTAATGAGATTGCAGCAGTATCTATCTCCCACAAATGTGAGTTTGGAAACTGGCAGGATCACTCAAATTGTTCATGTGATGAAGCCTTCCAGCTGGCTTATTAAATACGATAGGTTGATGATTCTGTTTGAGTGCTTCTGTACACTTAGGGCCATTCTCCCCGGTAGTTATCTGTATGTCACTATATGGTAAAAACACTGTTACAGCAAGGGTAAACTCTTAAGTTTCTATTAAGTATACTAGTGAAAACTTACAAGTACTGCGACTAAAGATTTGTGAGTAACTCAATTCAGAATTAAAATCACTTATTTTATTTTTTCAGTAGCTTTACGCGAGAATAGGTTTCACATGGTTGATTATGCATCAAATTCTTTAAGAAGAAGACAGATTGTACTAATATACATTTGCAATATTGATTGAGCATATATTTAAGAAAATTTACTTTCCTTGCAAGTTTGAAATTGGAGTATTGGAGTACTTATAAAACTTGTTAAGTACAGTCGACACTCGTTATCTCCAATTTCATGGGACCAAAAAAAATATTTCGAGATATCCGAAATTTGACCAATCCGAAATGCGGTATTATTGGATTATGAAATCGAAATCTTACCTGTATCGTGCTATTAATATGCTGTCGATCTCTTATGAAGATCTCTTTGTGGAATATATTAATAAATAATAATCCATTAGTAACATTTTTCTTTATTTATTCAATCGTTTCTTGCAATAAATACAGAACGGTAAACAAAATAAACAAATAGGGTTACAACAATAATATGGAGCGAAAACATACGAACTGCATTCTACAAATAAAGAGCACTTATAAACATGCACATTTTTCAAAGCACTTTGCACAACGAAATATCACTGAAAATTACATGTAATTACATTCTTACTGTCTATCATTTTTATCGCACACCTCAAAGAACCTTGTGATATCAGTTTGTTTTGTACACAGTTTTCTCAAACTTACGCTCTTAGATGGACAAGTAGGTTCTAGAGGCATTGTGAATTATGACACGGGTTCATTCTACGATGGTATTTAAAGCAAATTTGGCATATTTTGAGCAAAGATTGCCAAGCACAACAGCTTGTGTTTGGCCAGCTAATTACCATGCAAATATTTCGGCAAAACATAATCCGGTAATTAATGAAAGCCTAACATCACGGTTTGTCGTACAGATAGCCACGTGCCAAGCTAGTGTCACCAGTCGACTGATAGGTGCGAAAAATATCGGCGGGCTGATTAGCGTCGGTGGAATTTGAGATAAACAAACAATTATGCATTGTTCTATAGGGTGAGGGCCCAAATTTTCACTTTGAGATAACAGTAATTTGAAATAAATAAACTTTGAGACACACGAAATTAATGTATATAGACAAAGAAGGGAAAAATCGGGACCAAGTCAATTGATTTGACATAGCCGAAATTTCGACATACGCAAATTGGAGATAACGAGTTCCAACTGTATATTACTATGTGTTAAGTATGACTGATGAAACTTGAGTCTAATCAGGTTTTCCTATGATAGCTAAAGGTAGATGACTGTCGGACATGGTGTATCTAAATTCTATAATCCCAGGCAACAAACTGTAATACAATTGTTGTACTAAAGTTTCCTTTCTCCTGTGATGCTTCCTGACATATTAGTGAAATACGAGATCCAATAGAGCTCTGACTTCCATGTGGTGATATTGCATTTTTTTTTGCCCAGCGAAAACAAATGAGAAATTCATACATCTTTACCATGTCCTGAAAAAGGAAAATCTGATTAATAAAAAACAACATATCAGTCTGCGAGTAAATACAGGCTGATCTTATAGCCTGTGTTTCATTAAACATCTCAAATAGAGGTTTTCCTCAAGTCAATATTAGAGAGATTTACTGTAGAATCATTCATTTTCGTGGGGGACAATTTTTTGTAGAAATTTTGGTTAAAGTTTTGCATGCAAGTTACTATCAACTTTATATCTCATTAACCAATTATGGTATTGACTTGAAAGTTTATGAATATGTTTAGGGGCATCAGACAACCAAGGTAGATAACTCTTGATGGCATATATTACAAATTATGGCCCCTTTTTAACTTAGAAATTTTGGTTAAAGTTTTGCATGCAAGTTACTATCAACTTATATCTCATTAACCATTTATGGTATTGACTTGAAAGTTTATGAATATGTTTAGGGGCATCAGACAACCAAGGTAGATAACTCTTGATGGCATATATTACAAATTATTTTAACTTAGAAATTTTGTTTAAAGTTTTGCATGTAAGTTACTATCAACCTTATATCTCATTAACCATTTATGGTATTGACTTGAAAGTTTATGAATATGTTTAGGGGCATCAGACAACCAAGGTAGATAACTCTTGATGGCATATATTACAAATTATGGCCCCTTTTTAACTTAGAAATTTTGGTAAAGATTTGCATGCAAGATACTCTCATGCTTATATCTCAGTATCCAGGCATGTGATTGATTTGAAACATCTTTTAATGTTATGGGTGGTTACAAATTATGCCCCTTTTTAACTTAAAATTTTGGTAAAGTTTGCATGCAAGATACTCTCATGCTTATATCTCAGTATCCAGGCAGTGATTGATTTGAAACATCTTTATATGTTTAGGGTATCATACTTTCATGGTAGATAACTCTTGATGGAATATGTTACAAATTATTGCCCCTTTTTAACTTAAACATTTTGGTTAAAATTTCGCATGCAAGGTACTTTCATCCAAATTATCAGAGTCCAGGCATGGGATTGATTTGAAACATCTTTAATATGTTTAGGGGTATACATCATACTATAAAGGAAGATAATATTTGATGGAATATAGTAAAAATTAAGGCCCCCTTTTAACTTAGAATTTGGTTAAATGTTTGCATTCAAGCTACTATCCAGCTTATATCTCAGAAATTGCTTGTGGAATTGACTAGAAAGTTAAGGTGTGTCTTCAAGGGCATCAGAAAACTAAGGAGGATAACTTTTGGACTAAATTTTATGCAAATTATGGCCCTTTTCTAACTTGGATTTTTGGTTAAAGTTTTGCATGCACGGTGTTATTGTGCTTATGTCTCAGTAACTAGGCATGGGATTGATTTTAGACTTCATAAAAATATTAAGGGGTATCAGACTATCAAGGTATATCATTTTTGGCTATTATTATGTACAGGGTATGTGAAGGGCAAGAATTGAAATAGATTTCATTTGATTTACCAACAAGCATTTTGAATAGTTGAGCGTGCTGTTCTCTGACAGCTCTTGTCTAAAGCATGAATCCACATATATTTGTACCAAGGAAATTACTTAATTACAGATTCCATGAAATTAAATGTCAATGAAATTAATGATTTTACAGTATAACACCCTAATTTATTGACCAGAAGATTTGAATTTGTCCAAGCATTTAATGATTAGCTTGCTTTTACAAGAAAATGTCTTTGATTTCCTTGAATTTTATATTTTTGATGATACAGAATTTGAAATTTTTTGGCAGAGTAAAATCTTAGTTGGAAATGTTTTGTGTGATACAGGCTTGGTTTTATTGTGTCACCTGCAGTAAGCAGAGGTGACATATAGGGATCACTTTTCCAACGTCCGTCCGTCTGTCTGTCTCTGTCCTTCACACTTTTTCCATCACGCTTCAGCAGGTGACACATGTTCCATGCAGAGAACACTCTTGTACAGATTCTAAGAACTACTTCCCAGTGCAATAAGGGCTGCAGACAGACATTGATCCCCAAGGGATCGATTATGAGTGGTGCCTCTCTCAATACCAGTGTAAATGTCCATAGCATATTCTTCATGTTGGTTAGGTAAGCAATTATTGCAGGGTTATTGGCCCTTAACATCACGTGAAATCGCTTACTTTCTTCATGTTGGTTAGGTAAGCAAGATATGGTATCAGTGGGGTTGGTCATTGTAGTTCTTTGCCCTTGAACTTAGTCAAAACTATTCTCCTGGCATTTTGAATAATTGGACTTTGGTCAGAATGTCATTGAAACCTCAGGGATGTTTTTCACACAATGTCTTGGTAATAGAATGATAATAATTAAACATTTAGGCGTGTATTACTTCATTTGTCAACTTACTTTTTAATTTACATATCTTGTTTAATTAAAGTTCTTGTTTAAGGGATTATCATGTACATCAGTTTCAATTTGTCATTTAGTCTTCTGTTTAACACTTTACCTGATAGAGACACTGTCATGTTGATGCTCTGGCAAACAGCAGACTCAGATCAGAGGGTCAGGTCAGGATCAGCTCTGTTTGCTCACACACTGTTGTAGCACAGATTCCACACAGTCTGCACAGCAAAGAAATATCAATTATTTAAAACAAAGTACATTAACTTAATATTCTCAAGTCAGAAATTATCACATGAATTATTCATGAGATTAAGAGTTGTAATCTTCATATGCTGAGGCTTGTAATGACTTTAACATATCCCCAATTAAATATTGGTTCATCAACTCTAAAGCTTATACTTATCTAATCATACATGATGCTCTCCAAAACACCACTCAGTTAACTCAGAATCTGACTTATGTGTGCAATTTTCTGAAATTACAGCATAAAGAGGGAGTATATACTATAGACATTTAGGTAAATTCATGCATTTAAATAGCATGACTGTTGAAAGTCCTTGATCTGATCCTAATTCTGATACAACTCCTGACATTGCAATTCATGACATTCGCGTCAGCTGTATCTTTCACCATCTGGAGGCGTCCTTGACAAGATTAAAAAGGAAGTTTCCTCCATTTTCTGAAGTATAAAAATTGTATTTGTATGAACAGCAGCCTTTCCATCAAAATACTGATGAGGCTGGAAACAGGTTTAACTGCATGTGTTGTTTTTCTTTTTTGATGAATGATGTTTTAGATATAAAGTAGAAATTTGCAAATTTCACCAGAGTAGCATTAACCTTGAGCAGTTTTACTTCATTAAGTGCAGAAGGTTAACCCACATTCTGAGACAAGAGTTAAACCTCCTGTAATTTTTAATATCATTTATTGAATAAAACATGTCCATGTTAGACTATAGCTCATTACTGATCAGGGAGTGTCTAGTGTCACCTAGTGCTTCATTGATTGACTGAATTTTTTACTGAGAAAGCAACAATATAATTTTGTTTTGCTTTCATTTAAATGTCTTTGGATTTTGCATCAGTGTAAGCTATATCATTTTTTTTTATACCCCCGAAACAAAGTTTGGGGGGGTATATAGGAGTCACCCGGTGGTCGGTCGGTCCAGCGGTCCGTTGCATTTTCCTTGTCCGGAGCATAACTTGAAAACCACAAGTTGGAATTCAATACAACTTCATGCAATGATCAAGCACATGGAGAGGAAGTGCAGTGCACAAGAACCTATATTGCATCTTGACTTATTTCGGTCGGTCCAGCGGTCCGTTGCATTTTCCTTGTCCGGAGCATAACTTGAAAAGTACAAGTTTGGATTTCAATACAATTCATCAATGTCAACACATAGAGGAAGTGCAGTGCACAAGAACCATAACTCTATCTATAGGAATTACAGAGTTATTGCCCTTTGTTACTTTTCCTTGTCCAGAGTATAACTTGTAAACTACTGGTTGGATTTCAAAACAATTTCATACAATGGTCAACCACAATATGAGGAAGTGCAGTGTACAAGAACCATAACTCTATCTAGAGTAATTACAGAGTTATTTCCCTTTGTTACTTTTCCTTGTTTTTCTTGTCCTGAACATAACTCGAATATTATACATGGTATATAATTGAAACTTAAAATGTAAACAGATGGCGACTAGGAGAAGTGCAGTGTCCAAGAACTGTAACCTTATATTTTTAAACTACTGTGACAAACAACCATTATTGACTCTCTATCAACTTTAAATAAAAACTTTACTTACTTATTACTATCACAACCAATATACTATGTATACAGGTTCTTATCTATGCTCTGCCTGAAGTCTGGCTTCTCCTGCATTAAAGTATTTTGCGGGGGTATTAATCACCTTCAGTGATAGCTCTAGTTTCTTTCAGACTAAGTGCAAATTATATTAAAGTGTCACATTGAAAATTTTATACCAATAACCATATTAATAGATAAGTTAGGAAACTTTTTTGGATACTTTTTGAACACCCCTCGTATATAGGATGGTCATAATTTGATTAACACTTCAGGGGTTGTGGCAATTTTGTTGCATATTTTTATAAGAAAATTAAAAACAAAAATTCTCTTCTGAAATTGGCCTTTAGAATTTAAAATCTTATTTTGCAAAAATGATTTTCATATGGTTTCTGGCAGTCTGCAATAGTTATTGATAAAAATAAAAAGGTCTCCAAGCAAGCGTATCTTTTTTCCTTAGTCTTTCAAGATAATACATCCATCCATTAAATTGTAATTATGGTCCATCATGTGATTTTGAGAATAGTATAGTAAATGCAAGCCTTTATAGACATTGAGCAAAAGAGCTTATAACTCGTAAGACAATGGATGCTTGCATCTGCACCGAAATCTTTTTATGTATTTGAAGGACCATGATTATAATTTAATGATTGATGGATTTGGTTAACCTAAAAATCTTCTCTGAAACCAGCTGCAGAATTTTTGTTGCATGTGTTATCAACTCCTCCATTTTTACTGAAACGAAGAAAATCCCTGAAAATAATGAGGGTCTAGTTTTCGAGAATTGATGTCTTTTATGTAGAAACTTTGAATCCTTCTTCTCAGAAACTACTAATCACAATTCCATGTTATTTTGCCAAAATAATCACCTCATAGATCAGAATAAACAAGAAATATCTTCTTTTTAAAAAAGATATGCAGCGTTGATGGGGATTAAAGTCATGGATAATATATAAACAGTTAATGTGATGTGCAAATTATTTCATACAAGGGTAATCTAACTAAGCATAGATACAGCATCCACCCTATTATAAACCGCAAATAAACATGATTGTAATGAAGAGTACTATGACTATGGAATGGCGAAACAAACTATAATATACTCTTTGATTGAGCAGATATATATAATAACAATCAGCCCTTAACTGGTCTCATCATGCTTTTAAGTGTTTTAAGTATTTTGATAAAA
>CM037793.1:9743343-9793343 GCA_021229015.1 Solen grandis | reverse complement strand
TGAATATCAAGCACCCAGTTGTATGTGCACCAACAGTTGGGCTGTGTGATCAGTTAGGTGTCGTGTTCCACAAAGCTTTGACATCAATGTTGCACTGCTACCATTCAGACTCAGGTGGTATTAGGGTTTGGAGGGGTAGTGATAGATCGTACGATAATTGTCCAAGGGATGGGTCAGAATCTGCCATGTCACGATCTGTATCACCTACATCGCAGTCTTCATCAGGAGTAGGAACTGATTCAATAGGAAAACCTATTGCATTATCATATTCTAACAAAATGACTAGAGCCACAGTAACAGAAATATCTGAATATAGGAAGAACTTAGAAACTGGTATAAGAGACAGTGAGGTGGTTAAGCTGTATGTTATAGAGGGAGGTGGGGCATTTGAACTGATGTTATCCAGGTTTCTGTTGGACCACAAAAGAGACTGTACAGATGTGAACGATGCTCACCTGTGTCAGGTTGTGAGTGAGGCCCTGACAGGGGTCATAGGTCACCTGTATGAGAATGTGACTGACACAGGAGGTCTGGGTTTCAGTCAGGCAAGATCCAGTGGGAAAAGACTTGTGGAGGTTATGCGAACTTTAGAGGACAGTCTTAAAGGTGGAAAGCTGTTTGGCCTGAGCAGAAGAGGGGAACCATTGTGTATGGTAGACAGAGGGGTGCTGGAGCCCGTGTCAGCCAAGTTTCACATCTTGATGTGTGTATTGAACCTGGTGCAGCAGCTGCTGAAGATAGACAAGGTGGTCAGTGTTACTTCAGAACAGAAACCAGCCTAGGTAGGAATGTTCCTGCTGTTATGTTGGTTCAACCCTCTCTATGTAAAACAGCTATTTGTTGCAGTTTTTCAGTATTGGGTCTTTGTTATAATGTTTTTGGATAAATCTTCAGAGTTAGGAATATTACATGCAGACTCAATAAAATACATATAAAAAAATCAGAACTTTTAGGCAGTTGAAGTTTTCTTAGACATGTAGGACTTCAGATTAAAATTTTACAGTAATACCATATACAATTTATTATCGTGCAAGAATGATCTTATTAATTGGACATACATGAATATATTCTGATTAAAAACAAAAAAGTGTATTAGTTATATTAGCTTCTAAGCTCTTTATAGCATTTTATTTTGCAATATGATTTGAATTTTTGCTTTTGACAAAGTGAGTTCAGATTTATCAGTTATTCATGGCTTTACACTGTTTATTTGTTAAATTATACAGTTTGTTTAAGAAATTATCATATTTTTCCTTCACAGAGTTAGGTGGGGGATATATAGAGGTTATTTGTGAGAATTTTTAGATATTTTCAAGAGCGCAAAGCGCGAGTGAGGTTACCTGAGTAAGATCTATTCCATATTCTTTTTATCTTATGTTGTTTTCTATAGTTTTGCATTAACTAGTCGGACATTACCAAAAATGGCGGCATATCACTGCAAATTATATGACGTAACCGTGACATCCTGGAAATCGTAATCCGTTTTACTTTGCTATATATTTTAATGTACAGACCAGGAACCAAAATTCGGTATCTCACTCAGTTTCAAACAGATGTGAATTATATCTCACTGATATATTTCATTATCTTATAGAAAGTCATTAGATAAATTGTAAGATTAAGCTAGGCTTAACTGTAAGACGACAGTTAATCGTGATTTCATCCCACACAAAACTCCTTAAGCTGCTGCTCTCGTTATTTGCAGCTTAAGACACTGATTTACACCAGCACTTTTCATAAGCATCTTAATCCATCTTACACTGTTTGCTTAGATGAGGCCCCATGTGCTTAATGGTAGTTATCAACAACTTGTTTGAAGATCTTAGTGACTCTCTCTGTTGAATGTACTGGTATAATGTTTCAACGATGTATATTTTCTTATTCTGACAGAAACATCTAAATATGAAAGGCTGTTGGTGGTATGCAGGCCCTGAATGTTTTAACAATGGAGGTTTTATTATTCATTTTATTGTAACATGGCTGCTGTTAAACGTAATATCTTCTAAACATATATATTGTTGTGCAGATAGCAATAAGAAAAGCATGCACAATTTTGAGGTTACACCAAACAAACAAACATACAGTCCGTTTACGATAATTCGTAATGCGATTTTTCGTTTTGACGGCATTATTCGAATAAATGTCACGGTCCCGTCAAGTTCTCCTATATATCTCATATAAAATAAATGCAATAATTCGTTTTACAATAACTCGGATAAATGCGGCAATTCGAACTTTATTACAGGTCCAACAAGCAATCAAGTTGTTGATCAATGACATAATAGTTGGGACGCTGTTTCACTGTAATTAACACGCATGCGTATTTTTCACACCTATACGTACAAAAGCTAATTGGTTGGCGGTTATTTCAATTAAGGTGATGCAAACCGTTGACAGGTGTCACTTGATTGTCAAGAGTGTTAACAAACTGAGTGTTTTTTTATTTACCGTATACACCGGCAGATTAGGCGCACTTTTTTCCAGATAATTCAAGTTTATAGAGGGGGTGCGCCTTATATGATGATATACAGCTTTTCAGGTTTCTTTTTTCAATCACCGAGAAGTGGAAATTACCGGTATACGATCTCAGAAAATGGATATACTGAAAGCCAATGAATACGGTAATATGACACAAAGTCTATACGAAACCATGATAAACAATACCAGATTATTGCTTTTGTTCTTATTAGTTATCCTGCAGGTATATTTCATGATAAAATGATCTTGAGAAACTGAAATAACTTGATGGAAGCCATTTTCAATATAAACAAATAAGTTTATTTTACGGGACCTCATGATGTATAGGAGAAACTTGACAGGTGGAAATTGTTACGTAATGTTTGTTAGTTGGGAGAATTTTGACAGGTGACAATGGTCCCAAGTGTTAGAATGCGGGGACACGGTTGAGTAATGTCATGTTATGAAAATGTGTCACCTATATCCTACCCGTCATTAATGTAACGGTCTAATGGTAATCTTATGCCATGTGTAAATAAAACGGTTCACCGTATGATTAACCCGGTGACGTACGGATAGCTTTCATTCTGTCAAAATGTACGACGGCGCAAATTTCAAAACAAGATTTCGCCGAATACGATACGATAAGTGATTTTTTTTCTTCAAATAAGTTACCCTGAAAGTTAGGATGCACCTTATACGTAGCTGCACCTAATCTGACCGTGTATACGGTATCTATACATATCAGTATGAGTGATTGAATCTCACTTTCCTTTTTTTCGTATGCTCTGCAAGAGTAATATCACGCCATCAATAACAACGATTTGTAGATTTACTGATGCATTTGAAGTTACCATTTATAATTTGCGTAATTCATTGAAGGGCCCAGGTCATCTAGGAGGATAGCTGAATCGGGATAGGTAATTTTCAATTTCCAAGTAATTCAGTGAAGGGCCCAGGCTACAAATAAGGCTTGTAAATAATTGTTTATCGTTGACAATGTTGTGCTTTTATATGTGATTTATGATTTTTATTAAGAATAAAATAAAACATAAGACATAAATGGGTTCTATATTTTATATACATGTATATCATAAGCCAACTAATTGTCACGACGTGTTTTCTTACAAAAACACAAATTGTCCATCGGTAGGTAAACACGGTAATTCGGATGACACGATTTTTCGAACATTTCAGTCAGTCTGCAGACCGTTCGAATTATCGTAAATGGACTGTACCTGTAACATATTTTTATTCTGTCCCCTGGTGCATACTCCTCTCAAAACATTGCATTTAGCATTAACTAATCCCCGACCCCAGAATGCCCCCAGTAGCAGGGTGAGAAAGGGTTCATCAACAGGAAAGGCTACTCCAGTACAATCCTGCAGGTCATATGTGACAGCAACCTGAGGTTCCTGGGCATATATGCAGCTTGGCCAGGATCTGTCTATGATGCCCGAGTGTACAGGAACAGTCCGGTGTCCGACAAGGTGGAGAGATTTCCTGGTGACCTTCACCTATTAGGGGATTCAGCACACCCTATGTCTAGGAACCTCCTGGTGCTCTTCCGTGATAATGGTCACCTTGATACTGTACTGGAGCAGCCTTTCCTGTTGTAGGCAGACCGATGCTCTGTCTTTTGGGCTGAGATCAAAATGTGGGTCCCGTCGATGGCCGCAACAACTCCGAGCATGCCGCAACGCTGTTTAAATCTGTCTGCTATGACCCCTATCTCCTGTCTTGTTTCTGGAAATCAGATGTAATCCTCCATCATTCCTGCCAATGTCTGACACACTGACATAACAGTCAGATGAAGGGTACCTGGATGAAAGCATAATAACATATAATCTGTCTGGGAGCATAAACACAATCAACCATTCATTCTTTTCTCAAGGTATGAATATCCGTAGAGCTGACATATTTCTGTTATTTAAAGTAAAACAGTATTAGTTGCCTGAAATAAATATTCATTATTCAACCATCTATAGCAAAATTGCTAAAATGTTTTCACATTTAACAAGATATAAAAGCAAAGCATTTTCCTCTTTTTTTTTATACGCCGGAGGCGGTCGTATATTGGCGTCATCTTCTCCGCCTGTCTGTCCGTACGTCCATATCTTGTGACCGCAACTCCTCCTATGTTTCTGAATGAATCTTTTCAAAACTTGGTCAATGTCATTACTATAATGGGTAGATGTGCATGAAGTGCGATTTTCCGGTTCATTGATTTTTGCAAGATTTGTGTCCCTTTGAAACTTAGTCTCTGTAGCTGAATGATATTGCAGCCTTGTGAACACAACTCCTCCTACATTTCTATATGAATCTTTTCAAAACTTGGTCAATGTCATTACTATAATGGGTAGATGTGCATGAAGTGGCGATTTTCCGGTTCATTGATTTTTACATGATTTGTGTCCCTTGAAACTTAGTCTCTGTAGCTGTTTGATATTGCAGCCTTGTGAACGCAACTCCTCCTACATTTCTGAATGAAGCATTTTTAGGGTTCTATCTCTGTTTAGCTAAATTAATTGGTCTTACAGACTTCATTATGAGCTTATGCTTACAGAAATGTTAAAAGCAATAATTAAAAGACCCCTCTTGGTCTTTATATTTTGTGGCGGCGTATATTGTGGCATCACTGGCACTCTTGTTTTTTTTTGTAAAGAAACTTGGAAGACTATTCTTTCAAAATCAATATTAGTGTTAAAAATCAAAGCAACTTAGCAAAGTCACATATAACAAGATATAGAAACAAAAGTAATGAACGTATTAAGTATGCAATAATATAGTAAAGTTGCTCTCAAATTGTTGCATTACACTGTCTTATTTTGTATAAAGAAAACCAAATGTATACATAAAGAGCAACAGTGGTCATGTTATATTGGCAGTTTTGTTGCTGTGACAGTCTTCTGTTATAAGCTGTACCAACTTATTACTAGTGATGAAAGAAATTGTCTTGTAGAACCCCAACCTATCACATGTCCCAACAATCAGGGCAAAGTGAGACAACCATACAAACTGAATAAGCCTATTAAGGTGATGATTGTGTAAAATGTTTAAATATGATTTATTATGACAAATTTATCAATAAAATATTGCATGTGAACAATAATCACACCTATATATTTACAGTGCTGAATATAATAATGGATATTATACAATAATAGAGTTCTTTTAATACCTTTGCTTATGCCAAATCTGTCTGCTACACTCCTGTAACTCTCCTGATTTCCGAGGATCCACAGAGTTGAGAGGAGTCTTTTCTACAATCAGGCACCTCTCCTTTCTCATCAGAGGTGCAACAGCTGCACTAAGTTGCTAAACAGAGAAGAACACAATCACTTAATTACAACCAACTCTCATGTAATACCAAAATTATAAAAAAACAAGAGGGCCAAGATGGCCCTGTGTCGCTCACCTGAGTAAGATGGCTGTGTTAGGCATAATGACAAAAAATCTGGCATCTAAAAGTGTTTTTCTAACATTTGACTAAGTGACCTACATATTGATCCTACCTGAATTTGCACTCAACTGGGAATTCATGCAGTCATCATTCAAATTTAGTTTAATGAAGACTGGGACAAAAATGTAGGCCTCTAGGTGTTTTTCTTAGATTTGACCTGGTGACCTAGTTTTTGACCTCATGTGACTCATTTTCAAACTCATCCAATATATCAATTAGACAAACATCCTGACCAAATCTATCGAAGATTGGGCTAAAACTGTGGCCTCTAGAGAGTTCACAAGGTTTTTCTTAGATTTGACCTGGTGACCTAGTTTTTGACCCCACCTTACCCATTTTCGAACTCATCCAAGATATCATATAGACAAACACCCTGACCATTATTCATGAAGATTGGGCTAAAACTGTGGCCTGTAGAGTGTTCGCAAGGTTTTTCTAAGATTTTCCCTGGTGACCTAGTTTTTGACCCCACCTTACCCATTTTCGAACTCATCCAAGATATCATATAGACAAACACCCTGACCATTTTATAAGATTGGGCAAAACTGTGGCCTGTAGAGTGTTCCAAGGTTTTTCTAAGATTTCCTGGTGACCTAGTTTTTGACCCCATTACCCATTTTCGAACTCATCAAGATATCATATAGACAAACACCCTGACCATTTTTCATGAAGATTGGGCTAAAACTGTGGCCTGTAGAGTGTTCGCAAGGTTTTTCTAAGATTTTCCCTGGTGACCTAGTTTTTGACCCCATGTGACCCAATTTTGAACTCATCTGAGATATCATGTAGACAAACATCCTGATCAAATTTTATTAAGATTGGGCCATAACTGTGGCCTGTAGAGTGTTCACAAGGTTTTTCTAAGATTTGACCTGGTGACCTAGTTTTTGACCCCACATGACCCAATTTCGAACTCATCTGAGATATCATGTAGACAAACATCCTGACCAAGTTTCATGACCAAAACTGTGGCCTCTAGAGTGTTTACAAGGTTTTTCTAAGATTTGACCTGGTGACCTAGTTTTTGACCCCACATGACCCAATTTCGAACTCATCCGAGATATCATGTAGGCCTCAGAATGTTCACAAGGTTTTTCTAAGATTTGACCTAGTGACCTAGTTTTTGACCCCACATGACCCAATTTCGAACTCATCCGAGATATCATGTAGACAAACATCCTGACCAAGTTTCATGAAGATTGGGCCAAAACTGTGGCCTCTAGAGTGTTCACAAGCAATTGTTGACGACGGACGACTGACGACGCACGACGCACGACGGACAAAAGGCGATCACAAAAGCTCACCCGAGCACAAGTGCTCAGGTGAGCTAAAAAGAGAGTTCAGCAATGCTATTTGTATCAAATGAAGCAGTACTTACTTGTACCACCGAGTTGTTTTTCTTGTTGCATTATATGGTTCCAACATTTGGTCAGCACAATCAACAGCCCCCATGTTAGAGTTGTAAGATACTACAAAGCTTGGTTTCTCAACAAGTTGATTTCGGTTTTTCCTCCGAACCATTTTTGTACCGTCATCATGTATTGTAGATATCATATACACGATTTTACTAGACCGCCACTTTACGTACAAAACTGGACCAGACCGCATCGCCTTTTGCAAACAACCTGAAAATGAAAAATATATTAGGAGACATGTTATAAATGTTCTGAATGAATATACATATGATGTATCAATATTCCTCACCCCTGAAACAGTCCGTGCTCTTCCCCTGCCCCTTCCTCTACCCTGGCCTCTTCTTATTCCACGCCCAGAAATGTCATTTTGTACAGAATTTGCACCCCTATCCCTTCCCCGACCTCTACACTGACCACGCCCCTTTTATTATTGGTGGGTGGGGTAACATTTGCATCGCTGATTGAACTGTCATAATCGTCGTTATCAGAGTACTCACTGCATAATCTTCATCAGAACCTGCAACGATCCATTTTCAACATCTAAATCTGCTCTTTCGGTTTTATCGTGTGATAAATCTTTGGAAAAACGTGCACGATTCGAAATATCAACATTACCAGCTTGAACAATTTCGTCATTTTCAGTGTCAGAATCCAACGAATCTTCACTTTCAAAGTCTGTACATATGTCTATGACGTATCAGTATCTAATACTGCTAAAACTTCCTCAGCTGTACAGAATTTACGTTTTCTGGACACGTTATTATTTCTTTTATTGACACTGGTACTCGGCAAATTTTCACCGTCCGCCATTTTTAATCAGTTTCCGGAAACGACGCGGTAATAGCCTCACCAACCTTCAATTTGACACTTTTTTATGCAAATTGTGTGTGTAATTTCTATTTTTAGTTTTAAAAATGAAAGATAAATAATGATTGGTCGATAATTCCTACACATGATGACATCATATCATCCGAGAACAAGGGATTCCGTGGGGGATTTTTCGAGGGCGGGTATAGCCGTCCCGTAGGCAAATACGATGGAACTGCGTCAGACAGGTATACCCGTACCATAGGCACTGAAAGGGTTAAAAGCCTGAATTTGTTGTGAACCAGTAGGGAGGGAAACCTTAATACTAGGGGTGGGTGTATACATGCTCAGCCTCCGGCTTATTCAAATAATGTCCCTCATCCATCACTAAAGCTTGGATGAGGGTCCATTATTTTCCATAAGCCGAGGCTGAGCATGTATACACTGCATTTTCAAAGTAAACAAATTCATTTCATTTTCATCAGTATTAATAAATACACTGCAAAAATACATTTCACTTCACAAGGTCAGCACTGCCTGTGCAAAAGATACCATGGACTCGGTCTCCCTCAAGTAAAAGTCATAGAACGTCTTGGCCTGACTCCAGTCTGCCGTCCGCAAGATCTCCTGTATGGAACATCCCGCACGTCTCGCTGCAGATACCGAAGCCGACGGAAAAGAGTGCGCCTTGAAACACTCCTTAACACCTGCAACATCCAGTACCTCTCTTAGCCATCTTGCTAGCATACTGGTTGCCACTGGTCTGAAATTGACATATGAAACAAACAATTGGTCATCTTTTCTGTTCTTTGAAGTCACAGAAATATACTTCAATAATGTATGCATTGGACACAATGCCTCTTCATCATAATGCACTACTTTCAGTTCAAATGACTTCCCCTGCCTGGAGGTCTTTAACATGTCTGTGAAAACAAACCTAATCGATCTTCCAATCTACACATATTAGACAACTTCAGTGCAACCAAAGTCTGTGATCTTGCTGCCGTTGGTAAGGCCAACAAAGCTACAGTCTTCCATGAAAGGAACTTAAGATCATCAGATTCCAAGCCTCTTAGATACTCCAACAACTTGGACACATCCCACGTATATCTATACCTTGGTTTTGGTGGACATTTCATGGACACACCCTTCATAAACCTAGGCAACAAAGCCGGGCTAGCACACCATTTCTGACCAAGAATCAGCAAAGTCTGAAGAATCATACACTTATGCGTATTAATCACACTATAGGACTTCTTCAAAAAATCCCAATAAACTCAAATACGCTAGAACATCCTCCTCAGAGGCGCAAGTGGGATTTGTCTTTCTAAGGTCACACCAAAGACACCATCTTCTCCAGGCCAAGTCATACTGTTTCTTCGTCCCCTTACTCCATGACTGCAAAATGCACTCAATTGCTCTGTCCGAAACCTTTCTACCCTTGAGGTATTCCCTGATATGATCATCCCGACCAACACCATGGTCCTTCACTCCGAAGTTCCCCTGTTCCCAGAGACAGATGACCCTTATGCCTTGGGAACCTGACAGGAAATGAAACAATGCAAGATATCAGCAATGGATACCATGTCTGAGCAGGCCAAAAAGGCACCACTATTAAAGCCTCTTCCACCCTATCATCAATCACCTTGTTGATGATCTTACCAATTGACCTGAAAGGCGGAAAAATATATGGTTTCAAACCTGTCCACTCAAATGAAAAAGCATCATACCTGAATGCATCGGGCTCTGGATACCATGAAACAAAACAATCTAACTGCTTGTTAAGCCTTGATGCAAACAAATCAACTTGAGGGATAAACCCAAGATGACAACAGACCCTCTGAAAAATTTCCCTTTTCAATTTCCATTCTGAACAATTTGAAAAATTTCTGGACAAATAATCTGCCTGAACATTAAGCAGTCCTGCTACATGCACAGCGGAAAGGAAAATATTTCTACCTAAGCACCAATCCCAAATTTCCTTTGCTAAACGGTCCATCTCTACTGAACACATTCCTCCCATATTATTAATATAGGACATTGTTACAGTGCTATCTGTCTGTGCCTGTACATGAATATTCCTCATACCTTTGCAAAGACACTTCAAAGCAAAGAAAATTGCCAAAAGCTCTAGAAAATTAATATGAGCTGAAGACTCCGACTCAGACAACCTGCCTCCAGAACCATAACCAAGGGAAGGTGGAATCAAGATTAGACACATTTTTGGCAGGTGTCCCAAATTTAGGCATAATTTGGCTTAATTTGGGACACCTCACACTTAAAAATGATGAATTTCAGGAGTCCCTTCCAAGGGTTTTTCTGCTATAATTGGGAAGAGGCCATATCCTCTTGATTTTGGGAAAAATCATTGCCAAAACTGCCAAATTGGGGAACATTTTATTCAATTGGGGAAGTGGAAAAACTGGTGTAAGTTTGAATAATTGGGAAACCTGCCTGATATTTTAGAAATTTTAGATTGGGAATTAGCCTTTTACAGGCCTATGTAATATAGCATGAAAAAGCCCTGCCTTTTAAAATTTTGGTGTCCTTGGGACCTGGGGACACTGTTAGTGTTGATAGTGGAATGCAATATTTCTATAGACCTGAACAAATTTATTTATATTGATATAATAACATTCTCGTTAAGATGTACCAACGGGAATAGGCTAAATGGTTAATTACTGAGTGTCTGCAACTCTAGTCACAATATGTTGTTTAATTAATCTCATTAAAATCGAATCTTATCCTGGCATGTGTTCAGTTTGCTAAACCATAACAAACAGTATGCTTATATTAAACTAGGAAGTAACACAAACCACGATTTTTATGTATAGTATACCTTGCATCATATAAGGTAAAACTCACGGGAAAAGCTAGGTAAATATGGCCTTAAAACAATTTCATAAGTAATTGTAAGTGTACCGTTTGTTATAGATTGTCAAACTGAATGCATGCCAGGTGTAGGATCTGACAAGTCATCTTAAATTGACCTTTTGTTTAGCCAATGAAATGATTGGTTACAAAATTTTTGGGTAAAATTTATTAGTATTTGTCAATCCACAGCTTCATGTAGACACTTATTGTGGTGTTATCAGATCCTATATCTGGATAGAATCTGATTTTAATGATATTGTTTAATGTAATTGTAAGCATTTATCATACCCCCACTTCACATAGTGAAGTGGGGGCTATATAGGAATTTCTTTGGTACCATTTGAAACATTAGAGATATAGCCTTCACCAAAATTAAATGCATAGTGTGTAGAGGTGATGTCATCTATAATCTATAAGTTCACTGTAAATAGCTTTTTCTGATCACTTTTTGAAACATAGCTCTATTGGCAGAGAGTTGGTCTCATAACCCATAAATCATGGGTTCAAAACCTGATCAAAATTGCTTTTTTTTATTCATCTGTCACAGATTCAGATTATTTTTAAAATATTACAAATCTTTTATTTTAAAAATAAGCCAGTGTAAAAGCCCTTCATGTACATTATTAGAAATAATGAAGTGAAATACCTAGCTATTAAAGCATTTTATTTAAAATATGTTGCAGTTTTGTTTTTATTCAAATTTCTTTTAAAAAAAAATACACGCAAATAATTATAAACCCTGCAAACAAATTAAGGTGTGTGTGTATGGGGGGTATATAGGAATCGCTTAGTCTGTCCATTTGTTCATCCATCTGTCCATATACTTTGTATACAACTCCTGCTAAACAACTTTATGGATTTCAATGAAATTTTACACATTGATAGCACATGAATTAATATATAGATGTGCTTGAAGCAATGCACAATCATAAGAGGAGATAATTCGACTTAGAAATTATGCCTCTTTGAACATTGCCACAGCAGGGGTATTTGTTAACCTTTAGGCAACAGTTCTAGTTTTCATTTATATATAGATACATAATCACATACATGTAATTCTTGGAGTTAGGCTAAATGGAGGCTAGTTTACTCAGATTTTTTTTAATATGTATTTGCAGTCAACTGTAAACAAACCACATACATGTGCCTTAATTTAAATTGGAGCCCAGTTTAGCAATTGAGGTGTATGTGCTAGCTATCTTTTTTACATTGCCAAATAATATGTTACAGTCTATGTAGCTGTCATATCATTGTGAAAGTTCTTTCTGTTTTTTAAACTGCACAATACTGTTCCTGCAAATCATTATCAAGAAACAGAATACTGCCCCAAGAAAAACACTGCTCTTTACTGCTCATAAAACTGCACACACAGATCCAGTTTTTCATAACTGCCAGAAATACTGCATGAAACTTGCAGCAATCAGTTTTTTTCTTCCACCACTGTTTGCAGTGAAATGAAAAACTGCAATTTACTGCTTTATTCTACATCAGCCAGTTAAAATAAACTGCCAAAGAAGGCAGTTTTTCAGAAAAACTACACTTTAACTGCATTAAAACTGCAAATTATAGCAGTTATTTTTCCTAAGGGAAGTCCTTTCTGTTCAAGACGTTCTAACAATGCTTCAAGTCTTGCATCATGCTCATTATCACTTCGTCCATGTATAATAATGTCGTCGAATATACTGTTCACACCTTCTTGACCACTCAATGTTTGTGCAATCACTTTATTGTACATCTCAGGAGCACAGCTGACCCCAAACATAAGTCGCTTGTACCGATACATTCCTTTATGAATCATGAATGTAGTAATTTCTCGAGATTCTTGGTCCAATTCAATTTGATGGTAGGCCATTTTGATGTCTTGCTTTGAAAATACAGTTGAGTTGTTCAGATCTTGCAAAACTTCTTCTGTTGTTGGGATAAGGTATCTCTCCCTTTTAACTGCTTCGTTGGCTCTTCTCATATCAATACAAAGTCTTATATCATCTTTCTTTGGCACGACAACAATTGGATTTACCCACTTACTTGTTGTTTTTACTTTTTCAATAATGTCCAACTCTTCTAACTCATTTATTTTCTTCTCAAGCTTCTCTCGTAACCCATACGGTACTCTTCTCAATGGCTGTACAACTGGTACAATGTCATTATCAACTGGAATGTGAAGCTGATAATCTTTTAGCTTGCCAATACCATCAAAACACTTTGGAAATTTCTTGCACAGGTCTTGTTTTCTTACAGCATCAGTCATAACGTTGTTGACCATACTCGGCATATCAATGTGTAAAATGCCTAGCTCTACAGCAGTCATTTTACCTAACAATGCCTGTCCTTTTTTAGCTCACCTGAGCACTTGTGCTCGGGTGAGCTTTTGTGATCGCCTTTTGTGCGTCGTCCGTCGTCCGTCGTCAACAATTGCTTGTGAACACTCTAGAGGCCACAAATTTGGCCCAATCTTCATGAAACTTAATCAGGATGTTTGTCTACATGATATCTCGGATGAGTTCGAAATTGGGTCATGTGGGGTCAAAAACTAGGTCACTAGGTCAAATCCTTGAAAAACCTTGTGAACACTCTACAGGCCACAATTTTGGCCCAATCTTCATGAAACTTGGTCAGGATGTTTGTCTACATGATATCTCAGATGAGTTCGAAATTGGGTCACATGGGGTCAAAAACTAGGTCACCAGGTCAAATCTTAGAAAAACCTTTTGAACACTGTACAGGCCACAGTTTTGGCCTAATCTTCATAAATTTTGGTCAGGATGTTTGTCTACATGATATCTTGCATGAGTTTGAAATTGGGTCATGTGGGATCAAAAACTAGGTCACCAGGTCAAATCTAAGGAAAACCTTGTGAACTCTCTAGAGGCCACAGTTTTGGCATAATCTACATAAATTTTGGTCAGGATGTTTGTCTACATGATATCTTGCATGAGTTTGAAATTGGGCCACATGGGGTCAAAAACTAGGTCACCAGGTCAAATCTAAGAAAAACCTTGTGAACACTCTAGAGGCCTACATTTTTGTCCCAGTCTTCATTAAACTTAATATGAATGATGACTGCATGAATTCCCAGTTGAGTGCAAATTCAGGTAGGATCAATATGTAGGTCACTTAGTCAAATGTTAGAAAAACACTTTTAGATGCCAGATTTTTTGTCATTATGCCTAACACTGCCATCTTACTCAGGTGAGCGACACAGGGCCATCTTGGCCCTCTTGTCTTCTACCACAATGAATTCAGCATTTACAGTTTTATTTGACACTGTTACATCAGCAGTGAAACTCCCAGCTACAGTTAAAGGTTTATCATTACCATATGCATACACTTTTTGATTTGTCAGTTTACTGTTACATTTCACTTTTCTTTCTTTCATGTATTCCCACATGTTTCTGTCAATGATATTCACGGTTGCCCCCGAATCTATAATCACGGGAATGGATATTCCCCCTATGTCAACATGTATGTCTCCTTTCATGTGCTGACTTGATACAGTGAATACGTAGTCATCAGATGAATCATTTCCATCAACATCAACTGCTCTGATATTTTCTCTACGCCTCTGATTTGGCTTACCAAAAGGCTTAGATTTGCAACATTTCTCAAAATGATTTTCTTTCTTACATTTTCTGCACTTCTTTCCTCTAGCTGGACACTTAGGATCTGTCTTTATATGCCCTTCGTAGCCACATGCATAACATTTCTGACCTTTACCATAGTCCGTCACATTTCTGTTTTTGTATGCACCATGTGCCTGTGGTCTGTATGCACCAGCTGCCTGTGGTTTTGGCATAAATTTGTGTCGTATTTTGTTTACACTTTCTTTTGATTCTATGGTGGAAGCCTGCGATTCTGATGATTCAAGCGACCTTGCCATCACTCGTAAATCATCTAAAGATACATCGTTTTTTTCCAACAATTTTCTTCTCAGTCTCTGCGAATAACATTTCTCTATGACCTGGTCCCTGATATTTTCTTCTACATTTGTAAAATTACAGTACACGGCTTTTTGTCTCAAACGAGTGATATACTGATCCATAGATTCATTGGATTGTTGTGCAATACTTCTAAATTGCGATCTTTCAAATGCAACATTTGCTTTCGGTTTGAAATAAGTGTCCAACAAACCTTTTGCGATCCCGTACTCATTTTCTCCATCAGCTGGATCCGGAACCGTTAACGTGTAGAAAATGTCTTGCACATCGATACCAGCACTGTGCAAAAGCAATGCTTTTTTCTGTTTGTCGTCTTTGACCCCTTTTCCATCAGAAAATAACTCGAAGCTGCGAAGCCATCTAGTCCACCTGATTCCTAGCGTTGTTCGTTCGCCGATTTCAAATGGCGAAATACCTCTGATGTCTTGGAAAATCGGGGTTGTCATCTTGATCAAAACTCAGATAAATGTTTAAAGTTTATCCTCGTTGCCAAATTATGTAATGTTTGTCCAGCTCTAGGCCGATGTTAATGAGTACTTTATTGGCGTAAAATAATAACATGCACCATTCAAGGTTACCATCTTTAATTCCCAGAATTCCTCATCCCATGCAAGGGACGTAACTCATATTGCTTGTCTAACTAAATATAGGATAACATAAGTAGTCCCCCTTACTCTGTTAATACACTACAAAAACACACACCTAAGTACCATTACAGGTACAAACAAATTAATAATATTATATGTGCATGTAAAACACATACCTAAGTACCATTACAGGCACAAACAAATATATATGCTATGTAAGACACACACATAAGTACCATTACAATTTACAGGTACAACGGAAGGAACCATGCAAATAAATCTGAACCTTTTTAAAAAAAAAAAGGTTAACCTGACCGACTACCACTACTATAATAGAACTAGAACATGCGACTCTCACAATAATAATTACCCGAACCATGCATAATAATAACATCTTCACAATCAGAGCGGCATTTTACAGGGGGACTTAATATAATACAAAAGTGTGCACGTAAAACACTGCGGTAGGTCTTCCTTCCAAAAGGTTTATCTACACCTACAGTACTGCATGCAACTTGTACACATGCCCCATTTCATACAATGCTTGACCTGTACACATACTTACTTAAAAACGGTTGTGTAGTCTAATAATGCAATCTCTTAGACTACAAATGTACTTAGGATAGCCCACATCCGTTGACAAATGAACACCATCAGCACAGTGGATAGCTTTTGGTGAATGCCACATTCTCCTGTGTTTCCACAATATAATAGGAGACTCACATGTAGAAATCACGTTCTGAACAGCAACATTAGCACGGATCACAATGTCATTATATCCAGGAAAAGGTTCATTAGCTTTTGGCAAAATCTGTGATATAACCACTCTGCCTACTCCTAAGCCTTCCACCAGGAACGAACAATAACTGACCAGATCCAAGCCGAACTGTTCAGGTACATATATGTAATCACACAAGTCATTAGACCCAATGTCTACGATCACCAAATCTTGGCCAGAAAGGAGAGCATCCTGTGAATGTAATTTACGACTCTGGCTAAGCCGCAAACCCCCTATGCCTACACACTGCACATGGAAACGTGCGGGATTTAATCCAAGATTATGTAAGTCCCGGTCCGAAAGCAATAAATCATTTAACCTTCTCACAAAACTGTGTCCAAAAATTGTAATCTTAGCCGCCATAACCTCGCATCGCCACGACACAAGTCACACACAGCTGCTACAGATAAACACAACCCCTAGTGCTAAAAATAGAATCATGTGTACACACTGAAAGCCAGCATCCGGCCAACTCGACATAAACAACAGCGTATTAGTAATAAACCACCAAACACTGATAAGCGTCTATGCCATATATAAATTGATTATAATATAAAGTAAAATATCATAATAAATAAAAATAAACAACTTATCTGTCTGTAGCGATGTTCCGAATTACATGTGTAGGACTTAGTTTCTTCGTTAACCTTTGTGTTGATTCCTGTCTGGTAACGCTTAATAGACACGTGACTCGCTGATCCCGATGACGGGGTCGCCTCAACCTCCTTTATCTTATAATGCTTATCAGGGTGCGACTCAAAAATATTTAGTCATGCTAAATATCATTAGAAGTATCAAAACTCATTATATCATAACATCATAATGTATCAAACCTTTTGCGATAACTGCCAATAAATGGGAATTTTCACACGTTTATTGTTTGAAAACAAGGGAAGTCATAAAGTTTGCGCGTCTTCGAAACCACTTCATAATACCATACAGTACACAAATAAGATAATTTAAGCGATCTTTACTGTATTTAATACACATTAAAGAAAAATAAGCTATCAATACGCGATATATCGGCATTGCACTGTATATACATATAAGTCAAATAAGCCCTGCCCACTGGCAGCCATGTCCTTTTAACGAATCAGAATAATTTGAAAAATCTTGGTAGAGAGCCAAGGAACATCTGTGCCAAGTTATTTTGAAATCTTGCCAGTAGTTTTGGAGGAGAAGATTTTCAAAATTTTCTTATTTTTTTCCCTTTCTGTTGCCATGGCAACCAAATTTCTGCAATAGAATCAATTTATCTGAACAACTTTGAAAGAGCATCAGCAAAGGAATATCCCTGTAAAGTTTCATCAAAATTGGTTTAGGAGATGTCATTTAAAGGAAATTGTGGACGTCCGACGCATGCACGCATGCCTGATGGAGGCCGGACAAAAGGCGATCACAATAGGTGAGCTTAAACGTCCCTAAAACATAATTGTGACAAACTGACTGACGGACTGAGGGACGGAGTGCAAACCTATAGTCCATCGGCATTGCCGGTAGGGGACTGATAATATAGTGCAAAGTGAGTTTACCGTTTAGCCAGTTCTTGCTCGAAGTTGCTGAGTGAATTGTAGATTTCATGATTGCTACTCTTCCAGTCTGCCCTGGTTTGAAACTTATGAATCTGCATGGCTGCACACTCATTGCCCCTTCGAAAATTGAAGAGTGTTAGCTTAGCAAAATCTTTCCAAAACTTCTCCAGTTTTCTTTTGAAGGATTACAGGACAACACCCGACTCTGTTCAGAAATTTGGATGTCCAGATATTTTTGTAGTTTCTGGACATCCTCTGTAAGAGGCAACACCTCTTTTTTGTTGAATCTTTCCTCAAGTGATGATTGATGGGCCAAACTTCCAATCTTATTTGTCCAATCTTTTGAATACAAAAACATAAAATCTGAAATATCCTGACGGGTCTCCCATTTTCTTTCTGCCACTGCTCGTCCTTCACACATCTCTGCAAATTTTCTTATAATTTGACCAGTCTTCCTAGCTAGCTGAGGCTTCCGAAACATAAGCACACCATTTAAACTTCTTTCATCTTCAATGCCAACAAGTTCTCGTACTGCTTTAACAAAGGCGTCAAACAATTCAGGCTTTAGCAATGATGCCATTTCTAACATAGTGTCTAACTCAGGAACAAGAGACTTTACACTTTGCTTAATTCTTTCAAGCACTCTCATTCTATACTAACTTCATTTACTCTCCGTCTTCCAAGTCTTTCAAACTGTTTTTGCCAAACATGATTATTCCAGTATCCCTTTTCAGACTTTTGCCAATATCATCATCCTGCATAGCTTCATATACAAAATAATGAAATTCTTCTTTTTCTTCAAATGACGGTTGCTTTAAAGAAACACCTGCTCCATTCAACAAGTGAATTAAATAATAGATTGAAATTATTTGTAAATTAAAGGTAACTCATTCTACACATTTATTCAAGTATTCATCAAACTATCTTTAATGAAACACTTTATTCTTAAGTTATGACTACTTGGAACTGAAACTGTTACTGACAGTAATAAAAAAACCTACACAAAACCCTTTAAAACAATAGAAGCCAGACTCCAAGTGGAGCAAAGATAGCAACCTGTATAAAAAGTATATTGGTTATTGCAGTAAATAAGTAAGTAAAGTGTTTATTTAGGATAATTAGAGAGAGTTATTGCTATTTGGCACAGTAGTTTACATGTGTGAAAAGCATTGACTTGAAACATGAAATTTATACATACACAGGCTGGAAAAAATAACAAAGGATGATGATTCAAAAATAGTATCAGGTAGTGTTACATCCTTGAAAATTGTCACTATCTGTCTTTATTGAAGTTTCAAGTCAATACCTTGATTAGTTTTGGAGTTATTATTCAGAAGAAAAATTCTAACAGAATGACTCCTATATACCCTCCCCCAACAAACTTTATTGGCAGGGATATAGAAATATATTGTCAGTTAAAGAAAAAAAATGCTTTGGTCCACAGCCAAGTACTTTTTAGGTTGGACCAATATTGATATTGTTGATTATCATAATTTATAAATGGTGTAATGTTTGATGATCAATTTGTGTTGGAGAAATCATAAATTAATTTATAATTGTGTATAAGATTCTTACTTGTTTCTTAGGCAACCATTCATTCTCTAAGTATGAGCGAATCTTGTCCCAACATTTATGGGCTTGCAAAAAACTCAGTTGCTCATTGAATTCCTCCTCAGTTTGAGCACTTGCAAGCCTATTCAGATGTTTGATTAACTGCTCTTTTTGGTCACCAACTCTTGTCTTTCGTTAACCAGCGCCTCCATGCTTGGAGGCGATGAAAATCGACAATAAGCCATGTGCATCTGTTGAAAATGATAAACAACTGAAAATACTTGTTTCATAATTAACTACATATGTATATATATATGTACCATATAGATAATAAAAAACAACAACAAAGAAAGCAACATTGTACAAATGATGATCAATAGTCTTAACATAAATAAGGTCAGACTCTTTAGAATAGTTGAGATTGTAAACATTGCAATATTATAATGTTGAATTTTAAATGAATGATTTACCAGGAAATAGTCTTTCCAATGCCTGGATCTCTTTTTCATCATTATCTGTCATAACGAATGCAGGGCACCAACTTTGATTACCGTCCTTCATGATGTTCAGAGCTTCAAAGATGCTCTGAACAGTCTCCTCCTCCGGAATGAAGACACCAACTACCTGATAATCAAAGTTGGTGCGCACTGCCAAGAAATACAGGGGAAGACAATAACGTGATGTCTTGTAAGTCGCATCTAGGCAGGTGATGACGTTCCCGTAGCATTCCAACAGCTTCTTCATCCAAGCTGTTTGGAACACCATTTCTGAATTTCTGAAATTCACAGTAAATATTTATTCTAAATCATTTGTTAGAATACAAGAATGATTCTTTAATATCTTTGAACATAGATTGTTTTACAAAATCGGAAAACTTCACAGTGTAAGTGGGTTTGGTGTCAAATTAAAGTGTTTAAGTCAAGGTTACATACATTGATAAGTTTTTGTTAATTAATGCCTAAAATTTAAGGATTTATATAACAATTTAACAAGATAATTAAAAGGTTATTTGTAATTATGTATCTTGTACAGGGAAGTAATGGATTGTCTGATATTATAAAGTGCATCTTTACAGCATCACAGGATATTATTGAATGACATTATCTGCCTCAGTGTATGTTAGGTCAGAATAGCAGATTTGAAATCATTGTAGCCTCTCATATAAAACAGGCAATATGTTTTAGCCATGATACTAATCTTATTTTAATGTGGGGAATGCTGGTTCTTCTCAATGGTTATATGCAATTCAAAATTATACTTTGACATTCCATTAAACCTGATTTCATTAACTATTCAATCTCTAGTATTAACACAAAACACAACTGAATAACTGTGCAACCTTAATACCTGACTGCAGCCATCTTTGCATTCTTTTTTCTTACGAATATAAATTAGGTCTGCTGGGTGATCGTCCACCACTCTCTGAACTGTTTAAAAAATTTAAAGACTTATGATTTCTGTAAAAGTATATATGAAAATAGAGGTTATTGAGTGGACAAAAAGATGAAGCCTATGACTAGTAACAAACCATATATAACAACTCCTATGACCTTGATCTTTCAAATGCAGATATGGTTGATTTGCGTGACACACCTTATGGATATGACAAACTCTTATGTAAAGTTTTATGAAAGTCCATCAATTGATAAAGAAGTAAAGAAGCGGACACAAAGATGTAACTCCCATGTCCATTTCTTAAGACTCTTGTGACCTTGAAATTTTTGGCACACATAGGGTTGCTGTGTGCAACACATCCTTGTGTTATGATTAACACTTCTTTTTTGTTTAACTGATATCCAGCCATATATGTCCAAGTTATATAGCAGACATGACAGCATTATAGACAGAATGAATAACAGGCTGCCGGACAGAAGGAAACATGCAAACGTATACTCAATCCCCAACCAGATTCAATAGTGAAGAATAATAAACCTGTTCCCTCAGGTGTTGCATTGATATATGATCTACCTTAAATGAATATTTTCTTTATAAATATTATTTATCTTTAATGTTCTATCGTTATTATTATTCTATTTTAGATACAATACACATATTTATTGTAGTTTTATCTTATAAAAAAGCTTTCTTTCACTAATATTAGTAAAAACACATACCAGTTTTTCAACTCTCTCTTGCTCATCGTCTGACATTCCAAATGCCTTTTCCGCTAGCGTTATATGGTCTGCTACTGTTTTTTTAGTGGGAAAATAGTGTCTATTTGTTTGATCGACATGGTCAGGTACATTGTCTCTTACAAAATTCTGAAGCTCATTAAGGACATCCTCAACATCAACCATTCCTTCATCTACGAGTTCCTTTATTCTTTTTACAATAGAAGGATCAATGACTTGATAGAGTCCGGCTGCCTAAAATAAAGTTTTATTGAAAATTCAAATATTGGCAACCTAACTTAAAACTTATTATTGCAATCTTGTCCTTCATTACAGATGTTCAATTAAAGATTGTGTTGACAACATTTAGTATCTTTAGTTTGGTTTCATTAAGTTAAATTGTCCTATACAAATTCAATTACAATCTTTAATAAATAGCTGAAAATACAAACACATATATATTATAAACTGGTGAGCATTTAACAAAAAGTGACATTAGCGTGCTGTGGTATATCTTCATTTTCTTGTTGTTAGAAATGCATTATGTTTATAGTAACATTGAAACTAAATTGCAAAGCTGCATAAAATGGTATGGTTATGATATATTATATGAATATCATATTTCCTTACTACCGAACACTTTTCCAGCAGAAGACGTCAAGAGAAAGTACTTTGTGATGAAGGAGAAGCGCTATTTGTCCATAATTGGACTGCCATTGAACGATCAAATAATTTAAGAAAAACTGAAAAGCCACACAGGTAATGACATTATATCGTTTATAACAAATAAATATACCATATTTCATTCATTGATAATAAGCTACCACCCCATTAGACACACTTTTTCCATATAAAGCCTTGATTGGATAGGGGGTGGGGATTAACAGATACAACCAATCATTTTTAAGCATTTTTTTTTCAACTGTATACATATAAGCCCAATGTACATGACATAGAAATTATTCATTTCTTTGTTTCATTAAAAAATTATTAATGCTAATAAATAAAATGAAATATCTGCAAATAAATCCTTCTGCTGGGACTTGAACCCAGACCTCTCACACTAGCCAGTGAGTGTTCACCATAGAACTTCAGAAAGTATTCACATTTAATTTGCAAATATATACATGAATATATAAATATTTAAAAAGAAAGATAAAAAAATAATAAATAATAATACTGTAAACAAAAATGGACAAATTTAAAAAAAAAAAAAATTATATTAAATAAAAACATTTTTAACTTTTCCAAAATTATTGGCCTAGTGCCTCGGGTGACAGAGCTTTCCTAAGCCAGGAATAAATAATCATGTACCCTGTCAAGAAACTGTATAACTAATAATGTAGTATTTCAAAGATATGTTACCAACAATAATCTTACTTTACCTTTCCAGTAACATGACCTGAGTGGTCATGTATATTGGGCAAATTGAGGATAAAACCTTTCTCTCCGGCCTCAATGTTGGCTCTTACATGTTTCCTGGCTAAATCTCTTTCCTTCTTAGGTGATGTCAAGGCAAGCTACATGAAAATAATACATTCAAAATAAGATGGGTCTTTGTCACCTCAATTTAAGCAATTAAAAGAGTGAGCATCAAATGATTCAATAAATTTGAATTAATATCTGTTCTTCCCCAATGTTATCACTATGCAAAACAAGCTTTTATCATCCAAAATTCTCATCCACATATTTAACTGATCTCTATGTATTTAGCAAGCTATGCCTGGGGCACAACAAGCAATATGTAAGAGGTCTATGTATAACACTTCTACATTTCATAATAAAACCATGATCTAAGTTTGAAGTACATCCACCATTAAGTATTGTGCAATTAATTATTATGCAATAGGGTTTACTATTTTACAAAAGACCACAGTCAAATATATCTATTTATTTAATGAGTCGGAATAAATGAAAAACACAAGATGATGTGATTAACGAAACATGTTATATTCCGGCGCAAAGGCCAATGATTTCTTTACATGACTAGAAAACTTGCATTGCACATACAAAGTAGTGGAAGTAAAGGCCACAAGATGTTGATGCAAAATTCCGTCGGCATGTTTAGTATAACTTAAAGTCTAGATCTTGGTCCGGACTATTCCACCTCAGGCGGGTCAACCGAAACCACCGGCCTGCCCCGACTTGACACAGGGTGATGATGTCAGACCAACCAAAACGTCTGACGTCCCTGCAAGTAAGGGAGATAACACACACTTTGACCAGATCTAGACACACTAACACCAAAATGTGCTGTTATGCTTTGTCTTAGAGTTATGTAGGTGGGCCCTGCTCTCCCCAACTGTGAGTCGGTTAATGCCCTGTTAAGGGCCACATCTCCCAGCGGGGGAGACCAGGGGCCACCGGGTACATATTTTTTTACTAAATTTATACTTTAAATAACTAGAGTTATACATATTCTGTGTTGCATACCCCATACCGACAGAATTTTACGCCACAATAAACTGACAAATTTATCCCAAAAATTCTGTGTGTCGTAAACTGTGCTACGCGACGAATCTTTAGTTATTACCCTGTGGATGGATGGCGGCCCGACCCAGCGGTGTCCCTACGATTATGACTATAAACCTCCTCTGGTGACCAAATCTAACCTACAACCTCCCCATAATAATGATGTAGCTATGTTACCGAAATACTAATGCAGCGACTGTCAAAGTGTCTACACATAGCAAAGCTAACATATTATACATGTTGGGCGAGCACAACTTTTAGAGCGTCTGCGTAAAAGGCCATACCAACATCGGACAGATGGACCCCATCTGGCTTGTAAAAACCTGGCGTTGATGTGTCTATACCAACAGAGAGGAAATTGTGCGGGCCTTTATTACAGACCCAGAGGCGGCCATACCAATTTAACCTTCTTAACTTATCTTGCAGTATCCTACTGGGGGCTGCTGACCGCCAACTGATCCTATCAATGATGTCCACCCAGATTAGAACCGTTTGGGGGAATGCAGCCCTGAGATGCCTAATCTCTGGATTTATCTTGTTATGTATTTGGGCCGTTGACCGGTTGCAGATATCGTTCCCCCCCAAATGTAAAGTTTTTACCTTGGGTGGTACATCTAAAACGACCCACATTTCTATTATTTTGCGGAGTTGCTCCCAGGTCAGACTGCCAACACCCCACCATCCAATGGAACAATCCAACCCCAGGTTCGGTGTCCCCCTCTCAATCGACCAGATGCCCACGCGCTTCTGGATGCTATCCCCTAATATCCATATATCTTTTCCGATTTAGATGTCGCTGTATTCAGAATATTTACCACTGCCATGTTATCACAGTTGAAGCGAATTTTCTTGTTTTTTAAATGTTGGCCCCGAATGAAGACTGCCACGACAATTGGAAATAATTCCAAAATGGTAATGTTCATTATCGATTCATCTGTTATCCACGCCTGTGGCCATTTGCCGCACGCCCAGTGATTTTTGAAACATTATGCCAAAACCAAGACCCCTTCCTCCCGCACTGTCTGTAAAGAAGCATGCATCGTCATTTGATTGCCAGAAGCGATCATGGAAAACAGATATACCGTTATGGTTCTCAAAAAATTGTAACCATACTTTCAAGTCTAGCCGTATGCCTTTTGTAGTTCTGACGAAATGGTAAGGTTCTTTCACGCCACATGTTGCATTAATAAGCCTACGACTAAAAGGTCTGCCGACTGGTATCGCGCAACAGCAAAAGTTGAGAGACCCTATAAGTGACTGTATTTCCTGTAACCTTGTTTTTTGTTTCGATACCAGATCATGAATTTTTCTAATGACCTCCCGGATTTTCTCAGCCGGGATTCTAACCACCATGTAAACTGAATCAAGTTCAAGACCCAAGAAAGTGAGTTTTGTAACTGGTCCAACCGTTTTGTCGCTGGCTATAGGCACATTCAAGTCGATCATGACTTTCATGAAGCTATCCATAAGGGTCTTACACAGCTCTGCTGACGTGTCAGCTCCTAAGAAATCATCTAAATAGTGTAGGAGACCCCCAGAATGCCCCAACGCTGTTACACTGTGCTCTAAAAACGTGCTAAACCTTTCAAAAGTTGCGCAGCTTATGGAAGCCCCGAAAGGGAGTGTTTTATTGAAATAAAAGGCGTTGTTGAAGTGAAAACCTAATAGTTCGAAATCCGCCGGGGCGATAGGCATCAGCTTAAATGCATTCTTAATATCGGCTTTAAAAAGCATGCAATTCTGGCCAAAATCTTGAATCAGTTCTACTGCTTTGTCAAAACTGGTGTATTGTACTGATGCGAGGGAAGGGTCTATGAAATCGTTAATTGAATAGCCTTCGGAATATGACAAATGATGTATCATGCGGTACTCGCCTGAAACTTTTTTTGGGAACTAAACCAATGGGTGAAAAAATTAAGTTTTTTAAAGGAGGGTCGCTGAATGGACCTGCCACTCGACCCGTGGAGATCTCTTTGTTGATTTTTTCTTGGACTGTATTCGGGTGAACTTGGGCTGACTTTAAATTGCAAGCGAATCTTGAAACCAGTGTATAAAAATTCTGCTTCTATGGGGTCATAATTTTGCAAATATTGTTGAAGAGATACCAGGTTGATAGGGGATGGTGCTAAATTAGTGGTATCAAAATTACATGGCATTAAAACCTCTGTGCCAACCCCCTTTTCCTCCGCGCTGACCATTTATAGGGGCGCGAAATGTGCTGGTCTTTGACTGAGCTACCGTAGTCTGATTTGTGCTATTGCACTGCGTAGCAGGGTGATTCTGACCACAGTTTGAGCACAAATGAGGGAATTTACAATTTGTCCAAGTACAGCGGCCACTATTATAAAAGTTGCATGTATTCTGTTTACGCGGAGGAGGGGTTTGAACCGTGCGTTGACCAGCTGGCCGCGCAAGGACACAGCGCCACCACAGATCATTATTAATTCTATCCCATGGCGCTGGTGATATTGCCTGCCGTATACGGAATTGTTCATCATATTGTCTCCAAGCGAAACCCTGTAGGCACATTCCCTAATAGACCACATGTAATGCAACAATTCCTGTGTCTTTTTAACATTTGCTTCCCTGACATGTAGATGATAAAGGCATCAGTCCATTTTTCAGTGGACTGTATTCTTTCTTTGCACTCTTTGGCGCGGGTTTCTATACGGCCATCTGGAGTCAGAGTCAGTGTGGACCCGGCCGCTATAGATGCAAGTTCAATAGAACCCTTTAACAGGACTGACAAGTTAACATATTCCCCATTAATAATTTGGGCCCTTATGGATGTGGGCACATGGGCAGAGACATCATCAGCAGCCAACCGCATTGGCTCAATTGTCCCACCTACAACATGTAGGTGGTGTAATGAATCTGGGAGGGGTGCCGAAAAGCACTGTTGCGCGCCCGGTTGGGATGTTTGCATAGTCTGAGGGGAAACAAATTGCGGGAGGGAGTTCAATGAACATGCAGGCAGTGCCTGATTATCAACCAAATGATGTGATGAGAGAGATGACGCGGTAAGTGAGGTCTGCGCAGGCTGCGGGTCTGAAAGCTGGGGAGTGAGAGATAGCAATGATCGGTTATCAGCAGGTTGAGAAGGTTGGGATAGAGGTTGATCGTCATTAGAGACGGGAAGAAAGCCAGAGGTTCGAATGATGTCTATGACTTGCGCGGGCTTGTTAGCCCTCCATGTTTTAGTACCTCTTTCCGATCCGGCGACTCTATCTGCCTCAAGATCTTTTTCACGGCGTCGCCTCGCCCCTCGGCCTCTTCCCGGCATAATTCTGGTCTGCGATTAGATGGATGTTTTAGCGATATTCGATGATTTCAAACTTTTTGTCACAGCAGGTCCGTTTACGATAAAGCTTGGGCGGAAAAGGAAATAGACACTAAGATCTCGCGAGATTAGCCTACGCATGCTCAGCGGCCCCGAGAACATACATGAAAATATCCGAGGCTTTCGCATGACTTAAATATTTGTTTACGAATTGTTACCCTGATTTACTCGATACAACTTATTTTTCCCTAAATAAACTGAATTATCTATTAAGCAAAGATAATTTTCCCTATTCTCTGTAAACATTGGTAGTTTAATCAAAAGCTAAGGTGGCATTGTGGCAGCTTTTTTTCACATGCAAAATCAGAAAAAAATTGGATGTCTACCCAAACTTCAAGTAAATCTTCACCTGGAGTTGATTCAGATTAAATAAAGCTATAAGTGATGTAACTTATATATCATTAAGATAAAAAATATCTTTGGTTAGTGTTACTTCTCTTCATAAAAAATAGTTTACTGGATGATAATTTTAGCAAAAACCTCTTCTGTAGAATGGGAAATGGGACCACAATGTAAGGAACGGTATGTTTTGGTAACGGGAAAGGTCCAGTGCTTTGAATTGGGAAAACTCCTGTTGACTTTGAAAGGTACCTTTTTTGGGGAGGTTGTTAAAGAAGGGAAAAAAAGGTGTGAGGTGATATATTTTTCATTTTTTTCTAAGAAGCACCGTATTGAAGGATTGAGATACTATCTTGAGGGAACCAGATAATATCTTATGGAAAAGAATGACCATGTCACCTCTATACCCTGTACAATGCTGTGTAGAGACAAAAACCTTTTTTTTCACATTTCATGTAACAGTAATACTGGTACATGAAATGTGAAAAAAAAAAGGTTTTTGTATCTAATACAAATGTAACAAATACTGTATTTGTTTAACAGTGTATCCTTTTAAAGTTAAATTCTTTAGAGTGACTCAGCGTTTCTTGTCCCAATTGGGAGAGGGTCCTGTTCCCCTACAATTGGGAAATTTTCACATTGTAAAATCTTTATATTGGGAAAAATTAGTCGCAGTATTTCCTTTGATTTTGGAAGAATTATTGGAGCATGAATCGGTAGCCTCATTAGTTTCGTAAACCAAATCTGTGTCGGCCATAGAGGAGCTATAATCACACTTGGCTCTGTCTTCTGTGACTTTCTGCAGACATCGCCCCATCAGACTGAAAGGTGGAAAAACATAAGCACAATTAAATACTTTCCAATCAATAGAAAATGCATCTACAAAAGAGGCATTCGGATCAGGCTTCCATGAGCAGAACTGAGGCACTTTGGCATTTAATCTCGATGCAAATAAATCAATATCTGGTTTTCCAAATTTCCTAGTCAGTTCATCAAAAAATGAATGGTCCAGTGACCATTCAATCCTATCATTGAACTTCCTGGATGGGGAGTCTGCTAAATTTAATTTTCCAGCAATATGTGCACATGTGACCCAGATATTCCTCTCAATACACCAGAACCAAATATCCTTAGCCACTTCATTACATTTTTCTGACTTAATACCTCCCATGTTTGAAATATAAGAAACTGCCGTTGAACTATCTGAGAGGATTTGCACGTGCTTGCCAATAATTTTAGCTGAGAGAGCTTTAAGTGCCAGCATTATAGCCTTAAGCTCAAGAACGTTAATATGACCATCCTTCTCTTGATCAGTCCATCGACCACCTATTTTTAATTCGTCAAGAACAGCCCCCCATCCTGTCAAAGAAGCATCAGTGTGAATAGATATATCAGGATTGCCATGACTGATGAGTCTATATTGATCATCAACGTTCTTGATCCACCAATTTAGGTCACTTTTCATGCTATCACAAATCAGCATTTTTTGTTCAAAATCCCCATGATTTAGTGCCAAAGCGACAGATTTGCTTTTTTCCAAATTCCTATAATATAGCTGGCCTAACTGAACAGCTGAGAAAGCAGCAACTAATAACCCTATAACCTTGGCAACCTGTCGAATTTTTGCTGATCCTAAAGATTGCAGACTTAAACATTCTGACTTAATTTTCTCTTTCTTTTCTTGTGGCAGAAACACCTTCATCTGTTTTGAATCTATAATATTACCAAGAAAAACAATTCTTTTGGTTGGTATCATGACAGATTTTTCTAAATTAACAATGAAACCAACTCTCTCCATAAGAATTTTTGTATCAGCAATGTTTTCAGAGCATTGTGAAAACATATCTCCACATAGCAGGCTATCATCTATGAAGCCACTGTTTATATGACCTTCACTACGCAATTTAGCAAAATTGGTTTAAGCAATTTTTAAACATCCTAGGCATGCATGCAAGACCATTTTGACATGCCGTAAATTGATAAAAAGTATTTTCCCAATAAAACCTAAAATATTTTTGCTGTTCTTCAGCAATACTGACAGAATAGTAAGCGTGCCTTAAATCAATTGATCCGATGAATGTATCTTTGGAAATAAGGTTAAGTGTTTTCTCAAATGTATCCATTTTAAAATGTTGATAGGGAATATATTCATCTAATTTTTTCAAATTTAAAATCATGCGATATTCCCCATTCTTTTTTGGTCTTACAAAGACAGGTGAAATGAACTGGCCAGTTACATACTGAACCTTTTTAATGACCTCCATTTCTAGGAGTTTTCCTATCTCTTTAGCAATTATTCCTGAGTCCCGGCTATTGAAATGGGATTGGCATGGTACATTTTCGTTTTCAACTGAATAGAATTTCTTAATAAATTCAATATGGAAATTTCCCACCATGTCTAAAATTTTGGGATCATATGTAATCTTCTGCCATTCATGAACAAAATGTTTAAGTCTACCAGCTTTAAATACAACAGTGCTTACCTTATTTTCTATTGTTTGAAATTTCGGCCCGACAGGTCCCTCCTTGGCTGGTTTTTTGGCAGGTTAAATGGGTATGAGTATCCATAGCCTGTCTGGTATGGCCTTCCCCTGGCCTGCATTCCTCAGCCTCGGCCTCTAAAACGATCTCTTAGCCCCATTCTGCCTCGACTTCCCATAAAACCTCCTTTTTGAATTCTATTTCCCAGTTTGTTGCTATCTTCTATCTCTTTAGCTTGTTTGCTGACATCGTCACCAAATAATTCTGATGTAAAAGGCACTGAGTGATTGCACAAGTGTGCATACTCGTACTTCAATTCCTGTTTTAGGAAATCTTTTCTAGTCAGATTAATTTGCCTATTTGTATGACCCAATAAGGCCAGAACATTGTTACATCCATCAATCACTGGCGTCAATTCTTGGCAATCTTTTTCTGCTGCTGCCATGCTATTGACTGTTTTAGTCAGGATAGTTGCTGCCTTTATCACTGACAATTCAATATTTTGAATTTTTTTGTCATTTAATCTTGCATTATGTGAGACTGCATCCCAAATCAGGCGGTTAGTTTTCACGACAGTCAGTCCGTCGCAATTTTCTGGCCTTGCATTATTTTCGTCTTTCATCAATTCATCGTATCTCTCTTCGTCTATTCCCTTATGGAACAGTTCATTAACATTTAGAGCTAACGTAGGATCCACATCCTTATCGACATGTTCCATGGCACGGAACTTTTTTGACATCGAATCGACTCATTTCATTAGCACTACGTTTTGTCGACGAAGTCGGCGGGCAGCTAGAAGTTTGTACCGTGTCAAAAACACGATCCTCTATCTCACCTTCTTCACATCCAAAATCCTCAAAAAATGGCTCCTCCTGAGCCCAACTCTCCATTGTAGCCATTCTTGTCGCTAGAGAGTCTACCTTTTCATTCTGTTTAATAACAGAGTCCTGAACCGATTTCAAAATTGTCAAAATGTCGGTATCGGCCAATGAATGTGAAGCAGAAGCCACTGCTGCACTTTTATTCGGCTTCTTTACCGGTTTATGTGATGTTCAAACAAAAGACTAGGTATCTCCCGACAGGAGAAACACAATATTAATCGTTAATGCATAAATAAATCAGATAAAATCAAAAAAATATAATCCACATGAAATTTATGCATTCAAGAACCGTGCAAACTACAAGCACTGAACTGCGCATGCGCAAAGCAATCTCATTTGAGACCGATAGTGAGTATGACGAAATAGAATCATAGAAATTGTGAATTTAACCAAAATTTATGTTTATCTATACCTGGGGTTTATTCAGCTTAAAAAACATCTAAAGATCTAGTTCCTTTATAGGAAATCTTAAGGTAATGTAACTTTAATGTCAAAATTAAGATACAAAAAGTAAGCTCCTATTATAGAAGGCGAGATTTACTTTTCTTTGTACAAAATAGCTTACTGAATTGATAATTTTAGGAATTGGGAAGACTCCTGTTGGCTTTGGGAACGGTACCTTTTTTGGGAGGTGGTTAAAGAAGGAAAAAAAGACGCTGTGACTACAGACTTCAGAGAGAAAAAAATGTTACCGAATTTATAAGCAAAACTGCAATGCTGCCTAATGCAACATATAGTATTTTGACATGGACATGTCATCATAATTGTAGTAAATTTTCAAAACATGATATTAAGAACTATTTTGTCTCACCTTTAATTGGGAAAACCTTTAAACTTCTTTCAGGACAATTCTAGCAGGGCAGCCAACTTTTTTGCTGTCATGGACCCGGAACTGTCTGCCCTGAGTCCGCAGGTATATGTGATCAGTTTCTTTAGCCTGAAGGGTTTAATTATCTCTTGATAGTTAAGAAAGAATAAGAGAACTAAAGGTGATTATAATATACAGATAAGAGATTGCAGACTATCTACTGGTTGAGTCAGTTATTTAATTATTTCTTTTTTTGGGGCGGGGGGGGGGGGGGACTGATTTATTTCTGCCTTATATGGGCAGTTTCCCCTCTGCAAAATGTGCCCCCCCCCCCTTTTTTTTTTTTTTAATTAACTGTCCTTTTTTCATTAATTTCTGATAATTATAATAAGAAACTGATACTTAAGTATAAAATCATAAAGAAAATGAGAATGTCAAGCAATTCTTAAATGCAAACAAAAATCAGTAGAGGTCAACAGCCCAAAATACAGAAGAAGAATAAGAAGAATGCTATGTTTAAATATGCTTTATCAAATAATGACATGGTTCTTAAAATGAGATATGTACTGAGTAAGCTTCACATTTAAATTCAGTTAGGGTAATCTGTTTGCTTCAAGTAATCTCACAAGCAATCCAAAGTCTTAGCATGAACAGAAGTATTATGAATATCATGTACCCTTTAAATTACGCACACATCTGAAAATATATTAGAATATGTGTGAACACACCTTGGAGCTCTTTTCTTTTCTTTTTTTGATCCTTGCCAAACTGGCAATAATATACCCGACTTGCTAGGGTCACATATGGCACTTCATAGTCTCCTTCAATCAAGAAATCCACCTTTGGACGCTGCACAATGGTTTGTTCTGCAAGTAAATCTCTAAATTTCAAACATATGAAAAATTATTACTTCTCAGGTATTCAAAAACTGTACTACATGTTTTACACAAATTTAAATGATTTATATTACAAGATACTGCATTTATTTGGCAAAAAATTTGTTTCACATTCATAAATGAAATATGTGAAAGTTCTACTGACAGCTGTGGTGGTGTATAAACATATAGATCTTAAGTAACTCATATATAAAAAAAAAAAAAATATATATAATATATATATATATATAATATATATATTTATATATATATATATATATATATATATATATATATCTAACTCTGATGCCCTGAGGTTGTATGTTGATCAGAATCAAAAAAGGCAAATAAATCTATAACTCAGTACAAATCTTTAAAAATGCTGAATTTATGGCATGTGCCCACATCTGTATAGCCACTTATTTCAGGCAAATTAACCTAGATAATAGTCCAAATCAGAAATTAACCATTTAACTTGTCTGCTTGTCCTGCATATTTTTTTGCCTTCTTTTTCATTATTGTAGGAGGAGTGAGATAATTTTACTCTCATTCTTGGTCTTTAGTGCAGGACAAGCACCAAATTGAAAATTTGCTGTACCCTGCAAATCTATTAAAACACTTACTTTGACATGGCAGTGTTTTTTTTTCCGTCAAAATAATATATATGGAGAATATGGGAGGCATTCCCCCCTCCAAAAAGTATTTATTTTCCCCCCAATTTTTAAAAACATACCTCCTCCAGTATCATCAATTTTAACACCTTGTTATATTCTTAATAAAACTGTTTGAATAAGTTATCAAATTGTTCTAATATTATTATTTGGTGCAATAAAACATAATAAAATAAGAGTAATACAGTAAAATGTTAACATTAAACAGAGTAGAAAAATCCCCCTTAAGTTCGTTCCTGCAATTTTCCCATCTATCTTATGTTATAACTATTTCATAACAACATTGGAAAATGTAGGAGAGAGACATCCCTTTTTCAGTAGTTGATTTTGGGGATGAAGACCTTTTCTTGTGTAAATTTATTTTTATAAATGCTGATGGGGATGCTATTCTAATCTGTATAGATGCTTATTTCAATAAATGTGCCCAAATCTGTATACTCTTTCTAAGGAAAATAAATTAAAAACTCATAAATTAATAATAATCTGTATAGACAGTGTTTTCAAGAAGTGACATTCAAAACTTCTAGGATCTGTAAGACAAAGATTTCAGGAAATAACATGAAACACTTCGATGATATACACAAGTAACTTGCATGGAAACATTTTGTTTATCAAAATGTATTAAAGTTCTGCGAAAATGCTTCAAGTTAAACGAACATTCTTACGTTGAAAGACAACACGTGTACCGTGTCAGACATTTACATACTGTAATTTATATAAATACCTAGATTTCCGAAACCTTTTGGAGACATCCACTTCACATAATGGACTGTGTGTTCTCTCTCATGAAGAAAAGTTTGTGCTCAGCCTCGCTTAAAGACGTAAACATGAACTGCAGGGAAACATCCGCCGACATTTTGGGAAGCCGGTCCTCCTTCTACAGCCGAAAATCGTTCCGCAATACGGCTTTCTGCAGTTCAAATCTTGATAGACAAAGTCGCACAATCTTTATAGACATTTGGTTTTCCGGGCAAACAGCCTATGTAAACGGTGTCAGGTGTCCGTCCGGTGTTGGTGTGAAAACATCAAGTCCGTAATTTTTTGGAATGTTTTATTAATTAATTAATTTACTATTGGTTTGTTATCTATTTATTTCTATTATTATTTGATATATAGAATTTTATATTTTTATATATTTGTTGATGCTTTTTAAAAATTATGCTGTTATCTCTCTCTCTCTCCCTCGCTCTCAATTCTATCACTGTTATACACACACACTTATCAAAAACGATAACAATGTTTTACATTCACTAGTATTTATTCACTATGTAACAAATTAATAAAAGAAGCATTAACAAAACACGAAACCATAGAAATTGAGGATATTATAAATCTTTATGTACATGTGAGGGATACAGAACAGAACAAAGAGAACAAAACCTGGCAAACATCGTATACAACATTTAGGGAAAAAAATATGTAATTATTTACACACACATGGGTAAATAAATATAAATGAAACAGATGTATACAGGTTATCTCAAATATTTACACCATTTATAAAATGTCATTGTTTGTTCATGATTCATAAAAAAGTTTGGTTTGAAAAATAGATGCAATTACTAATTAAATAAATAAAAATCTGGGTTATACATACAAGTCTAATCAGCATGTATGATTCTTTTTGTAATCTACATGCTTAAACCATAAAATCGTCATAGAATGTTGCACTAATGCACTATTTATGTTTAACATCAGAAGCTCGCTCAGCTTTTTGGCGTCTCCTCTGGCCGGGCTTCCGTCCAACATTGTTCCTAGGTTTTTTACATTTGAAGTTATCAGCTGTTGAATAAATGTATTTACATGTTTCGGATGGGATTTTTGCTTTCAGGAATTTAATGAATAGGTCTTGTCTTTCTTCGGGTGTTTTTTTGAACCACATATCGTCATCGACTTGATAGGAAACCATTTTCTGATTAAGATTATAGTCTCCGTAGTTATATAATGCATGCCGGATGTTATTGAATTGAATATTTGTAACAGTGCTCAGTATATCTGATAATTCATGTAATTTGTGTTGCTTCCAATCAGCTGCTTGTTTCAGTCTATTATTTATAGATGCCGAATTGTTATTTGTCCAAAGTTTAGATATAACTTTATCCTTTAATGGTTTATAAACAGATGAGATCAGTTTTTTTCGTAGGTACCGCTCGTAATAGATTTTGAATTTCTGATGTTTTTCAAAGAAATAAATTAAATCTATTTCTCTACTGTCAAACTTTTCGTCAGTTCGAGCGTAAACCAATCCATCGTTGTCATTAAAGATTTGTTTGAGAATTTTTTCACGATCTTGAGTAGAACAACCAATTTGATTCAAATAGCTGCGAATGTTATCTTTTAGATGTTTAGTGCACAGAATGAAATGTGATTGGGGGTTTTTAGCACCTTTTCGTGTCAGATCCAAAAGTGAGTTTCGGTATTTAATTTTTGCCGTAAGTGTGAAAAAAATTGGTGTATGTTGATTCTTCGGCATCAAAATGAAGACACAGTGGCCCTAAAAAGACAGGGTATTGTCCTGTTTTCGAATTTTCTACACTTCGATTTTTATATGAGGTTGCTGTTACGAACACTTTGCCGAGATTAAATGTCCTGTCGACACCAATTACACTGCCGTCTCTGTCCATGCAATTTCGTTTCATGTCGATTATTTGTTCGTCTGTATAGAGAGTTATGACCGGTTCCTTGTTTTTGGTTATTATCACCTCCTGGACATAGGGGTTGTCGTGAACTGCACTGAGCATTTGAAGCACTTCGTCAGCAATGTTGTTGATGGGAGCGTGATTTGACTTTTGTCTTTTGTTTTCTCTGTATATCTTGTCTTGTAATTGTCGCGCCGATTTCGGTGCCTTTCTATTGTCGTTTCTCGACATGTTCTCGACAATTTCCGTGGCCTTCTTTTTTCCAACTTTATTATAAGCATCATTTAAAATAGTTGGGTCGGTTCGAGTATATACTCTGCTTACTTTTGAATTACCGTGCGGCGTTTTAGGCTCACGTCTTTCCCCCAGGTATTCTATCAGTGCACGTTTTTTTACAAAGGACAAGCGTTCCGGTGCTTCTTTAACGAATGTCACTTTCTTCTTATAGTCCTCTTGCCCTTTAAGTTTGATGTAATACCGTTGAAGTGTTAAAACAAATGTGGGCTGTGGATTGAGAGGCGTGTAAACGATTTGTTTGTTTATTGTCTTCCTTGAACACAAAAGTTTGTCCTTTTTATATACGGTTTTCATATTGTTAGAGGCAGAGATCACAAAGTCATGTCTCACGGTGGATCCGGATTTTGACTCCCACACCCCACAGTCATCTGGAAAGTCATTTCTCACACTTTGCTCATGAACAATTACTATGTATGTGTTGTTCTAAGCACCACACGGAATTTTATTATACCCCCCCGCAACGAAGTTAGGGGGGGGTATACTGGAATCAGGTTGTCCGTCCGTCCGTCCGTCCGTCTGTCCGTCCGTCTGTCCGTCCGTCTGTCTGTAGACACAAAATTCTGCGGACTACTCCTCCTAAACTTCTGGAAGGATTTTGATGAAACTTGCTGGCAATGATCCTTAGACATTGTATTAGCGCGTTATCTATATAGCATTGAGTTACCTCCCCTATTTACCAAGTTATGCCCCTTTGATGATTTTTGCATTACAAACTTCTGCGGACTACTCCGCCTAAACTACCTGGAAGGATTTTGATGAAACTTGCTGGCAATGATCCTTAGACATTGTATTAGCGCGTTATCTATATAGCATTGAGTTACCTCCCCTATTTACCAAGTTATGCCCCTTTGATGATTTTTGCATTACAAACTTCTGCGGACTACTCCCTAAACTACTGGAAGATTTTATGAAACTTTGCAATGATCCTTAGACATTGTATAAGCGCGTTATCTATATATCATTTGGTTACCTCCCCTATTTACCAATTTATGCCCCTTTGATGATTTTTGCATTACAAACTTCTGCGGACTACTCCTTCTAAACTACTGGAAGGATTTTAATGATACTTGCTGGCAATGATCCTTAGACATTGTAAGCGCGTTATCTATATAGCATTGGTTACCTCCCCTATTCACCAAGTTATGCCCCTTTGATGATTTTTGCATTACAAACTTCTGCGGACTACTCCGCCTAAACTACTGGAAGGATTTTAATGATACTTGCTGTCAATGATCCTTAGACATTGTAGCAGCGCGTTATCTATATAGCATTGAGTTACCTCCCCTATTTACCAAGTTATGCCCCTTTGATGATTTTTGCATTACAAACTTCTGCGGACTACTCCTTCTAAACTACTGGAAGGATTTTACAACCTTATCTATATAGCATTGAGTTACCTCCCCTATTTACCAAGTTATGCCCCTTTGATGATTTTTGCATTACAAACTTCTGCGGACTACTCCTTCTAAACTACTGGAAGGATTTTGATGAAACTTGCTGGCAGTGATCCTTAGACATTGTATAAGCGCGTTATCTATATATCATTTGGTTACCTCCCCTATTTTCCAAGTTATGCCCCTTTGATGATTTTTGCATTACAAACTTCTGCGGACTACTTCGCCTAAACTACTGGAAGGATTTTGATGAAACTTGCTGCCATTCATCCTTAGACATTGTAGAAGCATGTGTTAGTTATATAACATTGGATTACCTCCCTTTATTATAGTTATGCCCCTTTGATGATTTTTGCTTTACAATTTTCTGCAGACTACTCCTCCCATTGGATTACCTCCCTTTTTTATAGTTATGCCCCTTTGATGATTTTTGCTTTACAATTTTCTGCAGACTACTCCTCCTAAACTACTGGAGGGATTTCAATGAAACTTGCTGTCATTCAACCTTAGACATTGTAGTAGCGCTTTTTCTATATAACATTGGGTTACCCCCCCCCCCTCCCCCCTGTTTTAAAGATATGTCCCTTTGATGGTATTTGTTTTACAATTTTCTTCCATTGATAGATTTCAGTGAATCTTAATGATATTTATCCATAGACATACATATACCCATATGTATGTAAAACATAGGATAACTAGATTTCTAGGTAGTTGGCACATATGTCCTCTGTATATTAAGATGGAGTGTTGCATACAAGAATTCTGATTTCATGCTCCAAAGCCATGTTTGACAAAAACACTTGCGGGGGGGTATTAGTAAGCCCTTAGGCGACAGTTCTAGTTTGATTCAGGAAGTGAATTTAAGAGTTTGACGAATGCCGATTCCGCCTGGCTGTTTTCCACTTCATCGTCTATTTCAGTGTCGCTTGCGTCGTCCATTTCCGAATCGCTGCTTAGTAAGCTGTATCTGTTCGTTGAGCTAATAGCGATTTCGTCCTTCAGCATTTCTTCCGCTGCACTACATGTCCGCATGGGGCTTATCCATGGTGAGATGGTCTCATCGTCACATTCCATTGCAGGTTGCGATGTTTGTTCCTTTTCCTTTTCGTTCGTTATAGCCGAGAAATGGTTCACGTCATACCACTTGTCTTCTTTGCTTGGCACGTAACCCATCTTGTGCCAAAGAATACATAGGTCCCTAGAACTTTCACTTTTAAAGTGAATGTCCATTTTTTTTATCAAGGTATACACGTAGTAAATACAAAAAAAAAAAAAAAAAAAAAAAAAAAATGCAATGCAATGCATGAATTACGTTAAGAAAATTCGTGAAGAAATACTTGTATATCAAAGTGTATGGAAGTACATGTTATCTTTCCTTCAAATATCATTGAGGAAATAATTGCATTATTAAAATAAATAGTTTTCATTAACGCCAACGAAAACTGTACTTGAACTAAAACATTGAAATGACCTTGGCGAAAGTTCAATTTTCTTGCTAACCTTCCACAAACGCACATCAGCGCAAGTAGTGGCATATTGTTCAGATGTGTAGGGGCCTCACCACTGTGGGTTCGAATCCCGGCAGGGTCATTCGGATTTTCATGTGAGGAAGTTTTCCAGCTGACTTGCGGAAGGTCGGTGGTTTACCCGGGTGTCTCTGTGCATTCGGGGTTTTCTCCACCTGTAATTAGCTGGACGTCGCTAATATGACTGAAATACTGTCGCAGCGATGGTAAACCTTAAACACAAACAAACAAATATTGTTCAGATGTAACATATTTTCATGTTGTTTTTGACTCAGACTTTTTATCAGTGGAAATAAACAACGCATTTTTCCATGGAGCAAAATGAGAAAAATGCGCGTGCATTTTTCTTCTAGTGAGAATAATGCACGCGCATTTTTCTTCTAGTGAGAATAATGCGCGTGTATTTTTCTTCTACTTGTCCTCATCATTAAGAAGATAGAAGGGAAAAAGGGAGAAAAAGACGATCAAAATGACATTATGTAATGAACTTTGACTGTTATTTCTGATTCCTTGCACATGGGAAACTTCGCTTTTATCACTCAAAGAAAGCATGCGTACAGCCTCTCATCAAATTTGGGTTTAGCTTCTCTGTGTGTGTTGGCTCGCCGGCCTGTAATGCTGTGCATGATGAGGTATTCTGCTGAAAACAAAGCCAAGAGCAACTTCTCACAGGCATCAAAGACGCTGTCTGTGTGGCATATAAGATTGTGCAGCTTGTCCTCAGAATGTTCATTATATGACTGGTGCCCCTGCCAAATGTTCAGTCATACTTCATGAGATATTCATGAATTATGCATGAATACTTCACATACGTATTTCATGAAGTCTTCACGAGAAAATCATGAAATGCAAATGAGACAAATGCATGAAAAACTAATCAAATATTTACTCATGAATTATTCATGAAGAATAAAGTTCATGAAGATGCATGAAGATTTCATGAATATATCTTCATGAATAATTCAAGATAAAAATCCTTGAAAAATACTTCATGAAGAATTTCATGATTTTTTTTGTTCTTATTTCAATGTCTCATTTGCACTTCATGATTTTTTGTCCATGAACTATTCATGAACAGTATCTTTGAAACTTCATGAAGAAAGTCTGAAACTTGTGCTTGGTAAGAAATAATATAAAGCCATTTAGAATGCATTGACCATTGATTTTTAAGCTGAGTTAATGTACAGATGTTGTTGAAAGAATTGTTGATAGGAGACGGACATAAAGTGATCACAAAAGTTCACCTTTGGCACTTGTTGCACATGTGAGCTAAAAATAAGCTAAAAAAGAACTTATTTGATTTCAACAATTTACTTCAAAGCTTTTTTTTGGACACTAAGTGTGATGGTGGACACAAACAAACAGAATCACATAGTACCACTGATCTTCACCATTTTTTGACGCAATGTTTTTTGAAGATTTTCAAGTTTTTTAATGAAAGTCTCCTTAGACATTTTTGTCTTTTTGCAAGCTAGCCGTTCCAACAGCTGTAGTTTGTTGGCGTCCAATGCAGGACGGGGATCGCCAGAACATTTGATGTTTTTTTTTCCCGTGCGGGAGGAGTTTATGAGCTCCTCTTCTCTGAAAATCAACCATACTAAAGTGCTGAAAACTCTTTGTGGATCGTCTTGAATATGCGCTATAAGCTTCAACTGTTCCTCTTCTGGATCGGTTTTGTTCAGCTCCTTATCAAATGTTTTTACTTTGTCCTCCAGTTTACGTACTCTCCTTTTCAAGGACCTAAATTCTTCCCTCAATCTTAAATACAGAAACATAACTAACCTAAGTTTTTACAGTTACCATGAACATCACACAGGTAAGGTCTGACAAGTAAGCAACAAAGATTAAATGAAGTTATAAATGTGTAGATGTTATCGAAATTAGACACATAAGCTGAAGACTTGTGACATAAGCTGATTAATTATGCTCATAAACCAATCCAATTTCTAGCATTATGAAGTATTATAACTATACATTGAGAAACTTAAATGGAACAATTTATTGACTTGCGTATCCTTGAACATTTGCTCCTGAAAACAGTTTCATTATTTAAACTAGACATAGACGCTGAATGACATTTTAATTTGACATAGAGATGAAATTTTGTGAGGAGAAAAAGACGATCAAAATGACATTATGTAATGTTTTTTTTTTCTTATTTATTGAACCCTTAAACTGTTTCAAACATACTGATTAACACCTAATTGAACTTAAAACCCCATCCTAAACGCACCTTCACATAAAGAAGAAAACAAAGTAAAATCAATATGTAATAAAACTTCTATTACCTTGAACTTATTATTGTTTGTACACCAAATAAATATTGTTTTTATTAGTAGACAAATGGGATTTTTTTCCCAAATTGTATAACTAGACAATATGGAATTTTGATTTGTAGGCGTAATGGGTGTAGACTAAATGGGATGTCCCGTTCAACTGTCCCGAGTGATTTTGTTTTAGTTCCTTATCGAGAGCTCCAGACGCCATCTTAAATATTAATTCTGTTATACTGACAGTTATCTTTTTTTATTTATTTTCAAACATCATTGAAAGTTAATCACATTTTAATAGAAGATATTGGTGCATTGATATTATGTACGTTGAAAAAAGTGAGGGATCGTTTTGCTCATTTGTCTTGTAATAATTTCTTATATTGTTGAGAACCAGATACTCCAGGATTCAAGTAAAAATAACATTTGATATTCAATGTATATACAAAAACTGTTCAAATTCCAAACATGTTCAATTCAAAACAGCAGAACTCCAATTTTTCGTGCGGAACAGCTTTCCCCCACGTTTTGCACCATTTTTTGTTCCGATTTCACTCTTCAAACGCTTTACAGTAGCTGAGTGGCCGTATGTTGACAGCCAGCAAAACGCGCGTGTCCAAAAATGACATCAAAAGGGAATCCCTAAATTCTCCTATATTTCTAGCAAGCTTCGCCACATCTTTGATATTCTTTTCTAATATTCGAAAATGTTATTTATATATTATTGTAATAATGAATTAAAGATAACATATCAAACATTTCCAGCTTAAATAAAACGACTGAATAATCGCGGCGAGTAAATCTGTTAAATATTTGAGTGGGTTTCGTCCCCGTGTTACCGGGGTCGATATATCCTGGGGCCGAAAAGTCCCCTATCCCATGATTCTAATTTTAACTGCCAAGGCACTGCGCATGCCTGGAGAGTCGCATGATCATTCCACGTGGTATGTGACGTCATTTTAGGTTATTGCAGGCAGCAATAGGTGAGGGTTATGAAAAAAAAAGGTCTTGAGAGTGAGATATATTTTCCTGGGGACATCTGTCCTCACAAGCAGCAAAATTCAAATTTTGTGAATTAAACCAAATACATTGAAAAAATCGACTATAAGTGTTGGGACATATGAAATGTCCCCACATCCCATTTCATGTCCTCACTTGGTGGGCAAGAGTGTTACTAAATGTTCCCACTTCAACGGTTGAGGCATCCCTCTCTCTCTCTCTAGCCAATTCAACCCGTTTAGTGGGGACATACTAATTTTCATCGGCATTGTTAGGACATATATTTCTGGTGTCAAGCGATTGAACTCTCTCGTGAATTTTTAATGAGTATGATCTAATGTTCTAAAATCTGATGAAAAAATGATGTATATGATTATCTGCGAGAACATTGTAAGGACATTGGGATGTCCCCGTTAATGAGAAAGAAGTTCTCTTAAAGATGTTGGGACATTGTCCTCACAAAATGTGCCTTTCTGTCCCACCCACCCACACTCTGTCTAGTATATTAAGAAAACGAATGTATTAGCAGGTTTTCGACCGTTTCCGTATATTTATATTTATAATCCTTTTTAAGGAATATAAATTATATTTTTTTCCAAGGTCTAAAACTTCTAAACTTTTTTCCAAGGTCTAAAGCTTTGTTTTGATTTTCTGTGGCTGTTCTCCGTGCAGTATTTTTACATATGACATATTTTATATCTTTGCATGCCTTTGGTTTTGTGGAGTCGGTGCCGTTCTTGTGAATGACGTGGTTCCTATAGGACCTTTCTTAATATTTCTTCCTCAAGTTCAAAACTGTTAAGTCGATGCAAATTGCAAATGGAGCAAAGCCTACTGACTTAAAGTCAAGAAATGCTTTATACTGTTAAAACGACTGAAAGACCACTTAATCTGATTTGGATACACAAATTCTCCCGCCGGCCTCGGTGGTGCAGTCGGTAAAGGCGCCAGGTTACGAGTTTGAGGGTCACGGGTTAGAGACCGGCTACGAGCTCTGCGATTTTTCGAAATCTCTCATCTCTGATATATATGAGAAAGTTATCAGTTGCTTGCAGAAGTTTGTCTACCAGTACTGGTTCAACCAGGAACAGAGGTTTAGGCAAAACAAACCGCCGTTTAAATCCCTTACGAAAACGGAGTACATTGTCAGTGTGGAATCAATTTTTTGCCATATTATTGCCAGATATGCTTCAGATCATTTTCTGTCTTTTATCAGTCTGTTACCAGATCTGACAACACATGGACTTAGTCTGTTGTCAGTTGCAGATCAGTCTATTAACCTTCACACAATTAGTGTATTACCAGCATGGAACCATTTTATTGTCAGGTTAGTTATAATGCAATTCTAATTTTAATAATAGTCGTTTTCTTTGAAATTTCAAGACTCAGACTCACAAGACTGAACTGATAACACACTAACACGACAGACAATAAACTGGAAATAAGGATAATTCTGGCAATACAATGACATCACACTAACATTAGCAGTGATTTTGGACTTTTTAGTCTATCACTAGACTATTACCAGTCAAACCTCAGAACTGATAAATGACTGGAATTAAATTTTATACCAGTTGACAACACACTGACAATAAATTAATAGCCATTTTTTAATTCACTATGGGGTACATTGTCAGTGTGGTATCAGCTTATTGCCATATTATTGCCAGAAATGCTTCAGATCTTTTTCTGTCAATTATCAGTCTGTTACCACCCCTGCGAGGAATTCTAGAATTATTCTAGAACAGATTCTAGAAGATAGTAATTGAACTCTAAATGGCAGTTCTAGAACTAAATGTTCAAGAACTTTCTCTAGAACTTCTTGAACCAAATTCTAGAACTTATTGAAATTTGTTCTATAACCCAGTTCTAGAATATAGAACCCAGTTCTAGAATAGTATTAATTAATTAAAAGTTCTTGAATATTAAGTTCTTGAACTACCATTATAATTTGACTGCTGCACACTGTCCTGATTTGAGAAAGTTCTTGAATATTAAGTTCTTGAACTGCCATTACTTATAATGACTGCTGCACCAGATTCTATGTATTTGGTTGTTTTACACAATTTTCAAGAAAACAAAATTCAAGTGTTATATCTCACATTATTGTCGATCACAAATGTAACTGGCTGATCTACAATATTTATAGTACCTGTCAGTGCCTTTTTCAAAGCAACAATCTGCAAAAGTTGTGAGCCCCAGATAAGGTACATATCATAATGCATAATTATATCCTTGCTTAGTTACTTGCAGGTAAAACTTTAAAACACAGACTACGGGATATGGCAATAGCTCCCTGAACATTTGTAGTGGCTAGTGCTTTGTAGGGGTTAAGTCACTTTTTCATCCCTACGAAGCACTTTCTGCTGGTTTTCAAACTTCTTATGGAAGCTTGCTTTCTGCATGGAAGTCACTTTGAGAACAACTCTCTCCAAAATGTTGAACTTTATGGGATCTAGTGATGGCCTCACGTTGTCCATGTTTTTAATTGTCCTTTTGCCAGTGCGTGTACAGGACACAATCTCTTCTTTTGTAAACACCTGAAAAATCAGGTGTTTAACAATGTTTTGTTCGCCTATTATCCCCTTGATGCTGCTGGTTAAAGTTGTTTCCAAAGCTTGGGGAGAAATATGCTGGTCGTCTGCAGGTAACTGGTTTGGGTCAACTGGTTCAGCAGTCTTGTCGTCACTAGCAGGAGTCTTCGGGTTGTGCACACTGGCAGGAGTCTTGTTCTCACTGGCAGGAGTCTTGGCAGGAGTCCTTTGGTCACTGGCAGGAGTCTTACTGGCAGGATGACGGGTACTCTTTTCAAGTTGATTGAACCTCTCCTCCAATCTCCTGTACTTTCTACGAATGGATCTCACATCCTCCTCCAACTGTTCAATTTTCTCCCTGTAGAAAATGCAATAATCCAGTATAGTTAATAATATACAAGACAAATCTTTGATGCAAGCATCAAAACGCCACCAAATTTCTTTATGTTAGATTTATTTATCAGAGAATTATTTGCGGCAGCAGAGTTAATGACAGAATTATGGATCTAACACGAAATTGTAGACAAAAATGTAGACAGACTTGACCTCTGTGACCTTGACCTTAATAATACAATACAATTGATACAGTATTGTTGTATTGTATTGTATGTGTGGACAGACAGACGGACAGACATGGTGATTACTGTAGGAAACCTACGAGCTTGCCGGAAAGGGCCGAGTAGTTACGATTGTAAAATTGCAGTGTGTAAATCCCAACCCATTAGAGACGGCATCATATGCTTTTAAAAGTGTCTATGTATTTCACGTGATACTTTTTGAATATGATTAAGGTTTGCTGTCTTCTGGAGTAATGGATCAATATTACTTTTAATTTGAATATCTGCAAAATGTAGAACTTAACCACACAAACTTTTGAAGGCAGCTGATCAGGGTCTACCTAGTTTGCAGTGCATTTAAGTCTGGTTTTCTCATGACAAGGCAAATATCCATGTTTTTTTTCAAATATTTTAATAAGTGTTTTTGTTGGAAACATTGTCATTAGTGCAGTAACCAACACAAATATAATCTGCTATTAATCTTAAACGCTGAAACAGGATATTCCAAATTCTCGATTTGATGTAAAGATTTTATACTCTATGGAAGATGTCACATCTTATTATTATCTCATTGTTCCCTAAATGATTCTGACACTTGTTTACCCAATTTGTAATGACCTTATTAATTCATTATGAAGTCACTGTTTCATGAAGTGCATCTATTGAGCAACCAGGTTACCCTTTCTGTAACAAAACTCACTTGTACAAGTCTGTCTTTGCCGTTTCCTTTCTTTTTATGTACTGGAAGCTGTCAGATCCTGATGAATGAAACAACACATCTGGTTATATAAAGGTGTTTAAAAAAAATTAAAATGTAAGCAAATGGCACATGCTAGCAACTTTTGAGTGAGTGTGTTAAGTTTGACGAGGCTAGTTTCAAAGATGTAAAAGTAACGACAAAGGTCAACATTTTTGCACAATATCAACGCTCAGTCGCAGATGAAGAAATGAAGGCTATGATACTTTAACTGTCCTTCTTCGAAGTAGAATGTTTCCATGGGACACAATATGTCACTTTATTGCCCCCTGCCATACACCAGCTTAGAGCAAAATTTCAACCTTTGACCTTAAATTGTGACCTTGACCTTTGACATACAAACCCCGATTTGTGTGCATGACACTCCGCAATCCCAAGATGCATACATATACCAAGTTTGGCGAAGAAAGGGGCAGTAGTTTAAGATATGCTCGTTAAGAATTATGAGCTTTGATGGTGGCATAACAACAGTTGCAACATCTAGTAAATATTACTGAATCCTCCACCTGTCTTAAATTTTAATGAATAAACTAGAACACTGACCCAGTTAGAAAGGGCCCCATATAATGCTATCAGAAGGGGTAATGCGGCCGAGAGGAATCTGTTTGCGTAAGAGAGCGGACAAAAAAACAAAAACGGTCGGACTGACAGACAGACAGACAGGGTGATTACTATAATAGAGCACCCACTTATTTAAGCACTAATCCATGTATTGGTACTTTCACTCACCATCAACTTTTGTTGTTATCCTTGGAGACCTTCTCGCTATCAGACATGTCAATTCGCTTAGTTGGAGTACCTATGAAAAAGGAAATATACAGTGTTTTCTATAAGATGGCAGATTATAGTTGTAAATTGTTCCATATCTGTCAGCTATTCTTATAAAAGTTTCTTCAGTGTATAATAAAACTTACTAATTAATACAACCACAAAACAGAATTAAATAAAGCAGTTTATCATTATCACACAGGTGGTCGCTAATGCATGTCAAACATAATGCAGAAAGCTCCAATATGAACTTTCTGCATTGTTTTGGGTTTTAGGTCACTTCAACAGTATTTCAGTCATTCCACTACGCCTGGCTTATTACTTGTGGAGGAAGACCCAAGAATTCTGGCTAAGTAGCATAGACATACGTCTGGGTAGAACCACCGACATTCCGCAAGTCAGCTGGGAGATTTCCCCTCATGAAAATCCGATCCACCCAAGGCGGGAATCGAACCCACATGGAGAAGGGTCAAGTGATTATCAGTTGGATACTTTAACCATTTGGCCATTAGAGCCATATTTATGTGACTTGGTACAGACATGCGTATGATTCCTAGGAACATGTGTACCAAGTTTCATTTGAAAATGTTGAAAGTTCATTTAGTTGTGAGGAAAGGTAAAAGTTTTGTGACGATGTTCCAAGTCAAAAAAGGGGCCATAACTAAATAATTAATTAAGCCAGAGCTATGTGACTTGGTATAGACACATGTATTGTTCCTAAGAACATGTGTAGCAAGTTTTATTTGACAATGTTGAATGGTTTTTGAGTTATGAGGTAAGGTTAAAGTTTTGTGACGCCAAGGGTATCACATCACAAGAGAAAAAAGTCGAGCTAAAAACAATCGACTTCTTGGTATGTCCTCCTTAGGGAAGATGAAATCTTGAAAAAGGCCAGGTGGCCAAAAATTTGATAGAGTTTAAAATGTTGTTTATAAAAACAATTGGCATACCTGCGTTGGTTGAGCTACTCTTGGGTCCAGGCATGAACTTTGAGCTCCCGCCTTCGACAACCAGCTCAGGAGTGTAGGCAGGAGTGTCAGGCTCAACCATCTTGAGCTCAAGCACCTTGGATGGAGTGTCAGGCTCAACCGTCTCGACAGAAGGCTCAATTGTCTCAACCGTCTCGGCACGAGTGGGTGGTGGGGCATCATCACTATTCTGCTGAGAATCTATGGCTGCAGCTGAAATACAGTATAACAATCATTATATGGGAGAAAAGATCTAGCTGGTAATTCAAACAGGTATACATGTATACTGTACTATAATTTTATTAAACTCTAAATTGTAACAAATAATGTAGGCCTCCAGTCCATAATACATACATACATCGTGAATCAATACATCATAAGATACACAGTTAATCATTTTAATTGATATGTTTGATGAATATTACATTATAAACCATTCCCATTTTGTTCCATGTTCTATACACATATTTTTAAAGGGCAATATTAATGATGTAGTTGCAAATTTTTCATAAAATAAAAAGCATTTGGGCAGGGTGTTTTAGACCGGAGCGGGCAGGGACAAGTCTAAAATGTGTCTTTCTCGAGCCTTTCTGACTATTTTCTAATACTTACTGGCCTTCATAGCTGTTGCATCTATATAGGAGTGTTTTGGAGGAAGCTTGGCTTCCTGAAGGAGGAACTTCCGGTTAGCTGTAAAACAAAAGACAGATTTTTAATGTACAAGAGCGCTGCATAGTGAACAACAACGCTACTAAGTCAGTTTTTTTTTTATTCAAGTCGAAAAATGACAATTACATTACAAAATGCCAAACTGTGAACAATTTCAACTATTTTTTAAATAAATATCACAATGTCAAATTATAGACATGAACTTCAATTTTGAGACTTAATAACTTGACAGACCGTTCGTTTTACCCCTGGTCGGTGATTTAACCAGATACAAACCGTTTAGTCCATAATCCAGCAGGCAGAACAGGCTTGGCTTTCACCAAATGTCTCGAGTCGAGATCAAACTCAAAATTTCAACATTCATGATTGGATATCTTATTATTGCTACTGCACTAAAATTTTGACTTCCAGTAAAATAATTTTGCCAGTGAACTATGTATTGTTGCACTGGCAGTCAAAATTATAGTGCATTAGCAATAAAATTGAGGTCAACATCTGAGATTGAAATTTTGAGTTGAGGAACGATCTCGAATTGAGATACTTTGTGACAGCCAGACAGGTCAACATATAGCCTGGTCATACCTAGATTCGCGGTATTTAGACTTTTGATGATTCATGATGTAATTGTTTGTTGTTTTACGTCATCAAAGACTCTAAACTAAAAACTTAAATGTATAAAAGTTAACAAAATATCCGTGAATCAAGGTTCATCGCGATTTTAGGTAAGACGACGACGATATTTTTTTTTACTTTAACCCAAAACTTTTCATAATATTAAAGACGGGAGATCTCTGAAATTGAACTTTTTTTACAAGTTACTTAATTATTTTATGACATGTGTAATCTATTATCTTTCTGTTTGCTAATGAAGTTGATAAAAGTTAGAATTCTTCAATTGTTTGCGCCTGAAATGAAATTGAGGAAGAACTTCACTTACGGTGGATGTCACTGATGACAGCGCGGTACGTTGTTTTCTGAAATATAGCCGTAATGAGCTCTCCTTCTTTATACGAAAACATTGACTTCTTCGGAGCAACAACATCTTTGGTCGAATAACGCTCATAAATCTGTCCTCCCATTGGACAAGAAAATAAAGGAGCCTTTCTGCCATGACAGTGGTTATTCAGACGATTCGTTGTTCGAAAAAAGTGCAGACGATACACTTATTTTGCACACGTTACTATCAATGCCATGTGCTCGTCTCGGGTGAAGCCGTGAAATTTTGTCATCGATCGGAATTATCCC
>CM037793.1:9693243-9743243 GCA_021229015.1 Solen grandis | reverse complement strand
TTCGAGCTTGGTGCTTAACCCTTTCCCTCATAGAGGAAACCATGAAAAGACCTATGCGAACAACATAAAACCAGATCAGCCTGCGTGTAACTCGCAGGCTGATCAGGTTTTATGCTGTTCGCTGCTCCTCAGTGAACTGGAAATGAGGACTTTATAATTAAATTTGGTAAGGTTTAACTGTGGTTTTCTGTAGATCAGGCTTTATGTGGTACCTATTGAGTGCGTCAAAATGAGTCTATATGAGGGAAAGGGTTAACCAACTGTACCAACAAGTATGACCATGATACTTAATGTATGAAGTGCTCATGTCAGTGACAAAAAATCAGAAGCAGCCTCCAGGTTTTGAAAATAACAGTACTTTACTATGATCTTAAACATCAGACTATAATCCATCTTGAACAGTATAGCTATACTTTGTGTCTGAGCTTGAAAATTATACTAAAGTTGAGTTATTTTTGAGAGCACTAAGCCTGGACAGGACACTTGCCTTTCCCTGCAGAGATAAGCTGGTCCACCTTGGCATTGGCGATCATACTCATCACACCTTTACTGCCATGGGCCTGGGGAAAGACAGGGAATTGTTACTACATGCATATTGTAGACATGAGGGTTAATTTTTTAAGACAAACAAATTATTTTGATGTTTAGTTGAAAATGCTCCTGAAAATGTGTGTATATGTGTGATCTTTTTTATTGATATATCTTAAGATAACTGAACCAACAGGGCCGATATATCTTTAATTCTGCCTTTTGTTTTTGACTTTGAAAGTTCTTTCTATTATCATGTTAAAATAGCTGCATAATGTAGAAAACAAAATTTTCTTTAGATATACATATATCATGTTTTCAATGCCTTCTTATTGAAGAATTTCACAAATCTAAAAAATCTAAACTATATCTTAATCTGATGAAAAACAGACTTACATCAATCTTAAATGTGACTTTCCCTGTTTCCCAGTCATACACACAAATGTAGCCATCCTTTCTTCCTCCAAGCAGAAGAGTCCTGTTCATTTTGCTCTTTTTCTTCTTCCCCGAATCATCATCGTCATCATCTTCATTTCCCGTAGTGTCCTTATTAATGGTCTTCGTGGTAACACCACGTTTGATTGCACCCCACGTGTCAGTTTTTAATTGAATGTCCACCACATATTCATACACAAACATATAGTTACACGCCTCTGTGAACATAGTGTACGAGCCATGAGCGAATAGAAATTGGGCCATGAAAAATTCTAATGAGTCTAAAGGGAGAACGCTATTTATTTATTTTTGCAGTTTGCGAAAATATGTCCTTTTTTCATCTTAAAACTAACTTCTTTTAGATCCTCAGATTTGTTACAGAAGGAAAAGAAAAAAGAAAATGGTATCATATACATCATTCAGATGGAGATGACAATAAGAAGCAATATGGACCTTATACTACAAAGATTAATATTAACCTCTTAACTCTGTTTATCAACAAGAGTGACCTGCCCTTCCAATATTTTGTTAACCTGAGCAATGTCTTAGACCATATTGTATCTTCAGGACATAACAAATTAAGAAAATAAATGCTGATGACCAATCTAGCTACATATGACATATTGGCAGGTAAAATACCCAGAAAATATTGGTCCTTATGACAGTGTATGACAAAATCTTCATGTCAAAAGACATACATCTGTTTCTATCTAAATGTTTTGCATGCAAAATTATGTAAATAAGTAAATGAAAAAAAATATACATGTAAACTATTAATCTAAAATGTGTTCATGCAAGGAAATAAAATAAGGGTGTGATCACAACATCTATTATCGTCTTTGTTACTGGATTCTTTTACATGCATAATTATGTTAGTTGAAGTGATGTTTAAAAAAAAAAAGAGATAAAATTATATTACAGGAAGTTCAGGGCATACACACTGAGTCTGGGCTTGAGTATCCACAATGTACCTTGTTACATGCAGACTTGGTTTGGAAGATATTAAATAAGATGGGACTGCATGTTGGGGAAAAAGAACTGACATCTAAGATAACAACTGAACATTTAAATACATATTGGTGAAATCTGGCTGCTATGAAAAAAATCTGATGCAGAATATTTAGTTGTGCTTAATTGCCTTATTTATTATTTAGTGGGTAAAGAAAAAGTGAACAAGTTTTAACTTTAATTTATGCTGATTGGACAGAAAGCAATAAAGCTTATAAAAGTCTACTTGTAGGCTCTGATAGTGGCATTTGTGAGGACCTTTATATGAGAGGAAACTGGAGTACTCAGAGACAATCCATATGTCAAAACAGGCAACCAAAAACCTTCTCACATGAAATGATGGACTGACACAGGATCAAACCAGGGTTGCAATGGTGAAAACTAATATACTCTCCAGATAACACTTTTATTGGGGTAAGGAAGGGAAAGGATCTGTCACTGCCCTCTTTAAAACAGCTGTTACCCTCCTGACATGCAAACTGTGAACATTTGCTTCCTAGTCTTTTTTTTTTTTTCAATTTATATGTCCATTGGTATGAATTGACCATCCTCCTCTATACTGTACAAAAGTATGAATTGTTCAAACAAGAAAAAGGTCCCAGGTCATTTAAATTGCAGTGCACCATGTCTAAATTGACAGCCCAATATCATGTTATAATACCAATTACCAAACAAGCACCATATTTCTATGTTAAGTCTTTAACTCTAAATGCTACACTATATTAGTCAGTGAACAGTTTGGTAAACTTTCTACTCGGGTGAACTATTACCCTACTCTATGCGGTAACAGTGTGACATTCCTTGCCATAAACAATTAGTATCTACTGACCAATGCTTGGTACAACACTGTGTGATATACAAGACAGACCTATTGTTGAGGCTGACCCCTCCGATATAACATAAATATTCATAGCTTTCTAGAAGCTTCATTACTGTTTGAACTTATTTCTTCCTGCATTAATCAAAAGATCTTATGCTAGTCCTTCTTGACAATCCTGATTGAACCAGTATTTTTTAAAATGGGAAGGTCATGGAATATTCTTGCCTACAAGCAGGCCTGAACCCTAAGCTTTGATCTGCAGTTGTGTACACTACCTGTGGACCATGATTCCTTCAATAAATCAGACATACAACATACATACAAGCCTCAGCCTTTAAGTGTGACTATACTTGTTATCTACAAGTCTCTTTCCCCCTTTATATATGCATGTGCCAGTATGCCTATATTTAGATTTACAGAAAAAAACAGAGAGAGAAACAAAGATGTTTCTCTTTTCTTGTCATGTACATGCACTGACATGCATATATGTTTTAAAAAGTAAAGAGCTACTATTTAAGGTGATGAATATCCCCGCTAAACTGACTTTTACTCACCAATGTGAAAACAATATTTAACATTTTGTTAAATGAGATACAATGCAATGTGATGGAAGAAGAAAATGATGCGCAAGATACATACAGCCAAACTTAATTTTGTGAAGCAGGGACTAATAATACTACTTCCAGTTACAGCCAACCCCATATTTTCCTACTCTCTACCAGCATGCATGATTTATAGGCCAGTGGTACCCAGTCAGACCCAATGTGCATGCCCATGCCAGGGACAGTAGCTGTGTGATTGTGCATAAACAGTGGTGGTTATACAAGGGTGGGGGTAACTGTTACCATGGGGACAGTTACATACAACAGCCTGTACACAGGGTTAGATAACTAATCTAGTGTTACAATATACAACATTAGACATGAGAAAACACTAAACAGCTTACACAATTATCATACTTATATTTACATGGGTAAAAGTTGAAAATTAAAAAAAAACAAAAAAACTTAAAATCCTGATTTTAGCAATTTTTTATATAGTTTTTATGAAGAATAAGAAGTCATTTTGCAATCTGTAAATCCTGAAATTCAGGAAAACTCCTGAAAACTTTTACCCATGTATTTAAGTACCATGCTGTTTTTCTTGTGATTATAATGAATAAAAATGCAACTGTAAGCAGCTGAAAATGAATTCTTAATGGTTACTTATAATTACAAAGAAAAACAAGAGGCCCATGATGGCCCTAAATCGCTCACCTGAGATAAATAGGTTGACCCAAGGAACATCTATTCCAATTTATTTTAAAATCTGGCCAGAAGTTTTGAAGAAGATGATTTTTAAAGTTTTCATATTTTTTTTCTTTTTGTAGCCATGGCAACCAGAGTTCTATATGGATCAAGTTTATTTTAGGAACTTTTGTGAAGGTTGACCCAAGGATCATTCCTGTCAAGTTTAATCAAATTCTGTCCAGTGGTTTCAGAGGAAATGTTGATTAAAGTTTTCCCTATATACATATAAGGCAAATAAGCCCTGCCCCTGGCGGCCATGTTTTTTACGGATCGGAATTTTTTTTAGCAACTTTGGTAGAGGTTGACCCAAGGAACATCTGTACCAATTTATTTTAAAATCTGGCCAGTAGTTTTGAAGAAGATGATTTTTAAAGTTTTCATATTTTTTTTTTCTTTTTGTTGCCATGGCAACCAGAGTTCTTCATGGATCAACTTTATTTTAGCAACTTTTGTGAAGGTTGAACCAAGGATCATCCCTGCCAAGTTTAATCAAATTCTGTCCAGTGGTTTCAGAGGAGATGTTGTTTAAAGGTTTCTCTATATACATATAAGGCAAATAAGCCCCGCCCCTGGCCACCATGTTTTTTTACCGATCAGAATAATTTTAGCAACTTTGGTAGAGGTTGACCCAAGGAACATCTGTACCAATTTATTTTAAAATCTGGCCTGTAGTTTTGAAGAAGATGATTTTTAAAGTTTTCATTTTTTTTTCTTTTTGTTGCCATGGCAACCAGAGTTCTACATGGATCAACTTTATTTTAGCAACTTTTGTGAAGGTTGACCCAAGGATCATCCCTGCCAAGTTTAATCAAATTCTGTCTAGTGGTTTCAGAGGAGATGTTGTTTAAAGGTTTCTCTATATACATATAAGGCAAATAAGCCCCCTCCTTGGCGGCCATGTTTTTTTACGGATCGGAATAATTTTAGCAACTTTGGTAGAGGTTGACCCAAGGAACATCTGTACCAAATTATTTTGAAATCTGGCCAGTAGTTTTGAAGGAGATGATTTTTAAAGTTTTCATTTTTTTTTCTTTTTGTTGCCATGGCAACCAGAGTTCTACATGGATCAACTTTATTTTAGCAACTTTTGTGAATGTTGACCCAAGGATCATCCCTGCCAAATTTAATCAAATTCTGTCCAGTGGTTTCAGAGGAGATGTTGTTTAAAGGTTTCTCTATATACATATAAGGTAAATAAGCCCCGCCCCTGGCGGCCATGTTTATTTACGGATCGGAATAATTTTAGCAACTTTGGTAGAGGTTGACCCAAGGAACATATGTACCAAATTATTTTGAAATCTGGCCAGTAGTTTTGAAGGAGATGATTTTTAAAGTTTTCAAATTATTTTTCCTTTTTGTTGCCATGGCAACCAGAGTTCTTCATGGATCAACTTTATTTTAGCAACTTTTGTAGAGCCTCACCCAAGGAACATTCCTGCCAAGTTTCATTCAATTCTGTCCAGCGGTTTCAGAGGAGATGTCGTTTAAAGCAAATTGTTGACGACGGACGACGCACGACGGACGACGCACGACGACAGACGCCGGACGAAGGGCGATCACAAAAGCTCACCTTGAGCACTTTGTGCTCAGGTGAGCTAAAAAACATATAGCTAAATATAAGAACTGAAACAAATATAATTTTGTTAATGTTTATTTAATACAAAATATTACAATACTATACAACAAGATTACAGGTTACACTGAGGATAAATGTCTTAAACCACAGAAATTACTATAAATGTGACCAGTCTTTAATAAAGAAGACGTTCAGGCCAATCAGGAATTACACTGTTTGTTAATCTTCCAGAAGTTTAAGGCTATTTGTTTACTGTAAAAGATATGAATGCTTATTACTGCATTTAACAATTTTAACATGTATTTGACCTTTGAGAAGGTGTGGTGTTGTGTTGAACAAGGTTACACATGTATTTGACCTTTGAGAAGGTGTGGTGTTGTGTTGAACAAGGTTACACATATATTTGACCTTTGAGAAGGGTGTGGTGTTGTGTTGAACAAGGTTACACATTTATTTGACCTTTGAGAAGGTGTGGTGTTGTGTTGAACAAGGTTACACATTAATTTGACAAGGAGAAGCAATATTGTTGATGAGATCTGTGCATTGATGTAATAAAACCTTATAATGTCACAAAAGGATGTTGTCAATATTAATTCTCATTCCTTAACTTTTCCATGGTTAAAAACCAAGCTAAAAGTAGTATTCATGTGGTTAAGGACTATCAAGGTGCAGAACAGTAAACATTGTAAAGGACTGGTTAGAGCTGCAGGTAGGTAGGAAATGTAAGGGGCTATTTTTCATACCTTTCTCTGAGTCTGGACACTTCCAATGGTCCACTACTCGACACGGGTTGGTATCTGTCCGTACCTTCAAGATGTCTCCATTAGCCAGGACACAAAACATGGTCTCTGTCAAACAGATGTGAAAACTTGTAACAATACTGTCACTGTTAAAGAGGCTGTCATTACAAATTTTAACTCTTAAATTAAAATGAATGTTACAGAATATAAATATTTAGACAAAATAAAAAGATGAAGTTATAGCATTAATACATTACCCCTTGAAAGCACAGCATAAAGAACATTTGCAAACAATATTAAACCAATGAGCCTACAGTGACTTACAGGCCATTTGGTTTCCTACAGTTTGCTACTCTTCTGTTCATTTGAATGAGGACACAGCACTTGATCAGACCAAAAATTATTTTCTTGTGTTCTGGCTTTAACTGATCTAACATGGTGTGAGATGATGTATTTGAGAAGTGATGGGTAAAGGTGCCATAGAACATCAAACTTTTATACGTAACAGGGCATCCAAATAAAATTGTACAGGTTTTGTACCAGTGCAACCTGGGTTGAATCCATGGACAGTCTAACATTGTATTTGATAGAGTATTTGTTCACCAAATAGGACACATGAGTACTACAATTATCTCCAACATAAATATCACTATCAGTGGGATACTTTCATATGCCAAATTGCTTTCTGTCAAAACAATATAAAATAAATAAAGATTTAACTTAGAAAGTTATAGGTAATTTTTTACCCTCTTCTATAGCATAGGCAATGTCGGTGAGGCCGCACTTAGGGTTCAGCAAGAGGGTGGTGATTACCTCCCCTGATACAGGGGAGATAATCCTAACACTGCTGTCCCTGCTCATCAGCACGGAGCGGGTCGAATAGTTGGGGTGAGTGGTGTGGTCTATCTTTACAACTCGTTGTCTGAAACAGGCAGAGTGAAATTGACACTTTATAACATGCACATTGTTTGAAAGAAAATTAACCATTAAATTATACTGACAATATTTTATCTTCCATGAACAAATCTGATTTGTATGCATATGTCTCATGTCTTCGGGTAGAACTATTGCTGAAGGTGATGGATGCTTTCGCTATAAAGCCTTGCTCCAACAACAGCATTTTGAAGTTCCATATAGCATTTAAAATTAATTAAATTAATATTTATTAATATATAAGTTTGCAAATAATGTGCATTAATTACAACCATATCAAGAAAATTTACATATGAATTTATCAATAAGGATTCATTGTAACTTAGAGGTTTTCGATACACACTTAAAGCTACACATCATAACTGATACCCACCCAACAGAGGTCTGGATATGGTACAGGTGTTGAAGGCGCCACATGTCCACTGTTTTCCCAACATAAGTGAAGAAAACATCATAGTCTAATGTGGTCTGCAAACTCTGGACTGGATGTTCTAGGTTTGCCCTGAAAGTGAACACACCTATAGCATGTACTTAAGAATTAAAATATAGAAATAAAGTATACATGTATTTATTAACCCTTTCCCTCATAGAGGAAACCATGAAAAGACCTATGCGAACAGCATAAAACCAGATCAGCCTGCGAGTAACTCGCAGGCTGATCAGGTTTTATGCTGTTCGCTACTCCTCAGTGGGAGGATTTTGTAATTAAATTTGGTAAGGTTTAACTGTGGTTTTCTGCAGATCAGGCTTTATGTGGTACCTATTGAGGGCGTCAAAATGAGTCTATATGAGGGAACGGGTTAAATGTATGCTTCTAATATAAGGTTTGTAATTTTCCAGAAAAGGATAAAAGTTTACTTTGGCTGCATCTGACAAATGCACTGTGAAACTTTATGTTTATGCTAAATGACTAATCCCGGGCTAGAATAAAAACAAAGATCAATCTGATTATAGATATAACAGAATAACTTTTTGAATTAACTTTCAGTGAGACCTGAACAAAAATACCCGTACACGCATCAAGAATGGATGTTAAACTGACCTGTCTACTTCATCGCAGGTGTCAAGGTTCCAGACACGTACTGTCTTGTCCTGGCTGGCTGAGATGATTGCTGAACCATGGGGGTATATATCAATAGCATTCACCACGTTGGTATGACCCACAAACACCATCTGAACATGCCATTTATGGTCCCATACCTTGACTGAAGCAGGAAAGTAAGAAGGGTTAAAATGACATGAATGACATTTTTCAAATTTGATAATTGTTTCAAGCATATAACCGGGGTTGCAAACCTTGGACATCCCTAAAAAATATTATAGCAAATTAGGATAAATGTCTGCATTTAAATCTGTCCTATTTTTCTACAGCTATTTGCTTTTATATAGACACTATGTATAGACACCGACAGATCTACAAATGTATAGACGCTCGTAAATGTATCTACTTTACAATTTGCCTCTAAATGGTGTTCTATACATCAACTGATGATACAATACTAGAAAAAAAATAGCGAGACTTTGAATCTATAAAAGTTCTGAAATTAAGAATCACATCTAAAGAGTAAAATCATTTCCATGGGGAATGATATTAATTCTTACTTGTGCCATCCATTGCCCCTGTGACCAGATATTTGAGGGGGTTAAAATAGGTCATGGCCGTGATGTCACGCTCATGAAGGTTCTTCCTGTAAGACAGCTGTGTCCCTTCATACACATTATACACCTGGAATGTAATGTGTATAGCACTTAATTAAACCGTGTAATTTTCAAAAACACTTGAATAAATTATGTAACTATTCAAGACACTCAAATAAACTACATGTATGTACCTATCCTGGACACTAAAATAAATTATGTATCCTGGACACTAAAATAAATTATATAACTATCCTGGACACTAAAATAAATTATATAACTATCCTGAACACTAAAATAAATTATATAACTATCCTGAACACTAGAATAAATTATAAAACTATCCTGGATACTAAAATAAATTATATAACTATCCTGGACACTAAAATAAATTATAAAACTATCCTGAATACTAAAATAAATTATATAACTATCCTGAACACTAAAATAAATTATATAACTATCCTGAACACTAAAATAAATTATATAACTATCCTGGATACTAAAATAAATTATATAACTATCCTGAACACTAAAATAAATTATATAACTATCCTGAACACTAAAATAAATTATATAACTATCCTGAACACTAAAATAACTATCCTGAACACTAAAATAAATTATATAACTATCCTGCATACTAAAATAAATTATATAACTATCCTGAACACTAAAATAAATTATATAACTATCCTGGATACTAAAATAAATTATATAACTATCCTGGACACTAAAATAAATTATATAACTATCCTGAACACTAAAATAAATTATATAACTATCCTGAACACTAAAATAAATTAAATAACTATCCTGAACACTAAAATAAATTATATAACTATCCTGAACACTAAAATAAATTATATAACTATCCTGGATACTAAAATAAATTATATAACTATCCTGAACACTAAAATAAATTATATAACTATCCTGAACACTAAAATAAATTATATAACTATCCTGGATACTAAAATAAATTATATAACTATCCTGAACACTAAAATAAATTATATAACTATCCAGAACTAAATAAATTATATAACTATCCTGAACACTAAAATAAATTATATAACTATCCTGCACACTAAAATAAATTATATAACTATCCTGAACACTAAAATAAATTATATAACTATCCTGGATACTTAAATAAATTATATAACTATCCTGGACACTAAAATAAATTATATAACTATCCTGAACACTAAAATAAATTATATAACTATCCTGAACACTAAAATAAATTAAATAACTATCCTGAACACTAAAATAAATTATATAACTATCCTGAACACTAAAATAAATTAAATAACTATCCTGAACACTAAAATAAATTATATAACTATCCTGAACACTAAAATAAATTATATAACTATCCTGAACACTAAAATAAATTATATAACTATCCTGAACACTAAAATAAATTAAATATAACTATCCTGAACACTAAAATAAATTATATAACTATCCTGAACACTAAAATAAATTATATAACTATCCTGAACACTAAAATAAATTATATAACTATCCTGAACACTAAAATAAATTATATAACTATCCTGAACACTAAAATAAATTATATAACTATCCTGAACACTAAAATAAATTATATAACTATCCTGAACACTAAAATAAATTATAAAACTATCCTGAACACTAAAATAAATTATATAACTATCCTGAACACTAAAATAAATTATATAACTATCCTGAACACTAAAATAAATTAAATAACTATCCTGGATACTAAAATGAACTGTTATTACCCTGAACAATTAAAGAAACTATTTAACTATCAAGACAACTTGCAGTTGATACAGGCCTAATGCTATTGTAACCTGGCATTGATTTATGGATGTGTTATGTAAAAAGATTTTTTTTTTCTGAGCTGTGCTGTACATCATATATTTATTAATCACAACTTTATTTTCTCCAGACGCAGAATACTCACGGCAGCAGAGTTGTGTACAGACAGAAATATCTTCTGTGACCTGCTGGCCGTCCCTTCCAGCACCATGTGGGAGAATATGTTGTTCTCCTTGAATTCTGTCCGACTCATCTTCCTTGGGATCAGGTGGCGTGCTCCGTATCTGAACGCCCATGTCTGGAAATGTTAAAAACTTCCATGCAAATGTTGTCCAACAAAAAACAGAAACAAATATCTTTTGTTTTCATCCACATCAGGGAACATCCTGGAGAAGATTTTGAGACATTTGCTCTGTTTTTTCACTTAAAATCTCAATCAAATCTACTAAATGAGAGAAAAAACTGTTGTCATGCATAGAACGTAAATCTCTCATTTGACATGGACATTTTTCATCTATTTAAGCAAAAAGATCAGGATTTTTTTTCAGACAGAATTATCCTGCTGTATCAAACAAGGGATTGGTGCACAATTTTATAGCAGCTTCCTTACTGATATATATTTACCACAAGTTAAATGTCAAACCTTCAAAATGTATTATTAGCAAGTCAGAATAAGTAAGCATTCATAAACACCCTTTTCCTGTCTGCAAAATACTGATTAATGTTAAAAGTAAATGCACCCACAAATTTATTTAACAGTGTACATCTTGACAAAAATATATAAACAATACAGAAACCCTTACCACAATATACCCCGGCCCCACACTGATGAACTCATGGGTATGGGTGTTGTATCCAGCCAGGACTATCTTAGATGGAGCTCGAGCTTGGGATATAATCTCAAACTGGTTGTTCATCAACTGGACCAGACAAATTTAAATAAATATGACAGAAAGTATACTCTGTGTGTCAAACAGGAGAAAATGAATGACGTATTTAATACATATCATGATTATGTCATTTGACTAATAAAATTTAAGAGAAAACAAACAACAAAGTATATATGTCAATCCTCTGACACACAGAAATCAGTAAAGACAAACTTCAGCACAATGTGTAGTTTATCTTACAAAAATGTTACTATTAACATCAGGCTCATATTAAATATTCTAAAAGAATTCTAATAATAAAAATTTACTGGGGAAAGGTATTTAACAAGTTAAATTCAAAATGTGATTCCATTTCATAAATCAAAGAGTTATTAATTTTTCAGTTCACTATGTAAAGAAACAATATGGTTATTCTGGCATTTAATAATAATGATTTTCTCATTTCCACTATGTAAGCTAGTGACGTAATCTAGTCTCTATTTATAGATCTCAAATCTTTTAGACTAGTTCTGTTCTGTTAAAAACAAATAGAATACAATCACATACTTTTTCAATGAAGCCAATAACATTACACACTAATATTTTGAAGAAAAAAAATCTTACAAAGAGCTCATCCCCTCCTGTTATCCAGCCTACAAACTGTTTGTAGAAGGCACAGTAGGAGATGTTATCCATGGCTTCCTCAGGAGCAAAGGTCCTCTTCTTGCGTCCATCGGCCATAAACATTCTAACACACTGACCATCTGTAGTCAGGTACTCCTGGTAGAAACAAAAAGATATAATTCACAATGTCTTTCTAACTAAATAAGAAGTACCTTCGATATCAACTACTAGCAGCACCTCTACCATCCTACTGGATGAAAAAAAAAAAAACCAGGAAGAACCATCCGACATGGGGATTACCCATATTTATGGGAGATTCCTATAACTTTTTGATTCTTTTTATACTTGCCTATCCCTTGGACACTTGTTACTATTTTTAGACTATTGTCACGTGATATAGAGTACATCCATTTGACTACTTCAGTACCAAAATTTAAGGACATGTAACCCTGATGAAGATCCAATGTGAATCGAAAGGTTGGTTTAAATAAAATTTGTTTACCTTCACGTTGTCTGGAGTTTGCACTTCTTACATTCTACACGTATCAAATACAAAGTAGTGTAACCTTTGGTTACCATAGACATACCTGGTATAGAGATACTTCAAGACAACACTGTGCAAAGGTATAATTTTTGAGATCCATCTTCATGTACTAGTTTAACGTTGGTTTGAAGGTCATAAAGAATTCTTACACTTAAAGATACCAGTCTAGATATCATTTGAAATAGCTGCACAATTGCACAAACTTTTGACTTTATATTTTTACTCCTGAAGTATATTATCATATATATATATATATCTACGTACTATATCAAAGAGTTTCAAATTGGTTAAAAATCGTAATTGATGATCGGAAATAATCGGACAATACATTTTGATCAATCATCAATAATATAATCAATTTGTTTGTTTACCATCACATATGTAAAATGTGACTTTGAAATCAAAAATAATATCTTAATTTAATAGACAAACATACAAAGAGTGTTAATTACAAGAGACAAGAAATAGCAGGCTATTAATGCAAGATTGAAAAATAATGGCAAAAATAAGAGGAATAAACTTTCAAAAAGAATTCAGAAATAGAGTAGATCTAATATTTATATTTTTTTTTTTTTTCTTTCATTTCTTGGTACACATACTCTTAATTACCAACAAGGAGAGAAATTAGAGGAATCATTATGAAGGAAAATAATCAAAGATCGCCAACTTGGCAGCTTTCGATCAATCATCAATTATAATCGATAATTGTTTAATCTCTACTGTATATCACACTGATTTTCAATTAAAATATCTTAAATCTCTACAGCATGTCTTTTTACTCACATTCAATTCTTTAATAAACATGACCTGTTTCAATACAGTTTCATGATTAATTTTTCGCTGATGATGTATTCCATGATTGATTACAACATTTTTCACATCTGCATCCTTCACTGCTGAGATTGTATTCCGAATGGAATTGCGCAGAAGGGACCAATGAAATCTAGCCTTGCGAACTTCCTCTTGTCGACGTCTCTCCATGAGAATTTCAAGCTGCTTACTAATGGGCTCCTGAAATGGTTATATAATCACTTAGTCAGGAAAAACATATTATCCAAAAACTAAATAAAAGTTTTCAATTAATAAATGGAAGTATTATAAACAGCATGATCATTTTAAATTTTAAAAAGAAATGCTTTTTACTTATATACACTTTTCAGTATGTTTAAAAAAAATAGAATTAAAAAGGGAAATTACTTTGATTTGATAATCATATTACTGAAAAATAAAAGAAAAGGAAAGTACCTCTTCTTCTGCCTCCTCCATCCTGGAGGGTGTTGGCTTGGCCATAATGTTGGCCAGACTTACAGTCGCCATGACTGTGGGTTACCACTGACAGTACTTCACAGGCTCAAAACATACCGTCTCTGTCAAGTAATCACATTGTGTTTCTGTCAATTAAAAGAATGCATGATTTAAATTTGAAGAAAAAAATCTATGGAGTTTCATTTCAATTAACCCTGAAGGAACTGATTACTGGCGATTTAAGCCCTTCATCATTTTTTTCTGTGAAAATCTTTTCTAAAGCAAATGAAAAAATTATAAATTCCATATGGTGATCATTTAATACAAAATTACAAGTTAATAATGATCTTATCAGCAAACAAAAAATCATGTCCTGTATTAAATATTTTTTTAATATCCTTATAAAAAAAAATGTTTTTAAATTTTTTTTTTTTTCCTTATTGAAACTTAACTTTATCTATAAAAGTACAGGCATGAGTTTTTCCAATGCCTATACATTTCATCATGGTAAAGTATGGACTTCTCATTTCACTTTTTTTTATTGTATCACCTATAATTCTGTAGAGAAAGTTAACAAAATGTTGCCTTCTTGGGGGTTACTTAGTTTCAGAAATGTTTAATATCTTTCAAAACCACGGTACACATTACTGTATTAATATAGCAAGAACGACAGTCATCTATCCAAGTACTGACCCTACACAATGTTGTTTAACTTAGTAAGTTGGGAATAACAAGTAACCACATCACACAAAAGCTAGGTCTACTGCAATGCAGTTACAACTACATCAATACACTAACACCTTTCATTGATCTATAAACACTTAACAAAAAGTAAACATTAATGTGTAAATTGCTGTGCATATTTTGTATCTAATTATTTATATTATCGCTGATGTGGGGTCATGACCAAAAATCGGTGCATTACTTTACATTGTAAAAATGTCGCTGATAGAGAAAAATTACTGGAATGTCACAAATAAAACTAAAAGCAGGCCAAAAAACTAAAAGTAAAATTCAATAAGACAAATGTTTTTCATATAAACATAGTTTATGAATAATCTGACAGTTAGAGGTATGGCATGTTTTTCAAATTTAATATTTCAATACTTTTCAGATATGGCGTGTTTGAAATTAAACTAACATGGGTATCTACATTGTTTTGGTCCAGATTTGTTGATCCGCCATTTTGAAAATCTCCAGGAAATGACGTCAGTGCTGGTATTTTCGTCCCAATGATAATTCGCACCTCTATGTACTATATGCCATGCAGAAATACTGAACCTGAAATACTGAAAACAATTAATTTATTAGCATGAATTGATGATATTAATTAATACTGATTTCAAACGTATTAGCTGTCTATGTAGTTCAAGTAGATTTAGAGCCGAATGCTGGATTTGACCAACGTAAGCGTTTCCGCTTCTTTATCCTATTTGTAAGTGTTTTCCCAGTTGTTGTTGAGACGTCCTATATGTATTCTGTCTCAGGCACATCGACGATTTCATAGAACACAAACATTGCCACAAACATGTTCTGACAAATTATATACACACACAGAATTTTCAATCAAATGATTGTAAAACTATGTACACTTTATCTAAAATTATTATTCATTTATCTTTTAAAAGTTCACAAAAGACTGGGTAAATTCAGAGCTACAGTTTGAGTGAATTAATAATTGTGTGAAACATCTGCAAGGATTTAAATCTCTCAATGTTCAAAATAGTTTTATTTGTACCATAATTCATAAACGTAAATCGATTGCCACTAGAGAAAACTGGACGTGATATATATCTGTTTTATTTTATTGTCCCCTACCGGTGTTTACACCGGAGGGGACTATAAGTTTGCCGCCCGTCCGGGTGTCTGGAAATCTGGATCCCGCGATAACTTTTTAACCGTTTTAGATAAAATTGTGAAACTTTGTACATGTATATGAATAGATGGCAGTACGGAGATTTTGCACGTCACTTTTTTTTCTCGGATCAAAATTCTGATTGCTATGGTAACTGGAAAATTATGCACCCCTCCGGTAGGGGACTCGTGTGTTGCGTGAAACACCAGTTACTTGTTTTTATTAGTTCATTATTAGTTCATTTATCAGAGATACGGGATTATGTTAAATAAATACCCATGTAACGTGTTGAATAGGTCTTTGACAAAATCTCTCTCTCTCTCTCTCTCTCTCTTATACAAAGGTTGTTTATCGGAGGATCTGTAATGATAAAAATGAACTCCGAAAATTCCTTTAAATGTTCCATTTCAACTATATTTTTTTATACCGAATACATTATTACTGGTAAATCTAAGACCTACAACCATTAGGTTGTATGTTTTTGATTAAATGCTTAGAACGTGTGGATTATTAAAGACGCGTTCATTCGAATTTGCGTATTGCAAAATATTAATATAGGAATATATCACAATGTGTCATGTAATTCACGTTAAACCGTCCCCGGTGACCGAGCGGTTAGAGCATCCGCATCGGGAGCGGGGGTCGTAGGTTCGATCCCCGGCCGCGACATACCAAAGTCGTAAAAAATGGTACTGGTATAGCTCCATTTTCTTTGCAATCGGCATATAAGGGTAGAACCAGGACTGGTTGGCCCGGTGTCAGGATAATGTGACATGGTGTGTTATCATGCCACGTTGTCTTCGGTGTGATATATTGCAGTGTGACAGCACTATATCTGTCTGAAGCTGAAACAGTCTTCAAATGACTGAAATACTGTCGGTGGGACATTAAACCTACATACAAACAATTCACGGTAAACGATATTCAAGCAATGTGTTGTTTTAATACTTTAAAAATATAGATACATGTATACGCAGTTGCAAAAATGTTAGACACCTACTGTCAATTCCTTCGTTTATCGTTCGATAATATAATTCTAAATTTTTGTAACCAACATAAACACTTAGGAGTAACTTTAAGTAGCGATGGTAGATGGCATAACCATATAAATAACATAATAAATTCAGCCACTAAAGTCCTTAATTCAATGAGATTAGTTAAGTATAAATTAAACAGACAAACTTTAAATTAAATATATATATCATATCTTCTAACTCGATCTGTATCAATTGCAAATCTTCTAAAAGAAATAGGTTGGACATCTTTAGAAAATAGGAGACATTATCAAAAATTAATTCTTATGTACAAATTATACAATGGGGACTTACCGAATTATATCATTCAGCTCTTTCCCGATTCCGTCAGTAATACAACACCATATGCACTACGCAATGCTTATGACATTAATTCTGTACGTATGAGAACAGAAATCTATGCTAAATCTGTTATACCATCATGTATCAGAGCATGGAACAATTTAGATATAAACACCAGACAATCTACATCTTTAAATATTTTTAAATCTAAATAAACTCGTTTTTATAAATCACGTACAGTTCCAAAGACATATTTACTTGGTGGAAGAAATATTTCGATCATTCATGCGCGATTAAGAAACAAATGTAGCAACTTAAATTCAGATCTCTTCAGTAATCACCTTAGAAACAATTCAATCTGTGAGTGTGGATATTATAATGAAGATACAGGGCATTACATTTTTAATTGCAAGAGATTTACTCAAGAAAGGCTAGTTCTATTTCATGAAACTAGGAAATTTCACCCACTTAGTGTCAGTAAGTTAATGTTTGGGATAAGTGAACTTGCCCTAAATGACAACAATAAGTTGTTTCAGAGTTTCCATAAGTATATAAAAAGTACAAAACGCTTTAATTAACATCTTAATTTCATACACCCTTCTACATGTCAATTGATAAAGATGTTGTTAGCGGGGTATACTTTCATACAGTGACTATATTGTTTATTATTATAATTTGTTTATGGGTTTGGCGTACATCGGTTCATCTCTGTAAATATGCGTAACTTAGTTTTTCCCAATATCTTAAAACATTTAACAATAATTACATATATCATAATATCATCATCCGGAATATATTTGACTGAATGTATACTTTGGAGAAAACCGAATCTAAGTTGTAATAACTTGTGGTTTATCCATTTGCTCATAATTTAAGTATATGTATCATATATGAATTGATGTATGTAATATGAGTAATAAAATATGTTTAAATCAATTCCTTCGGTTATTTACCATTCAGTTACATTTAAATTTGTGTATGGAGAGTAGCCGTGGGTTATCCGACGATTGCTTTCAGGTGTCTGTGCAATCTCTACGATCTTTAGTTTGGTTACAAATGATCATATAATATTCAACATTATAATACCAAGCATATTTCTGAAAGAAGAAAAAAATATATCTAAATTAACGAAAACCGTAGACCGTAAATCGATCTGACTGCAGTAACCTCAGCTGAGCTAGTTTAATTTTCTCTCACTGAATTCTGGAAGTAAAAAATAAAGAATAAATGTTGTTGTTTTTTTATTAAATACATCTTGGCGCATTGACAAGGGTGACTTGGGAAACCTAAGTGACAACGCTTCTCTGAGCGTATTGTTGAAGGCTATTTTATGGTTTACAATTAGAAAATAAATGATCCAAGAGTATAGAGTGATTTGATTAGTATAAACGGTGACCTCAAAATAGGATGTCTCTTGTGTAGGTAGGGTCTCTGGTGTAAATATATTCGTACACATAATACTATGTGTGCATATTAACACTAATTAGTACATTATTTATTAGTTGATCTATCTGTTAACTAACGACCCGACTGTTTGCTCTTAAGTTGAAACACGTGAGTTTACCGTTGCAGCATCACTTGAGCCAATCGTTTGGAAACTAAGGAGAGCCAGGCCCGCTGTAGCAAATTGAGCGCTTCTTATCTCTAATGTAGGGTAAAGGTACCCCCATTTTATTGCCACAAATTTATCTCAGAACCGATCCTGGTAACTCCTGATAAAGACGAGCAAGCGAATCAACATGCTTAAGCAGACATTTTTTTGCACAAGTGTAATTTTGATAAAATATTTTATGTAGAAGCTGTTTATATATATAAAGAAAAGTTGGCAGAGACTTGTTGTGGAGAAAACGGTGATATCAGTATAGATATGTGGATTATTCCCAGAGGGTTTCCGATCATACCTCCATGTGAACCGTATGCACGCGCTAAGCTCAGTGTGACTGAGGCAGTGTTCGAGTTTCGACGGACGATAACCTGACTGTCAGGTGTGTCCGCATGTTCCTTCACCGACATAAGATTTCATCCCCGTTTGAGCGTGAATAACAGGACTTTAACTCGTGTACCTTGTTTTTAGTTAAGAAGGAGTCGTGTTTAGAAATGTTTTGAAACTTAAAATAATAAAATGAATCTGGGCAGACGGTATTCGATTGACGCCTCTGGCGGGGCTCTGCCGCCATCCCGTCGGGCTTCTGTGGACTTAAATGCTAGTATGGGACAATTTTTCCGACGACCATCTGTGGATTTTGGAACTGTATATGGAATACCTGGATACCCTGTTAGAAGTGTTGTGAACAATGACTTAATGAGCCCTACAGACAGTTCGGACCAGAGCAGACGACCGTCCGTTGATTTAAGCGCAGGAATTGGATTACCGGTGAGATCTCTTGGAGACACCAAATGTTTATCCTATTCCACCCTGATTCTGTTCTTTTATAGCTTGCTCCTGTATATTCCATCTCATTCTATTTCAATCTGTTATCAATACACGGCTACTTCAATTAACATTGACACACATACCAAAGTGCAGTTGATATCCGTATTTAAAAGCTATATTGTTATAAATGATAAAGATTATGGTCTTTGATCGATTAGAAATTTGCATTTTTTTTTAAAATATGTGTAGGACTTCTAGTATATTATTGCAAAAATCTCATTCCTCACGGAAATCTAGCACCGTCTGTTGAATCCCAATCAAGTTCAGGGTGCTTAACAAAATACAGCAAAATGGCTTATCGGTTTTTTTTTTAAACCTGCGATTATCCGAAGAATTCGTAAATCTTTCACTTCGGAATATCGCAAGTTTGCTGAAGTTTTATCACTCAAATTAACGAGAATAACGTCGGTAGGAGAGGAGTTAGATTTTCAGCATATATATATAAGCATGCATCATAATCTTTACCTCTCTTACAGAATCGATCCAGCATTTTTGTAAGCATGTAAAATTATTACAGGAAAGACCTGCGATGCTGGACAATGGAATAAGTTGGACTTGATACCGATTTTCTTTAAAAAATATATACATATATCGCAGCGATCTGGGGATAGTTTTATTTCAATGAAAACGACCACATGCAAATCGACGTAAAGAAATGAGTGCTAGCTTAAGGTAATCCATTCATCATCAAATTATATTCATGATCCTTCAAATGAATACCTAAGTGCAGATGCAAGCATCCAGTGACTCGGAATTAAAGGCTCTTCTGCTCAAAGTCTATAAAGACTTGCATTTACTATTAAATTCCCACAATCACTTGATGGACCTTGATCTCAAGTTCTGGATGGATTACCTTAAATATACAATACTCCATGTCCCATTTTTTAAATATTAATTTTATATAAATACACTTTCAATATCAAACCTAGATATTACTATAGACTACCAGTAATCGGTGTATAAGTTGATATGAGATAGCTGTAATGGCACATAACCAGACAATGTATATCATTTATCCAAAATCGATTTCAAAGTAACTCTGCAGCAGCTGTGGATATGCAGTAATGATATCAAATTAACGATAATTAGTGAAATCATTACCTACAAATTGTGTGTGTGTTTTATGTTTTCTTCTCTTGTTGTTTCATTGTTCCTGCAATTTCTTCCTCCAAAACCAGAGTATTAACGAAGCATGCGCGACAATATTGATCAGTAAAGATTATTTCAAAACATTTTCAAAAATGGTTTTCTTTTTATTTATTTTATTTATTTATTTATTTATTTATTTTTTATTTAACCTACTTAGTAGGAAAGATTTCAACAACAGGATACATTTTATATCATTCATGAATAACCCAGTCATTGCTTTAAGCTGTATAAGTAAAAGACAATTATTTTCGTACTTGATAGCTTTGTCAGTATCCTCAGCGACCAATACAAATAATATGAGATTCCACAAGTATGATTGGTAAGCCACCACGAAATCATTTATCGTCATTGTAGTCATACTACCATACTTAGGTCATTAATCATCACGAATATGCACGGGGGAAAATGACGGAATTACCAATATATATAACAAAACATTGCTGTTTATATCATAAACTCTTCAATGTTTTATAGGCTTTTCAATATGTTTCCATGCAGCAAATTTGTACACATGAACTGTGTTAATGAATGTGTGTTGATAAAAAATAAATAAATCCAACATTTTCGATGTTCGTGACCGACGTCTTAAATGTGTTTTTTTTTTTTTTTTTTTTTTGTAGATTACAAGTTTCGGTGCACATTTCCCACGTGCAACTTATTATGTTATGATGTTGTTCTGGTCTACCAAAAGAGTGCACTGTTTTGTTTTTGCTTTCTATTGTTTTTTCTTCTAGGACCCAAATAATTAACATATACAGTTGTATTTTTCAGCTCGGACCTTTATTTTGTAATAAAATGATTTCATTTTTGTTGCAAAGTTAATTTGAAATTTGTTTTATACTAATTCCGTATTTTATACTTATACTTGAAATGTTCTATGCCAAATCATCAGTGTCATCCAAAGGGCAATACATTTTCTATTATCTTCTATCTAAAATGATCCTCAAAGTGCGCAGCGCATATATATTGTTAAAGGTAAAATTATATATCTGACATTTATAAAGCTTACTTTTGGTCTATTGAATATCAGATACATTTGTATCCGTAACATTAATGTCTGTCGTCACAAGCATATTGAACTTCGACAAAAACTTTTTGGGGTTAGGCGTAATAAAAAAAGTTACTTGTTTCAACTAACACGACTGACATCCCCCCCCCCTTTTTTTTCGTTGCATTCGGACTATTACAGTTGCAAAACTCTGTTTTTCATCAATTCCTCTAAATCATAAGGTAAAAATGGAAAATAATTAAAAATAACAAAAAAAGTTTAGCCGAGCGAGCAGGATCTCTATATATACAGTATTAAGGAGATCCTGAATCGACCTACCGACCTTTTTTTCCGTAGAATCTAATCAATGGTTAGTGGAAACAAACAAACTTATTTTCTTTTCGCCGTATACATCTACAGTATGCATCACCAATGGTATTTAATGAGAAAGATGTATATTATAAAATTTAGTCGGTGTTAATACGATTATAAGATAGTAAACAACATGCGCTGTCATTTACATCAGTGTCATGTATTCAAGTCACGTGACAGTAAGGCACCGCATGTATGTTCAGCTATCAACAGCTCCTGATACCTGCACCCCATACCTGTCCCGCCGAGCTTTGATAACGAAACTCAAACGGAAAGTCAGTCGTAATCGGCCATATCCGCAGTGTTCCGATTGGTGAAATTTATAAATCGTGTCATTCTGGAAATCACCGAAAGTAGCCGAGAGTTTACGGAGATGGTATGATTAGTATTAATCACTCAATGGAAAACATACGCATAAGCTCTGATAGGTCTAATGATAATGGAACTGTTGCCAACAGGTAAATTATGATCGAAACAAGTTTAATTACGACTTCAGTATTATAGCTCAAATTCTTGCATGCAATTAAAAAACAAAAATAAATGAATAAATAAATAAAAATTAAAAAAAAAAAGACACTTTATATGGAACCTTGCACATATACGTTTTTGATTATCAGTGAGGGTCAAAGTAAGTAATAATTTATTTTTTTTTAATTTTTTTTTTTATTGTTTTTTTTTTATGGTAATCTATCAGCAATTCACCATAAAGATCTTATGTGGACAGTTAATTCACTAAGTTGTCAATAATTTGAAACAATATAGCTGAAGTAAAATTAATGAAGCAACCTTATTATTTTTCTTTTCTTTCGAAAAAAAAAAGCTGCGTGTATATAAATATCACTTAATGGAAATTCTCTCTTTCTCCCCCCCCCCCCTCTCTCTCTCTCTCTCTCTCTCTCTTTCTCTCTCTCTTTCTACATTATAAACATTAGTAGCCATCAGCGACTCTCTGATGAGGTGTAGGAAGTAACATGATTGTAGTGGCTCATTCAAGAATCATGACGAATCAATGACGCCTTTGTTTGTTTACGATTTAAGCAGATGAAAAGTATCGCATAGTAAATAACTAAATTATCTTCTATTGTAAACATATATCAATATTTTTTAATTTAAACATATTTGAATGATAGACATTGCAAGTGTTATATTAATAGTAAAACAATTACTGACAGTATGATAGCAAAGGTATTATAGGTATTATAATAAATGGATGAACCAGTCTAATGAATCGATCGGTCCCGGGGAGGAGGGTGGTGTCATGATTCGAACTACTAAATAAGTCAGCAGGGAAAATCCAGACCGATGATCTAGATATAACGGTCTCCAGCTTTTAAAGTCAGTGCAATCTCGTATATTAGCATTTGAAGACGGCATGATTCCTTTTTCCCCTCTTAACTAATACTGAATCTTAATTCTTTCCTCTGCAGACATCACTATGAACAATAAACACACAAAGTTTGGGAGTCTGCAGATGTATTACATATGTTACAGGGTTCAGATCATGGTTTTCAGATATACGTTTATGTCTGCTCTTTTATTTTGTGTACTTCTTTGATACAAGCCACCTGGATACTAACGTTTTCAGAAGCTGCTTGTTGATGTATTTACGATTGTTGCTCTCACCAATATACACCTATACTACGGAGGTGTGTATGCTGCAAATAAGTATTTCTATAAGTTTTAGACTTTAATCAGTTGATCTCATTTTTTGTTGAAATTGTACCTGTGGATTGACTTAAATCGAAAACAACAACAACATCATCATCATCAGCAGCAGCACAGCACACACACACACACACACACACGTCCGTTCACTTGCTCTAGTATAAACAATATTTATATATCCGTATATATTAAGATCTATCGCAAGGCAAATGACACTAAAGATTTACCTTTTCATTCTTTCTCAATCTTACGTCGAATTATCTAATTTACTTTTGCCTTTCCCCTTAATTGGACGTTTCTCTACATATTTTTCTTCGGAAAAAATCTCATTTCGTCTCTCTCTCTCTCTCTCTCTCCTCTCTGACAGCCAAACTGCAATAGTCATAGGAGACCGGGTATGTACATCCTAACCTTGGCACTGTCCCGAGATCTGATAATTTGTGTCAGCCTGCATAACGGGGGAGGAATCGTTACGCATGACCTGTAACCCTGCATCCAGTGGTGTATCTTGGCGTGGTACCCGGTAATTACCCGCCTATTAACCCTACCCCCATGTTTCTGTGTTTAATATTAGTCACGGCTTCGTCTCATCGCCAACTACGTTTCTATCGTTAATTCACATGATTCATAAAAATAAAACGGGTCATCTGTTTATACTACTTATAAATAAATACATACAAGAAGCACTGAAAACAACAGATGTCCATTTGCATCCCCCCACACACGCGCGCACACACACACACAAACACACACACAACGCACACTCACATACTTATATATTATGATACTGGTTCTGCAAGACGAATCGCAGCATATTTGATAAAATGGATTTATATCAGACTATAAAACTATATTTCAGATTTCTTCTCTCTATGTATTTTTATCATTAAAGCACCAGCGGGGTTGGGTGGAAATGTCAGAGCTTGCAATGCCTTATACTTTTATTTTTCCTGGCTGCATGATAAATAGATATATAAAAAGATATATAAATTTTAAGATAGTATACATTTACTTAAACATGTATGTACATACATATACACGTATAGTATTAGGAGACCCTGGTACATATTAAATTCAGATTTTTATTCATATATTTTTTCACAAAATGCTCTGTCCTCTTTGCATAATTTGGTCAAAAGTCGTCTCTTGACAATATCTATATTTTCTTCTATTTTTTAACTTCCCACCAGTTTGTTGCAGAGGTTACATAAACGAATTTCTATGTATGTATCATGGTATAAACATCAAAATATACATTAGTCTCAGGCGTTGAGTCTCCCCCGCCCCCCTGGGATGGTAATTGATTGTACAGCACGGCACAACGTACATGTTTGAACAGTCTGGTGTCTGATTTCGATAAGCTACGGCAAGATCGGGAATGTTCGTACCGGCAATACTGTTGCAATACGGAGATTGCCGAGTAATTACGGTCTCCTAGGGAGAGCTGTGTAACACAATTTTCTCGTGCAACCTGTGATAATGACGTAATAACTCAACTGTTGATATTCCAAAACATAAGAGCATCAACGCTTATGTATAGAAAAGGAGTAGAAAAATAATGCAGTTAATATCCATGCAAAGCATGTCAGTGAGCACACTAGGGCCATTGAATGCATAGTCGGATGGTATAGTTTAGCTTCTATTATCGGGCCCCTGCTGGAAGAAACTGGTCATATCATTTACATGCATGATAAACACTTAGCTGTGAAGTGAACCTCCGAAAACTGGTCAAAATCAAGAAGGCTGGTATAAAGTGAAGGACTGTACTCGTCGGACGTGGCGCGAGGAAAACGACTTCAAAATGTGAAGTTAGATATCACAAAAAAAACCCTTGTAAACCTATAGAATAGGCTTTATGTACCGCCGACAGTATTTCAGTCATTTAGAGACTGTGTTTACTTGAGATATATATAGTACTGCCATACTGCCGTATCAAGCCTAGACTTTGCGACTTTGGTATGTCGCTCCCGAAACACTCGGCCACCGGGGACAGTCGGGTTTAGGTTGTTGTGTTAATTCAAAGACATATTAAACAGAGATAGGAAACTCCTGTAAAAGCCAGTGGAGAAAATTGTTTAGGCACACAAAAGATCATTGAATATTGCAAATTTTCGAAAAGGTGTACAAAAACCACAGAGGGATAGTGGTAACCATAATTATTAACTAAACATTTCTTTACACAAAGGAATAATTTTTAGTTTGATGATTTATTTTAATAATTCGTTTACATTATTTCTTAAATTCAACCAGTGTAGCAGAAAAAAAAAAAACGTTTTACAAAGTTATCATCATGCAGGTACTTTTCTATTTACATAATATTTTCTACATAAAACTTTTTTTGATTTCTTGACTTATTTTAATCCATAATGTATCATATTGATGGTGATGTAATGTTCTCTTGTAAGATATAATTTACATTCACGTATCTTCAATAGACAAGGAGATACATGTATTTGGAAACGCGACTTTGCGAGAACTGGACTGTTTGTTACGTGCTCTTTGTGAGATTTGTTTAATAGGTCTTTGGTTGTATATTGCAGAAATAGAGCTTACCTTTATTAATAAACAAAAAATGAAAAGGCATAGGCATTTGAGGAAAAAAAAGTATCATAAGGAAATAAAAATAAATTAGAAATTATTTATATCATGAATTTTATATTCAACAATCTGCCACTTATTTTTTGAAGTCAGTCTATTTTGCTATACCCTTAACACTGGTGTCGGTGTCGTCTGCTTCATGCTAAAGGTTTCATTTTCGCCTACTGTCACACTGCATGGATTCCTTTTATATTCTTGTTATAGGTACTTCTTATCAGTAACAATTCAACCTTTACCTTTGGTATGACACGGATACACATTGAATAAAAAAATCAAAAACAAAATAATAATAATAATGAATGAAATAATGAACCCTTTCTATATCGTCCACAACTTTCTTAACGAGCCTCGTGTTGGGTAAACATAAAAACATTTGCACACGCTTGTGATGCATATAGCGGGCATTATTATTATTATTATTATTATTATTTGTACTACAGCAGAAACCTCTTCAAATGTCCCAGTGTTTCTGGATACTTTTATAACAATGTGGTACGCTTGCCAAATAAAATTCAGATAAAGCTGCCTAACCGTGTATTCATGTTTGTTTTTGTTTTTTTTGTTTTTTTTTTAACAATTGATTTACACTTTATTGATAAAAATTATAAATTGATACCACACACACACACACACATATATTTACATTTTATCACCATTGTATCCAAGTTTTTGAACAATTAATGTTGGGCTGCCGTCAGTTTCTTAAATAACTTTCTTAATGAAATTTTTTTTACTAAGCACTGGTCATGCAACACTCATTGTTTTACATATTAAACAGATTATATTTCTGAAAGGAATTATTTATTTAAATTAACCAAAGTCTGAATGTAGGCTACATTTTTCTTTTGCAACTGGTAATTTTGATGAAAACTTCAAAATCGACCAGATATGTCCCTGACTGGGTATAGATATTTGTAGGGAGAACACTGCACAAGTGTATTCTGTTTACATCTTAATCATTTGCATTAATACCTTCTGGATACATTCTCAGGAGAGACAAAATATGAGTATATACACACACGTGTGTAACACGTAGACGTGTCTCAGACAGAACTGAGTCAGTAGTATAAAGGTCAAGGCCGATATTACAAACACCTGGTACCAGAGGCAGTGTCGCACCAGATCTGGGGTACATATGTAGCTATGAACCCTCGGAGAAATATCAGCATCCAAGTATGGATTCAAGGAGAGGGGGCAAAGGGGCGCCTGATCCAAGAATGTGGACGCACGGATAGCGTTGCGGTTAAAACACCGGATTTTTAATAGTGCAGCTCGGGTTTAATCCAAGATCGGTCTGGCATTGTATATAAAACAAGCATTAATCTTTTATAGGGAAGTATAACGACAAATAATAATGTTTATGTTATTTGTTTTATTGCTTGAGAAAATCATGACTAGTTTGATTTCTTTTCGTATTACTACGTATATTTCTATAAAATATTTGTATTTTGTAATTTTGAAACATATTGTCATTTAAAACATTAATTCACTTTAATATTTTTTCTTATTTTCGAAATACCGCTCAGCATGTCTATAGATATGGATAGCTCCAGAATTAGATGGTCCAATGTCAGGATAATGTCACGGGTGTGGTATCATGCTACTTGTCTATGGCGTGATATCGCAGTATGGCAGCCCTAAATCTGTCTCATGTAGACAAAAGTCCTGATATGCTTGAACTACTGTCAGCTGGAAGTTAAATCTTCTTTCTTTAAAATTTTTTGTTAATTTTCGGATTATTTGGCAATTAAAACACATCTATCAATCTAACAATTATTTCAGTTTATTTTCTACTTTTAAGAAAATTAATGATTTTTCGATGAAAGTGTACATGTATCACGACCGCATTTTTTTTTTCTTTCATTTCATTTGGCGGCTTCGCCATTCACAACTAAGTTTGAACAAAATTTATTCAACAATATGCATTTACAGAGTTAACGAAACATTAGACAATCATAGGTTATGGATTTTAAACTTAAACCCCGGTTAACTGAAACAATAGCCCCGTGTTTATTTGTACATCTTAATTAATATCAAGGCATCCTTCTGACATGACGTATAGCTTTGTAAATATACTCCTTGCCAATAAATGTAATGGTACAAAATCATGTTACCGGGATCTATTTTGTCTGTCTTTTCATTCTGTGTAATCTAGAATAATACATAGAATTTGATGTACATGTATTTTCTTTCGTAATGAATTAATTTTCGTAGACATTTGTTTTTTTATTTGAAAATTACAATCCATATATACACTATCGGTATATGTTCAACCAAAGAAAAAGAAACTTTCATCGTCTTTTAAAGTATTATTCTTGTACTAAAATGGGCAATTGTATTTTTTAAGGTGATGAGTCTCAAAAATATTTATAGCCCAAGGTTATTGATAATTTGGTCATTTATTTGAATCGGTTATTAAATTCCAAAGAAGACCAAAATCAAAATCCACAAGTGAGAAGTCACAATGTCTCACGGAGATGCAACTCTTTATTTTACAAGACAATATTGAAATTCCTTTCAGTAAATGTAAATCCTTGAATGTTATATGATAAATGTTGTTTATTGTTGTTTTTCGGCGTAAGCTATATAAAATGGAATCTGACCTATTCCTTTTGGTTAACAACGAAAGAGTTAAATTTGGAAAAGCACAAGTTTCATTTGTTTGCATAAATTATTTTAGGCTATTCCGTCATGAAATGTAGAATGCAAACCTTTCTACATGATTGTCATTTGGCAAATAACAATTTTAATCTACATTTTAAACTTAAAAAAAAGCCATCAAGTTGAAAAATTCGAACATAAAATCCACCCAGTTGAAAAAGTAAACAGTTGCGAGTTTTTAGAAACCGTAGTTAACCTTGGTAGTTGAGCCGTCCCTCTAGGTCGCAAAACTTACAGTGTATAAGTAAGCTAACCCAAGCTATAGCAACAGCCACCATGGCGCAATTGGTTAAGTGCTCGTCTTCTAAGGCCCCGAGATCGAATCCTTCCGTTTTTTGTTGTTTTTTTTTTTTTCTCACTGGCTTATATATCACATCTCCTAAATTAATCGACAAATACGTTTTCTAGCATTATTTCAAAATCACATTGCAATTTTTTCGAAACACAAAGAATACACATTGAAAAAGTTCCTTTTTATGTTTCTATAAAAGAATAAATGGCAAAGTACAAGCAGCCCACGTCCTACACCTCCCACTATGCATCCCAGATCCACCCCTGGAATGACCCCGCCTACTTGCCGTACACCACGTTTGTGTCTACAACACGTATCGGTAATTGACGTCCCATTAACAATCATCTACACACATTACATCAGTACGTCTCTCAGCGAGCAGTAATGAACAACACTAAGATGAAGACATATTCTGGCAGTTTCTCAATATAACAAGACTGTCTCTAAGAGAAACCCTTTATACGTATGACAAACTACTCATAAAACAGGTTACTGTGAGTGCTATGCATGGTACACTGTTTGATAAATATTCAGATTTTCAATCAGTTCTTTGATGCCTTCATTCTCAGATTTATTGCTCTTTCAAACTTCACTGAACAGCAACAAAACATTTTATTCAGGACAACTTTTGTTCAAAGCGTTTCTTACATTATTATTTAATTTTTGTCGGATAATTTCTATAAATTTTTTCCATTCAATTACGGTACATTTTTTAGTTTAAACTATTCCTATTTCAACATCTACGGCAAGGATTAATATTATACTGGCGTAATATTAATCGGGTAAAAATCACGCGGAAACATAAAAGTAATACAAAAATGTATTATCAGATAGAGAAAAAAAAAAACGAAAAAAAAAAACTCATTGGGTGCATTTTCTATGTAATTAAATGGAATTGGTGTGGGTTTTTTGTCACTTGATCGATGTAAAAATATTTTTAACGGTTACTCTGAATGAATCGGAACATCTCGGGCTATCTGTGCTTCCTCAATCTTATCGGACCGACTCCGTGAAAAGCAGCAAGACCTCGCATCTCTGGGCGAGGTGTGATGATTCAGGCATGGTTATCAAATGTTGAAAGAAGATAAAAGAAAAACATCGGAAGTTCATTTTTTTTAGTCATTACGGATGTGCCGAGATTTCAAGATAGGGTTTGGCAATATAGGTATGGCTTTAGGAAATCGACCGCTTGTTTTCTTGATCTTTAATGTAATACAGTAAAATGGCTATTTTTCCCGAGGAGCGATTTCCAAATATTATGTCCAGTCCGATATATTTTCCAAGTCCTGACACAAGCTCCATATCCATGAAATGTAAGAACATTCCAGCGGGTTATCACTTGCTTTAAATTTTGGTAAATACCCTTTTGTATAATTCTCATTTATCTTAAATAGGAAGTAAGTAGAAAACCAGATTTTAAGTTTGATTTGTAAAAGACATATTTAAAAGTATATCTGCCAAACCTTAAGATACCAAAGGTCACATTTTAGTGTTTTTATGAGAATGCTTAATTTTCAATTACCAACTTTCATCCTTGGAATACATGTGTCACCTGTTGAAGCGTGACGGAAAGGTGTGACAGCCTGTCATAGTGTGACAGACAGATAGAAATAAAGAAATAACTAGAAAAAATATTGATGCCAGAGTATTGGATATTGAACATGACAATTCCTTTTGTCAAGCTCTGTCCATCAATGAAATGTCATTCCAACCATTAGTAAGTTACTGCAGAAAAAAAGAAGACTGTAGTTTGACAGAAAATGAGAATTTCATATTTTCCATTCGGTCCTTTAATAATCGCAAATTTGAAGTTGAAATAAATAAAAAATAAATAGATAAGTAGATTAACTTTTGTTATGACTGAACCTGTTACAAAAGTCAAAATTGGATAAGTTCAAGTATTACAGTAAATCAAAAGCAGCTTATAAAATATTATAGAAGAGATATTAGAGCGAATACGAGATATAAATAATGATATGTTTTATATTATTGAGAAATAAACATTTATCATACCATATATATCGTATACTCAAGACGATGATTATGAAAGGTATTCTTTCTTTATCGATCGGCCGTGGGTATTCGACGATGTGTTTACATCGGAAACACAACAAGCTTGAGCCTCTTAAAATGCGAACATGTGATTTTATCACTGGATCAAATATGATATTGCGATCGTTTGATCACCTAAATGTATTCCTATATTCGAAGGGCTTGCTGTGTTGCAGCATCAGTATCTTGAATGAATAACTGACATAAACATCTTTACAGACAAATTTAATTTCCGTACATCGTGGTTTTATATCTATGAACAACTATTTTAAGAACACTTGACTTATATTTAAACGTTTTACCCTGATAGGCCATCAGAAATCGTGCAGTGGTACTAAAATACGCTCTTCTGACTTAAAATATCTCATCTGTTTGTCTGTGGGTCTCGGAACCGTCAGTTGTGTATCTAACACGCCGGAAGTGATGAGCAGATTTTGATAAACGTTTTAAAATTACCGTACCACCTGCAGTTAAAAACTCTAATTATATATATATATATTTAATTCATAGAAGTTTCACAGAAAAAAACTATTCTGGCTCTTAATGAATTATAAGGTACTGACAATATTCCACGGAAAAGTAATTCTTTGGGTAATAGTCTCCCTTTGGGAAATATAAATTCGGGTGTCGAAAAGAACAGACTTGGGGACCGATGGTTAATGAATTTTGGCAGATCAACGTTATAGAAAACACGTAATTCATGGATTTCTTTTTATACATTAAGTAGGGCTGGGCCGATGGATCGGACTATCGATTAATTGCAATGGTTATGAGGACGATAGTACTGCATCGATAGTGGTTTCTGACCATCGATAATATCGCCGATAGTGTTCCTGACTATCGATAGTTCAGTAATATATACACCTGACCACAAAGTCTATCTGTTAAGCAAAAGAAAAAAACCAACAAACATTCCCTAACGTTGCAGTTAAAAGAGTAATTCATATCGTGTCGGTTTTTTAGGATTTGTTGCCAATCTAATGTACATGTAAGGGATGGATATGGCTAAATCACTGACGAATGACGATAAAACTGACTCATAATTATAGCTTTTGAGTTCGAACAACAAATCAAAACAATCTCAATTTACAAGTCAATAACGTTTTCTTGAACTGTCTATAAAGTATAACACATTTTATTTTCGTATGTTTATATACCATGATTAACATTATAGCTGAAAATAAACATTACGTTTATCGCTGACGTGAGCATGCTATGGTTCTGGAATTATACCGTACCTGAAATAAACATCATGGCGACTCGCTCGCGTGACATTTTTCAAATTAAATTAATTTAAATTGAAACTTCCATTGTTTCAAATATGGACATTTACCATTTAAGATGTACCCTCGGTACAAAAAAAATCATAAAAATACGTCTATCCCTGAGGATTATCCACTATAACATGATCGTGTCAAAAAGTACGGAATTTCACGGCCAACGATTCGTGTGTCTCTGGTGAGTTCCGGAAACTACCTAATTTGCATAAATATACATACAAGCTATCTAAAAATAGAACTCGACTTGACGCGAAGAAGATGTCCACTTCATCGGTGAGTATTTTACTTATTATTTTGTTTATAAAATTGCTGATTTATTTTGAAATATTTCTTTAATGAATGAGATGTGTTATTCATCCAAGGAATAATTTTTCTATATAACTTGCGGCTTAGGAATTTGGATTGTTTGTCTTAGTTTCTAGTTTTCGCGACTCAGTTTATACGGCCTATCTGATCAGCGATTGCGGTTTCTGATATAAACTGATAGTTAAGTTGGATTTGTTTAACAACAACACTGATACAGTAATGCGATTCATTTAATATTATGTGCAATCATGATCCATCAATTTGCAAGCATAAGATCCAAAAAAGAAGAGTGCGGAGCTCTTTTTCCGTTGTGTAAAACCCAGTATTGGGATCTACAACGTATTTTAGATTCAGATCTAAACCATTTGTCTTTCATCACGGCGGCCATTTTGTTCTGTCATGCCACCAAACGGCTTTGAATTTTACAATAAAACATGTTTCTATGAAAGAAGAAAAAAATAAATAAAAGAGTTATCTACATGGTCAAGAAATGAATGAACACGACTATCCACCCAAACTTATTGGATCTTCACTTATTGTATGCATACATGTGCAAAGTATTTATGTGTTTCTTCCTCTCTTATTTGGAGTAGTCCTCTTAATAAAATAAGAGTCTTATCAGATCAAATAGAAATGCTTACCCTTTACTTAATATAGACTCACTTTGACACATTGGCAAACAGAGTAGACCCAGATCAGACAGCTCCTATAGGATTTCCTGTTTGCACATACAATACTGCAGCTTAGTTTTTTTCATAGTCCATGTGTCCAATAAGAAATCATGATTCCATATACCATTTTAAGTTCAGTTCATTGATATTCATTAAGTGATTAATTAATGCATGAATATTCATGTTGTAAAGGTTATATATAGGCATCGTTATACATTTGCAGAGTAGCAGTGATCTTTCAGTTGGTTCATCCTATGAACACCAGCCAGCCAGAACATCTCGAGGGCGAGGAAGGGGCTCCAGGAGGCGTGCTGGTGGCTGCCCAGGGAGAGGAAGGGGGAGAGGACGTGGGAGAGCAAGATCAAAGAGCCCAGTCATCCAACCACATGAGGCTTTAGAGGCTCGACAAAACTTCCTGAGGGTATGTACATGTAAATACTGGCAAAACTGATTTTCATGAATTGTAAGTCAGCATATATATTCCCTTAAAACTGTACTTATATATTTAAATATTCATTGGGATTTAGAGCTTAATATAAAAGACATCAAACTAAACCAGGAAAGACCTTGACCATGTCCAACAGTAATAAAATTTGTGTTTCAAGGTCTAATACTTTGAATGCTTTTTTCAACAGATCCTTTTATTATGTTTATATTTCAGACCGAGATTGCTTCCCTCACTCGAGAGGAACTTGTAGCTATCCTGTTGAAGGTATCTGAGGTGGAGCCAGGGGTACTGTTCCATGTAATGAGGCCTTCTGAGAGACCAGGAGGGGGATTTCATCCCAACCCTGACCAGCCTTCCACTGACTGGTGTGTCTGTGGCTGTTGCAGAGATATGCCGACTGCAGCAGAGAGGGTGTGCTGTAACAAGCAGAACTGCATTTCTAGAACACCTGTAAGGAATTTGTTTGTTTTACTTTCCTAGTTTCTTTCTCAATCTAAGAAGCATAATAGTTCTTTTCAGCATATCGGAAACAAATTATTACAGACTTTAATACCTTCTTTCAACGGTTTCTGGATTGGACTAGTACTTTGTAGCTTGGCAGATCATACAATTATGAAAACTCCTTGGCACTATCCCCGATAGCCGAGTGGTTACAGAGTCTGCCGGGGGAGCAGAGATTGTGGGTTCAATTCTCGGTAATTGTAAGACAAAGTCAAAATGGTCCTGGTATTGCTCCCTTGTTTGTTGCTCATCATAATTATAAGGTAGTTCCAGGACTAGATGGCAGTGTCAGGATAATGTTGACTGGGTGTGGTATCATGCCACATGTCTAGGGTATGATACTACAGTGTGGCAGCACTTTGTCTCATGTAGACCTGGTCTCCAACTGACTGAACTTTAGTGGGACATTAAATACAACAAACAATCTCTCTCCCCGCCACCTGGATCCACACCTACATACTGGTTTTAACTGTATAAGAAAATAACCATTAAATTACTTGATTGGTTTCAACTACTCAGTGGCATTTTGCAATTCTGCCTTCTTAAAATGCCTTAGACAAGTAGCATTACAGCTCACCAAGTTATTTTTATTTAAGGTCATCAAAAATCAAAATAAGACTGAAAATGACATAGTCTTAGGCTGAAATGGTTAAGCTTGTTCCTTGCTTGGCTAATATTGTTTTAATCTAAGTAGCCTCAGACATTTTCTTGATAACTAAATGCAAAATTATATCATAATCTGAAAAATAAAAAAAAAATCTGCTAAGCAGCTATGGTGATCTCTTTCTTTACTTCTTCAGCGCTTCGAGACACTCATATTACTATTAGATGAGGGTGTTTTGGCCATGGGCAGACTGCTGCGAAGGGACATACTGGTGTTCCCGGACGAGGACCTTGGGGAGGAGGGCGATGACCTAAACTCCGCGAATAGGTTTTACGCCTACACTCAGTATACGTTGTGGGCACATGGCCGCCTTGGAGCTGGCAACAGAGTACCAGTGCCCTCCTGTGCTGTGTGGAGGATCAGAGACAAGTTTCCACATCCATATGGACAATACACTGGATTCATACCAGCACGAGTGTGATGTATATAAGTGTTGTCTCTGTTTCATGTTTTAAATTCCATATGCAAATCAATATTTTGTTGACTTATCTTTTATGATCACAACACCTAGAACTAAAAAAAAAAGGCTTGTAAGGCACTGGTGTTTTGGTCAAACAGTCAGTTGGACCTGAAAAAAAATCTGTGTTTTGGGCAAGCTGACCCTACCTAGGTATAAACCATCTGACCCTATAGTCTATAGTGGTTGTTTTTAGCTGCCATTTTGAGACCGCCGTTTCTGTGATTCATTCACTGTTAAGAATGGATAAAAAAAAAAAATCAATCCCAACCCTACCTTTTTTGAGACCGTTGCCCGAAACACACACATTTTTTTTTTTCCTTGTTGATGTGATCCAGGTTGAACACACAATTTATGTGAAAATATGTACAAACACATCTCTGTTGCGGCCATTAGAGAGAGAGAGAGTTTCATGAATGGTTGACTAAGTGTCAGGACATGTGCAAGGGTACAACATGAGACAGTACTATATCTGTTTCATGCAGACAGAAATCCTAAGATATGGTCAGTGGGATGTTACCTAAGTAAATATGCTTTCATGACTACAATAAATAAAATTACAAAGCAATGTAATAAAATTATATTATTATGTAAAAATATATAAGTAAAGAAAGTTTGTATTCATACAATACAAAATTTATATGCAAAATAAACAGCATACAAAAAAGATACAAAACAAGCCATTTGCTATTGGTTGAAATTTTTTAAGTAAGATCAGATAATAAGCAATTTGTAGTTTAAGGTCTTAAAATCATACTTCATACCAAGGACACTGATGAAAATTAACCAGTATAAAACCTTTTCAGACTGCAAGGGTCTGCATGCCTTTTTGTTTGTAATAATTGTTTCTCCTAATAGCTCTTTTATGTGCAAATAAAATGCATTTAAAACATGATTGGGAAAAGAATGTCTCAAATTTCAATCGGTATAAAATTAATTTCACATGCAAGTTTCTATGAAACATGCATAATGCTTTCATCTACTTATAGAGGACTACACAAGCAGTCTGTCATCATTTAAAGCGTGATTTTTGTTGCTCAAAAATTTCTTTGGTGCTCTGTGAGGCGACAGGGGCCAGATGTTTGGATATCCTTCTTGGGCCGTCAGCCTCAAGGTCCTTCCCACGCCTCATCCCCAACTTGTCCTCCAGCCGAAGTTTCAGGGCAGAAGTTAAGAGTTCGGGTATATAATGAAATCCCTTCTCTTGCTTCTGCCACTTTTCTTATTCCATGTGCGATGCAGCCTACAGAAAATTAGTTTGATTTTAACAGGTGGTAATATTCAATAGGAATATGTGTACATTATACTTTCACTAACAACCTAAGGTCAAGTACATGTAATAGGCATTTTTTAAAGACAGCTTAAGAAAAGAGTCAAAGGAACATGACATACTAGAGCAATCACTGAAGGTGATTAATCCCCCCTATCATGTGTGGTATTGTGTCACCTGCTGTAAGTAGAGGTGACACACAGGGATCACTTTTCTGTTGTCTCTCTGTCTGTCCGTCTGTCACACTATTTCGTCACACTTCAGCAGGTGACACACATGTGTTTCAGAGAACACTCATATTCAACAAGAGGGGCATGATTGCCCTGGAGTCGCTCACCTGAGAACAAGGTATTAATGGGAGGAAAAGAAACATCAAATATCTCATGTAATGGAAAATGGGCTTTGCCTCCTGCCAGCCACAAATCCCATGCATACTTACGGACAAGAAGATTTTTCAAATTTGTACTTTATACTTATAAGGAAAATAGGCCCTGCCCACTGGCGGCCATGTTTTTCAATAGATCAAATTAGTTTGATGAACAATCTTGGTAGAGAGTGACCAAAGGAACATACTTTTTTCCCCAATTTAGTTGCCATGGTAACTATTTTTACATGGAATTCAATTCTTTGAACAACTTTGGAAGGGGACCACCCAAGAACATTCCTGTAAAGTTTTATGAAAATTGGCACAGTAGTTTAGGAGATGTCGTACAGTTAAATGTTGACGCTGGACATTCATTGGTCACAATAGCTCACCTTGAGCATGTTGTGCTCATGTGAATTGAAAAACAAAAGCTGATCCAGATGACGGACTTCTAGACTTATGCAACACAAAACAATAAATCATTTCTGTTACCTTAAGTTGCCATCCTTGTTAACAGCATTGGGCATGTTGACATGCTTGTTGTGGTCGATGGCTGCCAAGAGATTTCTTACTCTGTAGACTGGAGGGGTGTATGCAAATCTTTTTGCACAATACATCAGTATGTGCTGATGAAATCCCTCCAATTTTCTGCAGTGCTTCTGTAACAAAACCAACAAAAATTTTCAACATGAATACACATGTATAACTAGAGATATCACTAATGGAGATAAATACAACTCATTGACTGAACAATATGAAAGAAGTGAACAGTGGCCTTGAGGTAAAGTCCACTGGTGTACAGATTAGAAAGATCCTGGGTTCAAACCTCAGGAGAACTTCCCAGTTGCAAAGTACTTGTCAGTGACAGATGAGGAAAATGAAAGTATAAAACAACTAAAAGAAACAAGAAGAAAATCTATGTAGAGATATTGGACAGTGTTGAAGAATAAAAATAAATCCTATACAACACCAATTCACTCTGTGAAGCTTTGTTATAAGAATAGAAAACATAATTATTATTATTCATTAGTGTAAGATAAGTCTTCACTTTTTGTTCCAACACATAAAAACTAATTTTTGAAAGTGGCAAATTAACAATTGCACTACCCTTTCAACCTCAAGGTTCCATTTCCCTTTTTTATAGGTAAAAAGGAAACTGTTTTTGTGTACTATATTACCTGAAATTCAGATACTTGTCAATCTGATTTAGCATTCTCTTTTCAAAGATTATTTTGGCCAAGTCCTTCAGAGTGGCAGCATCCTTCACTGGATGGAGCCAGGACTTGTTTCTGTCCTCCTCCAAAGGTCCATGAAGGCAGTGGTTCATGTTTGGGTCGCCATGACCGGTAATCCAAACATGCTCATTCACTACGTGGTGCATCACACCAGTCCAGATAGCCTGTGTTTGAAAATAAAAAGGAGCTAATTAGATCAAGCATACATAGAAGAAATTGTTACTTCAGTGATAAAAATTAACTTATACATACAATTACTTTGGAAGAGAGAGAAACAGTATTATAATCAATACAAATCACCAGTGACATCGACATCAATGAAATAACTTTTTTTTTTCTATATTAACAAATTTATTCTTTAGATTACATATGTCACCTGCTGAAGTGTAATGGACAGACAGACAACAGAAAAGAGATCTCTATGACTGTGTCACTTTTGCTTACAGCAGATGACATAAGAATTAACCATTATTCTTCTCAAACAAAGCCACATTCTAAAAGTTGATAAAATATATAAGTACTTACAACAAATTGTTTGGCAGTCTCAGCTGTTTTACACACAAACCAGAAGTGGTTTACTATGTCCTTCTCCAGGGCAGCAAGGCACTGTTTCCTTTCTTTAATGCTACCTAAAAAGTATTACAATTTCTGTCAGTGGTAATACATGTAGTATGAAGAAGGGCATAATGAAAAAAATGGTACAAAAACCAATGCATTATACTCACACTCGAATTAGTATAACAGCTTTATCCCATTATGTACAAAAAAATGGCCAATTTTAAATTGTTCTGTAACAAACAGACATAATCAATGTCTTTTGATATGAGGCATAATGATCAGTGAATGCATGCAATAAAGCTGACAAAATAAGTAACCGTAAAAAAGACAAATGACCTCCCACTAGGTGAACTTTCATTAATGAAAAGTTGCTTTGCAACCACCCAATTTGAAATGTGAAACATAAAACAGTTCCAAACTCTCACTAACCTTAGTAATTTTCTTGCCAAGGTTCTTAGAAACATGCTATATATCATGAGAATGCTGGATCCCTTGATAAGCAGGAGTCTCTGTAAAAGGAGTGATAGGGATTGAATTTCAAGGAGAATTTATTGAATTTAAGGGTAATAAAGTACAGTAAGAGCATCATTGTCCAGTGGTCACATAATGACTGCAAACCCCATTTGGGGGAAATAGTTATTCATGACCTTCCCAGACACAAAGTACTGGTCCAATCCAGGTACTGTTAATAGGTGTAAATATAAAATGAAAAAACCTAATTCCAAATTTATGTGAAATAAACAAGTTCAAACTTAATATGAGTTCAATAATAATATTAAAAATACATATATGTACATTTGTACTGTCCAACAGACCCATCAAGACGGCCCCTACTGATTTTTTTTTTTTTGGGGGGGGGGGGGGGGGGGGGGCTTTTGTGTTGTTAAATTTTATTTTGGTCTTTTTATGTCCTATCTGTAGATAAAAACACAAACTGGGATATGCATTATTTCAGTAGAGCCCCCATTTCACAATATGAAGCAAGGGTTAATTTATCTTCACTTACTCATTAATGCTCCAATACCCAAATGAGCATCTGTCACCACCTCCACAACGTTCATCCCCTTGTTTCTAAGGTCTTCCAATGCCTCTTTAAATCCAGCCTTCTCCATGGCAACAGATTTCCTCTCAGTCGTTCTCTTGTCCTTTGTTCTGATTGTGAGGATCTGCTTTGTGTCATCGTGCATCAGGGTGTAAGAGCAGAACTGAGCGCAGTGTCCAGGGCTGTCATTTCTTCCATCACCTGTGCAAAGATATTATTAGAGTATAATAACACTTTGCACACCAAAAAAAAAAAAAAGATCAAAATTTAATTTTACATGCACAAGTTACTGCGTTACGCATAAAGCATGATATGCCTAAAGAAGGTAGGATAATACAAGCTTTCAAATTTCAAATGTTAACAAAGCATACTAAATAATAAACAATGTAAACCAAACCTGTTATGATAAGTGGTTAGATATTAAAATTTGCAGGTTTGATCCCAGGTCATTGAATAAGAAAAGTGTACAATTTTGACTTAGGTCAAAATTGTCTACATACTTAAAGTATAAGATTAGATACATCATTTTCCTGGAATCATGAGAATGATACTGGAAATGGTATCATGCCATCTGAATGCTGCATAAGTCTGCAGTGAGGAAGAATTTCACCACTATTATTATGTGACAAATTCCTAAAAAGCTACAATATTAAAAAAAAACATTACTTTAGTCATTTGGAGACTATGTGATAATGTCTACTAAGACAGAATTATAGTGCTGCCACACTGCAGTATTACGCAGTAGACATGTGGCATGATACCACACATGGTAATAATTATCCTGATACCAATTCAAGTAGTCCTGGAATTACCCTGTATATCTGCCAAGCGTCAATTTTTACAACTTTGGCATGATGAAGACAGGTATCAAACCAAATCAGATCATAGGCAAGTGGAATGATACCACATGCTGATACACAAACATTTTATTCTAGTTCTACACTTATACATTGTGAACCAGGGAAAAACATCAGTACTGTTTAGTAATTCTGATTATGCAAACAATCAGAACATTTTGCCACAGTGAAATTTTTAACTTGAAAATGTCATGTATCATCATATAGATTGAATAAGTGATCAATTTTGTCTTGATTTTGAATCATGTTAGACTCATTTCAATACATATACTACTTTCAGATAAGTAAAAGGTATCTCCCAAATACTTTAAAAGAGGCAGCTGCACATGTGTATACATAAATATAAGTCTACAGTAGCTATAGCACAACTTATGTGCAAAAATGAAGAGCAAACATTAAGTCATATTAATTGGGGGAAAAACTTCAGAAAAGTATGGTCCAAATATGAATAAGATAACAATGAAAAAAAAAATCTTCACACATTCAATTACTCACATTTCTCCTTCATCTCCTTGTTCTTCCGAGCTTGTTGAAGGAAGTTCTGTCAAACCTGATACACCAGTGACATCACTGAAATGCATGAGATACAACTGATATGAAGATACCTTGACCAAACAATGTTTCAAAAGATATTTTTGAGTTGTTGTAAATGGGCAGCACACATTAATTCTTCAACTTTTGGAAGAAAGAGTAGTAGTAATAATGACAACATTACCTTGATAAAATCTATTATGTTTTTAATAAAATAAAAGCATTAGCTTTATATATCTGATGTAGATTTCCAGGGGTTTTCTTAAGGATTTGACTTTCACTTGCCCAGGGGGCATTTACTTGCCCCCAGTGAAAACAGCTTATCCGATCTTTAAGTAAGTTAGTGTTTGTTAAAGTTTAAAACTAAATATGTGTAGTATTCAGATGAATGTTAGTTAACATGTATCAAACACAATTTGCAAAGCAACTCATCCCCTATATCATGTAGAAATAAAAAAAAAAAAAAACTATAAAAAAAATATTTCATTTATGAAAATTAACTTGCTGGATAGGATATCTCCTTGGAAAAATCACTTGCCCATGGTGATTTTAACCCAACACGGGCAAGCTGGCATCCACTTAAGAAAACCCTGGATTTCTATTCATTCTACATTCAACTTGTCTACTCAATCAGCCAAAAGAACAAGAAATGGGATTGCTGAACACAATGAACAATTTTAATAAATGTTGTTTTCTGTTTTTTATGGGGTCTATTTGGACTGATAAGTACAGGTTACGCCCTTAAAAGGTGTTAAACTCATGTAGTGTCATGAAGATTGTAATTTTTACATTTACTAATTACCTGACAGCCAATTCATAAAAGCTAGACTTACATTTCCTGATCAGTTAAACTGTCGGTTTCAGGCGCACTTATCTCACTTAACACCGGTGCAAAAGCTTGCAACCTCTTTACAGAACCATGGGGTGTGGATGTCGATGGCTTCTGGTCATCTTTTACATCTGACCTAAAACATTTTATAAATATAAACATAATTTGAAGAAAAAGAACATGTATTTCTTTAAATTAATTTATCAGTTTTACATAATAAAAAAATAGTTCCAATACTAAACAATGAAATACAGTACATTAAACAGTATTGTTCTACAATGCAATGTTTCAAGTTTACTTATTATATCATATGGTTATTGATTTTTTTTAATGGGCAGCAACATACCGGGTAGCTTTGATTGTTGTGAAAAATCCCAACATGCTCTCAAACTACAGGATAAACAAGGCTACTAATCCACAATGATGTTAGACATAATTATTCGTTTCAACTTTATAACCATTTCGGATACATGCCTTTCTAACAACAACAAAAAATAACGGTAATCATCAGACTATGTGTACTCGTGACTGCGTGCATATAATCCTAGCTATGCGGTATTCAACAGTTGCATTTCATGCTCATGACAATCAGTCGTACCTACGAGTGTCTTTAATTTTGATCACAAGAAGAACAAGGTTAAAAATAATAACGTAGTACATGTATCATGACCTACTTTTGCACTTCGTCAAGTAAGAATTCCGCCATTTCCACATCTGTGCTAAACCCTTTTTTTGTCTTCATCTGGGTCCAACGAGACATTACACGTCCGATAAAAATGCGTGTATTGTCACTCTTCTTCACTCTCTCAAGTTTTCTGCGTTTTCGTTCAGACTCTGGCAACGGCGGTCTGCCTCGCTTGCGGTCAGCCATGTTTGTTTACTAACACTAATGATTATTCATGAAATACGAGGGCCGATCTGACCACGTGACAGAGCTCGATTGATTCCGGAAATATTCGTTTGAATCTACGGAAAATTTTCGTGAAGGGGATGAGAATTAATTTCCTACAGTCATTTAATATGTCGGTGATTATATCGACGTCAATCGGACTAATCCTTTCTCCTAAAAGGGCAATATTTTGCATATCGACATAAAAAAGGCTGAATTTTCGTATTTTGACCTTATTTTATGTGTTTATTGCCTTGATTTTGAGCAGTATTGCAACTTTAAAAACAAAAGTGCAAAGTCAGAATTTGTTGGATATTTTTTTTTTACTTTTGAATAAGTTTATTTTTTCTTTACTTGAGATTATATATATATATTTGACAAAGCTGTCAGTTGTGGATTTGAAAATAAAAACAAAGATAAAAAATGTTTATAGTTAACTGATACATTTATTTCCCTTTTATAAGACATGAGTCAAAGGGTCATTGGTAAAGCAATAGTATCGCAATGCATTGCAATATTAATCCTGCAATAGTTGAACTATTGCAATAGCAACATACTGACAATCGATAGTATCGCAATAGTCATTTTTGGAGTCAATGGTCAGCCCTAACATTAAGGCATAACTTTGAATAAAAATATATTCCAATGCAAAGCATCATTGTTGAAAAATACCCAATTACATTTGGTAATTTTGAATTATTAGTTCCTGTGCTTTGAGTTGCACTGCAAGAGGATAACTTGATAAGATGTCCGCGATAGATATCATTTATATAAAGTTTTTTTTATTAGATCAATTGGAGAGTGTTCTTATAGTAGGACTGCACGAATTCCCTATAATTATAACAAAGCTGTGTGTTTCATTCGAGAATGTGTAAATATTCGAAACTTTTTATACCATTTATATAAATGAATGCTGTTGGAGATATTTTGTTAAAATGTATGAAATATTTGAGAAGAATTATTGTGTTTTATGTTGTAAACATGTCCAGTGCAAATGATGCACTGGCCAATGAAAATCCAGTTTGCATATTTTTACTTAACCTTTGAGGTTAATGGTAAAATATGTTTCAGTGCAAAAATCATCATCTTAAACAATTGATTTTTAACCGTTTTTTAATTAGTGATAATGGTAATTTAACGGTATAAAAGAAGAATAACCATTTTACAGCACATACTCCAAACTCTGCGCACTGTAAAGGGAGGTAACTACTGCGGCGGAGTTTACACATACTCAGCGGTTGCTTTCCTTTCATAAATACTAGCATCGTTAAGGGGTGATCACTGCCTACGAGATACATACTCGCTGATTTGATTATCTCCCTTGGATATACTGTCTGACTTGACTATTTGAGTCTACCGTCGCTTCGACAGTACTTCAGTAATATAGCGACGTCCAGCTAATTACAGTGGAGGAAGACCCCGAATGCACGGAGACATTAGGGTAGAACCACCGATAAATAAATTGATTCGTTTTTCAACTTCTAGATAACAGTCAGTTAAAATGAAATTGTAATATATACGCCTCCTACATTTGGCTGAAAATGAAAATCCTACTGAAAATAAAACATTCTGAACCGTAAATTAGAATTTATGTCTACAGGTCACTGGATGGGAGAGGATACATTTTTTTCCATATATTTATTTTAAAGAAATACGTATATCCGATTCAACGTATCATTACTTATATACGTGACAGCGTTAATGTAAAAATTAGGAATTTTAATTCCATTTTTGTTATTTTCCTTTATTTTTTTTTAAATATTTTTTTCTTTAAAAAAATGTGCTGTCAACACGCCTTTGCAATACGCAAGACGCCTTCCGCTTATACCCCATGATAATATCTGATGCACGCAAGGCGTTAATTTAACATCTGACATTTCATAGTAAAAAGTATGATAACAAGAAAGCAGCAACAACAAAAATCCACTAGTGTGGTTTGTTAAATATAGAATCTAATTGCTATCAACAAAGAATAAAGAACAGCAGTGACGTACAGAAATTTTCCGCCAACGCACCTGCTTGCTGTTTACGTATGCTAGCCACCAGAGTGCGCTCATTTCAAATGATGCGCGTGTTTACGTCTCTGATTGCTGTGCAGGTATTAGCAGACATGCACACCGTGCATCTGCGGGGGGGTGAATCTGTCACACAACACCTTTATTGCTTCATCTGCATCTAGGCTGACTACTCTTGAAGTAGATAAGATAGATAATGCATATCATCTGTAACTGTAATGGGTTGCTTACACTGTCATTTTACACCAGTCTTTCTAATTTCTTTAATAATTACAAAACCCATTCAATAATAAGTCGAGTATACACGCTGGTTTGTAAATAAGTTATATGACGGCTAATTTGTTTTTGGACCTGGAAAAGGGTCAGCTTAAGTGTCAAGGTCAAACGTTTGGAAACACGCGATAATAGTGGTAATATCTTGAGCGCAAATTTAATGATTGATTTAAGATTGATTGGGAACTGTTTATACTGAAAGTCATGGTCAGTCTGTGCACTTGTAGCAAATCCATAATATTAACCCAGAAAAGGTGAGGACAGGACGGGCAACAAAGGAAAATGTTCAAAACAATTAAGTCATTGTTATTGCTTAATTTCAAAGTCTTCCTTTTATATGGAATAATATGATATACATGTAATGAATATTTATGTTATAAGTTCTAACCAACAATGTGACGTACCTGCAGCAAGGAGAATCATGTGTGAATATGACAAGATAAAGGTTTTGTATTATCTTCTTGTGAAAATGTGAAGCATTGTATGATTATGAAAGGAATCCATAAAGGAATGAAAAATGTTACGTCCAACATTAATGATTTGTACGCAGAAGATAACGCCGCCGGCGACGTATGAGACATAGCACTGCATTGTTTCCAATAAAAACCCGGGTAATGGGAATAAGTTTCGCTCCTTATCAACGCGTCCTGTGCTTGATCCTCGGTCACAAAACTAGGAGACTTTCCTTGCCGCCTGTCGACAGACTTGGGTTTCTTCGGGTACATGTTAGTAAAAACATATAATTATATCCATTTATCGTCGGAAAATATGTTTCAAAACTAGTATAATTACCTTTTGAGAATACATGTATTCACTTATTCCAATGAATAAGATTTGGAAATAACCGAGAAATACCAAAATTAAAGATTGAGATCATAAAAACCAAATTTGTTTTGGTGTATCAGAAGGGTTCGATATTTTGTTTCCAAATGCTGAAATATGTTTACATAAAAACAAATAATCTGAAATACAGTTTTTACCTCTATCTTGTTTGGTCTCTCTCTGATTTATTTTACAATTTAGTTTATATGTACCTTTCTTAAACACATTACATTACAGTAAGTATATTCAATGAAGTATGTACTTTTTGTTCAAATAAAATTTACGTCTTTCTGAATTTAGATTCGATGGCAGACCTGTCTTAGCCGACCTGTCATATTACAATTCTAACTGCTTTAAAAGTACATATGGACAAAGCACGGATTTTCTTGTAGTTGTATTGTTACACGTTCTTCAAGATAAAAGTATTGGACTCGACCTTAGTTAGATATTTTTTATTCTTGAATCTTAATATATATTTACATATATTTAATGCTTTAAACTTTAGATACATTAAAGTTTGAAAACTCTAGAGATAAAAGAAGATTTACGTATAGCCTGTACGTAATTAAGTTCTTGAAGATAATGTGTTTACAAGATGATGTAAAGAAGGAATATTCCGAGGTAGTTCTGGAAATTCAATCAATCAGGCACTTGGCATGTGTTCGGACATTTTCCTCGCTTGTTAACAATGCCGGTGATGACTGAAGGACCAAAACATCGGTTGAGGGAACACATCAAAACGTACATACCAGCACCTCCCTGCGACTCGGCTCTGATGATTATTCCACAGTCTCCATCCCAGAGCCTCAAATAATCTCATCCGTCTCTCACCCAGTCCCTCTCTCTATCTGTTTCTGTTCAATTTCTGTCTAAGAATATGTATGTCCCTCCGCTTCTAACTCTCAGAGCCCCCCCCCCCCCCCCCCCCCCCCCCCTCTCTGTCTCTCTCCCACCGTCCCAGTAGATCATTTCTACCTATCCACCTTTCATATTCTCCCAACGTTTCTAACTCCCAGTAAAATCTTACTGTCTCCCTCTCTCTCTCTTTATTTTCACATCAAACCACACTTTTCTCTCTTTCATTCTCTTTTCAATTCAATATTATTAAATTCTTTTCTCGGCCCTGTCTCTGTCTGTCTCTCTCTAAGACCCTTCACTCTTACTTCTGATTTCTATCCAAGAACTCTTTATCGACTAATTTATTTACTAACATTTATTTACTAAAAGGGAGAAGAACTGTAACCTTTGCCCAGTTCTTCCAAATTTAATAACCAAAAAGTAATACGTGTATTTTAATTAAGTAGAGTCACGCCATCATTCTTGTTATCTTTTGAAATAAATGTATAGAATTCTGAGTCCAAATAAAATTGCGCAGTGAACATTTTTTAATTTCACGAACACGGACGCATTCATGAAAGACGGCCACTTTCGAGTGTGCAAACAAGTGAAAAATTAACTGAATTGGTACGACAACACCCAGAATTGTATGACCAGAGACTAAAAGGAAAGACACAAGTAAAACAGGAAGTATCGCAACGTGACCCACAACGACCATTTAGTTGTCAAAAAAAAAAAAAATAATAAAAAATAGAGCCATCCCCCGCCGAATACTTGCTCGTTAAAAGATGTTTTGGAGAGTAGAATGATTCATTTTTAAAAGAACATTTTTGGTAAGAAAGACTGCTGTTTGAAGTGATTATAGGTATGAAACCCATGTAGACACCTACTAATTCCCCTATTTTGAGGTGTACAGGTAAACTGCTAAGGTTATTATGACAAAAAAGCCTGAAAATTCTCAAAGGCAATAACACAAAAATTATGAAAGGTAGAGTTATCATTCTTGTGCACTGCACTTGTCCTCAAAGAGATTTATCCACCTATGTAGTTTCAAGATGATACATCAAATACTTTTTGAGTAATGCTCCGTACAAAAATTAAGTCTGAAAAATAACAAAGGGCAATTACTCAAAAATTATGAAAGGTAGAGTTATCATTCTTTTGCACTGCACTCCTCCTCATTGAGATCTATCCTCCTATGCAGTATCAAATTGATACTAAAATTCCTTTTTTTGAGTTATGTTCCGGACAAAAATTAAGCCTGAAAATAACAAAGGGCAATAACTCAAAAATTATGAAAGGTCTAGTTATCATTCTTGTGCAGCACTGCACCCCTCCACAATTAGATCTATCCACCTATGAAGTATCAAATCGATACCTCAAATACTTTTTGAGTTATGCTCCGGACAAAAATGTAGGCCAGAAGGACGGGACGGACAGACGGACGGACGGACGGAGACTATTACCATATCCCCCATACAGACCACATTTAATGCTTCATCATATTTTATTAACCTATACAATTACAGGTGCGAGTATCTCGTTGTTTGTTATAAATTAAATAAATCTGCAATTTTAACATGGATAAAAATAACATGATTTGCCTGAAATATTCACAAATGTCATGTGGAGAGTGGATGCTTTAGGACTCAGGGTGTGTGCGAGTATGCAAATGTTTTCTTTCAACATTTACTTCTATACATGCAGTTATATCCTGTAACAGCCACTTTGTATTATTATGTACCGGTATCTGTAATTATGACTATTAATGAATAACAATTAATACAAACTAATTCACAGTATTGGTTTCTGAACATCCATTTTTCATCTATATTAAAATTTCATTTATTGCCCTTTTTATATACATGTATCTTCAATGGTGACTTTCAACAAATGTTTTAAACATGTTCGGTCTGCATGTACAAAATATTTAAATAAAGTTATTTCTGAATGACCATAAGCTTTACATTTGATTTCAAATTGTTATTCATATTCTATTTCATGTATACATGTACAACACTTACTTAAGGAAAAATCAGATTTCAAGTGTTTATGAAGTGTTCAAACTGTATTATTTTCCATATTTCTCTACTTCGCCTGTTTTGTATGAAGTTATACTCTCTGTTTAAAGACATTTATGAATCTCGATCTGATGATTCACAAGCATAAAAATAGACTTAACTCGCCATGTCCAATTTCGTTTCCCTAGTTTAAGATCAGTTAAGGACAATTCAGCTGGTTACCACTGAATTTAAATTTGGTATTTTTTTTTCTTTTGAAATTCAAATTTATTTTTGGTACAATGTTAAAAGAAACCTCAAATTTTAGGAATTATGTATTAAAAACATGATAAAAAGTATAAATGTCAAATGCTAAGGGCCCAAAACATATCACATTTTAGTGTTTTTATGCAAATTTGGCAAAAATTGAGGTTAACATTTTTTTTTAACATTTTCAGGAAGCATTAATATCAGAGGATTGAATCTGAAAAAATAAAGAAAATTAGTCTATTGATATGTTTTTATCAAGAAAATATATATATAATTTCATAGCTTTTGGGTAGTTTTTGTTTACATTTTGGTAAAATTTTTTTTTTTTTATATAAATATTAAAATATTAATTTTTTATGTAATTACAGTATTTAGAATGCAATCTTTCTAATTTAATGCGCTTTTTTTCAACAAATTTTAGCAAACAGTGGTGTTCTA
>CM037793.1:9643143-9693143 GCA_021229015.1 Solen grandis | reverse complement strand
TGTCATACTTTTGATTGTGATGGTGTCAATGAAGTGAGGATATTAATCAATATGTGTGATAACATGTGTTTATTAATGTATTATGGCCATATAATTCTTTATTGTCCAGATTATGCTAATTTGACTGTTAAAATACTGCAGTGCAGCGGCATTACATCTGTTGGTAGTGAAAAATAAAGCAAGCCATGAAGTAGCAATTTAAAGCATGATAGATTTCATTGTATGCAACAGGCATGTTTCACTTCATTGGAGGTTTGATAAATTTCTTTGTTTTGAAATATCTAATAGATCAGGTTATACAGATTTGAAAGTACTATATTTTTTATATTAGAGCATTGGGGTCCCATGGTAACATAGGTTGTTTGTTCAAACCCTATTGGGATGATAGAATCTATTTAAGCACAAAAAAACAACAACAACAAAAAAAAAAAACTGGCCCAACCCTGGGACAATTGAAAGGGATTAGTATAGGTTGAACTTATTTCCAATCTGATTTATTTAAGAATGAATTTAAACATTGTATACACATCAGATAATTTTGTATGGATAAAGTGATAAATAGATTTGAAAATTACATGAATGCAGATCTCAAACTGATGGCCTTATTCCTTACAGTATAAGGAGATCATGGAACAAGGAGATTTTGCTAGGGAAGAGGTGTTAACCGCTCTCTTCCAGAACCAGGGGGATGTTGAGGAGGCTTTGGCCCAGCTTACACAGTCCTGTATGCAGGGATATGTGGATAGGCTGTGGGCAGATGGGGAAACCAGAGGTCAGTAGTATTCAGAACATTTCTGTATGGATTGAAAGACAGAAAGCTGGATGAATGATGATTGTATATAAAGATTTTATATAATTTTAAATTGGACTTGTTTTATGTAGATATATTTTTTTTAATTAGATGCATTTCAGATCTATTTTAATGCTGTACTTGTGATCCAAACCTATGTTTTAGATACTTTATATTTAAACTGAAACTTTATGAAGCGGGGGCTATAAAGGAACCATGCTTTTCATTTGGTGTCTTGCTCTCAGTGAAGACTAGGTGGGAGGTGGAGGATTTATCATTTTCTGTTATCTAGCTCACTTTATTATAATCGTAATGAAATAATAGATATTGACAAAGTAACAACTTTGAGGTCCATAATTAACAGTGTTAGATTTAGGAGTAGATCTGCCCTATACCAAGAAATCCTGACCATATTCAGTGTTCTTTGTACTGTAGAAGTTTTTAAAAAATAATCACTCAAAATAACTATATTGAAACTATATTCTGGTGTGTATATTTGTACAGGTAATGATGTTACCATGGCAGCCGCAACAGCAGCAGCTGCACCTACTGGGTTTGACGAGGCCAACAACAGTGTGATCAACAGCGCAGTGGGAGAGGAAGATTTCCAGACCCTGGTCAGGGATGTCAATGTTGATATTGATGTAAGTATTGTCAGGGTGTTAGATGGTCACAAAATAGACTATAGCAGTTTGTGAGCTGAAATTATAAATCAGACTTAGTACAGTAGAAACTCACTTAGCGGGCACCTCAATAATACGGGCAACTTCTAATTACGGGCAAAATTCGCAGTCCAGATCGCTTTGCTATATGTTTATTTGCCCGCAAAACTCAATAATGCGGGCACCTGGCTATTGCGAAATGCGGGCACCATTTTCGGTCCCGATCGGTGTTTACAGTGCAAAATGAACCTAGCTAAAGCGGGCACCTGTCCAAGGGCGATAACACTTTCGATTTTTTATCTGACTGGTTACGTAAAATACCGTCGTAAGTTATGTTAACCAGTCTCAGTATTTTGCAAACCAGTCTGTGTGTTTCACGCGCCCGACATTTTGACACTTTCTTTTGTTTTGATAGCAGTATACAAGGAACAAACTGACAACAGGTCCAAGTGTCAGTTTGTTTCGAAAAATGGGACGTTAATGGATCCCTTTATCAAAAGCGATGTGTATGATGTTTGCATCTTTTTGTCCAATAAATTAAGCAAAAGGCGTTTGATAACGCTATGTTTTCGATGCATCGACATTATCAACATCGAAATCAAACTGATGGTAATTAATACTTTAATTAAAGTATTAGGGACATATGAATTGATGATTGTGGGTAATTGATAGTCGGCACGTCTGTTTTGCAAACTTTATAGCTAATTAGTAAATATTCATATTAAAACGATGATAAATAATGTGCACTTCATGAAATGCATTCAGAATTCATTTTGCATTTCTTACGTTCACTGTAACTATCAAAACTATGAGTAAGAAACGTAAAGAACTTTCTCTCAAAGACAAAATTTTATTGATTAATGATAGCCATGGTAAATCTCATCGTGTTCTAGCTGAACAGTTTGGCAATGGAAAGACTCGGGTATAAAACATGAATCAATATTCATTATCATTAACAGCAACCTTGATTATAAGTTTTATTTTAAACAATATGATTTTTTCTTCGGAGTCTATGCCTAAATGACTTCCGATATGGATGCAATTATTCTTTTAGATTTTCTTTTTAACAATTTAAAAAAATAAAACTTATAAAAACGAAACTTAAAATGGCTTATTTAATGAGTTATTGAATAATCAATTGATTACACAAAACTCACATAGCAAACACATAACACACAAGTGTAGGGTTGATGTGTCAAAGGGACATAATCCCTTTTAACTTTGTGAAACCTTGCTATTAAGGCCAAATTTCAAATTAAGGCCACTCGTGCCCGGTCCCATACGTGGCCTTAATATTGAGGTTCCACTGTATATGAATTATTTTATATTCATTACTAGGTTTACTGCTCACAAACAGTATCAAAAACAATTTCATTTTTTTTTTGTATAAACATGGTCAGTCATTACTCACATGAGAAACCAATTTAACTTTTAGATTGTCTGATAATTTAGTTTGCATGTACAGTAAAACTTGTGAATAAAGGCCATCTACGGAAAATTGATAGGTTGCCTCCATCTGGAGGTGGCTGTCGTTTAGAGAGAAGATAGTCCTGAAATTCAGTGCTAATAATCCTTGAAATCCTTTGTTGACAGGTTGGACAGTATTCACTGTTAATACAAGTTTTACTGTATCTGAAAGGACTTTTCAATTTTTCCTACCAATTTTAATTAATATTCTTAGGTTTTCATTTTGTCTGTCTCTAATCAGAATCATAGAATACATCCTTAAGCATTATAATAAGAACCTATGGACTTTTTAGTCATACATGTAATAGAAAAAAAATACATGTTCCATGTAGTCTTTCAATTAATGGAGGTGCACTGTGCAAAGTTGTCCAATGTCTAGACTTGTACTCAAAATATATCTTTATAATGGAGCTACACCATATAACTTTACAAAACCAGAGACGTGTCCGGATGATTCTAGTGGAGGGTAAACTGCAGAGCTGGGGTCGGGCAGTGACGGTGATAGCAATACTTGACAAGGAGGTGACAGAGAGCACTGAGCCACTGGAATGCACCCTAGAGGACATCATAGAGGCGGTGAGGAACTGTCAGGATCGCAAGAGTTCCCTCGTCTACCTGAAACAGGAGTGTCAGGTGTGCTACTCTCTCTTCCCCATGTCTAAGGTGAGTAGTGACTGGTAACTGTTGCATATATGTATGTGCTTGTTTTTGCATGTATTTGAACTTAAGATTGTTATTTTTTGCCTACATGAAAAGCTTGACCACCAGGATGCTGAGTCAGTTTTACTTATATGTATGTAGAAAAAAATATTCTCAACTACTGACGGGATTGGACTTGTTCCTTTCTCACAATAAAGTTGTGATCCCCTCCATTTTTCTCGCCACATCAGGACTGAGTTGCTGTGCTCACACAAAGCGTTGCAATGTCAAATATTCCAGTTTTCTTTATGCTCTATGTAACGATTTTACTCTTTTATAGTGAAGTAACTGTTTTCAAGTTGGTGTCTAATGTAGACAATATTTATCTTCATTTGAAACAGATATCGGTCTGCAAGATTTAGCAGATAATCCATGCATTTAACTGGCATATGAACACTAATTCTTTAAATCCAAACAGAATTGACAAACAAAACATTTTGTTTTTCCATATTTAATGAGCAGTAAAGTATTATCTATTCCAATATGAAAATCCAAACCCTAGTCAGATATATTTGTTTACAGTAACATGTTACTCTGCAAGGCACCTTTGAAGAGTACTGCCTCGAAACTAATTTTTGCAATTTAAGTGCTTTTGTATTTAAGAAATGAAATGGAAAGAAATGATAATTATGTTATTGAGGTCTTAAATGATGTTATAGTTTGTAACAAACTTTGGTTGTGTGATTGTGACATTGTCTGGTCATGCGACCTGGGATATGTAGGATACATTTTGTAGTCATGTGACCTTCATTTTTCAGATCTGTAACCTGAGCTCGTGCAACTGCCGGCTGTGTCAGGGCTGTGTGCGGCAGAACTTTGAGGTGGTCATCCGGGAGCAGTATGTGAGGAACTGGGGCTGCCCCCTGTGTCAGTCCCCGAATCTAGAGGACAGCCAGTCAGCCGAGAACTACTTTGAACTCCTCTCACTTCAGGTAGGTTGTGATCTTTGCCATTTTCTACTGTGTGTCTTACACTTTATTCAGATTTTACATTAGGTATGAAGCACTTGATAATTTTTTTGTCATACAACATTTGTTTATGAAGTATTTTTTATTATCAAATATCATGTTCAAAGTTCATTGACATGTCCACATAAATTGTCTCTGGCCATTTACTAAACTCAAGGTTTTCTTTAAGAATCAGAGTAGAAGGCTAAATTTTAAATTGTAGGAGGCAGGGGGTCTGGGGGTTTTACGTTTTCTTGTGATTTTATTTTCATTTTCTTTGAATATTCCCATTATTTTTACAATTTGACAAATGTAAGCCAGCCAGGAAAGGATTTTAGGCAGTCAAATCTGCAGTCAGCCGCCAGGAAAACCCTGTAAACTTATTATGGCAAAGACATTTCACTTACAATACAATATGATACAATTTTAACATTTTATGATATGTAGTGAATATAAACACAAAATTAGGAAACAGTCAAATTAATCAGGGTACTTTTCTGCATTACTTTTCTTTCGTAAATTGAATATAAAACCTGCAATTGTTAGGAACATGAAATATCTGTTAATGAAAAACCTGATGTCATTTTCAATCATGTAACTATTGATAAGGTACCCGGTCCGTGAATCAGTACTGAAAGGCCCACCTGCTGTTGTTCTTATCTGGCCCTCTTTTTACCGTTATTGATGTGGACTGTGTGAATATTTCAGCTGCAGCAACTGGTCTCCCAGGAGCTCATGGGCCTGTTTGACACCAAGCTGAGGGACTGGCATCTTCAAAAGGATCCCAACTTCCGCTGGTGTGCCCATGTAAGCTTCTTTGTTTCTACACATTTGTTACCTCCATGCCATAAAAAAAAACTATCTGAAAAAAGACCTTGTATCACCAGAATTAATCCAGCATTATAGCATTACCCTCATACATGTATGTTTAGAAAAAAAAGCCAGATTGAATAATCAAAAGTAGATTCATGTTATGTCTTTTGTTGTTCATTTGTCTCTCAGTTAGTTGGTTTGTTTGGTTTAATATAATTTCATTCTTCACAAAAATATCAACGTAAAATTCTGCCTTAATGTTATGACTTAGGGTGATGGAAGCTTCTATTTGCATTGCTCTAGTTTGGCCCTAGGAGTAAATGTGTTGTATATCTTACTCATATGAAGGGAATATCTGTTTCAGTGTGCTAGTGGGTTTATGTGGGACAGGCCAGATAACCCTGCCATGTTGTGTCATACCTGCCACAAGAGGACCTGCTTCAACTGCAAGAGAAAGGTTAGATCATTGTAGTTATATTTTTTTATGCTCCCCCAAAGGGAGAGCATATCGTTGCTGCTCTGTCTGTCCCGTCTGTCATAATTTTGTCCAGAGCCTAACTCAAAAACTATTATAGGTATCAACATGGAATTTCTTAAGTAGATAGATCTCAGTAAGGAAAAGTGCAGTGTACAAGAACCATAATTCTGTTTTGCATAATTTAGGAGTTATTGCCCTTTGTTATTTTTCATACTTAGATTTAGGCCTTCGTGGCCGAGAGGGTAAAGTTGCTGACTTTAGCACTCACTCAGCCCCTCACCACGTAGGTTCGAATCCTGGCGGAGTCATTCGGATTTTCATGTGAGGAAGCTTTCCAGCTGGCTTGCGGTAGGTCGGTGGTTCTACCCTGATGCCTCAGTGCATTCGGTGTCTTCCTCCACCTGTAATTAGCTGGACGTCGCTATATGACATAAATACTGTCGAAGCGATAGTAAACTCAAATAGTCAATTCATACTTAGATTTTGTCTGGAGGGTAACACAAAAACTATTAGAGGTATCAACATGGAACTTCATAGGTAAATAGATCTCAGTGAGGAGTAGTGCAGTGTACATTAACCATAACTCTGTTTTACCCTTTGCTATTTTTAATCCTCCGCCGCAGAGCGGGAGAGGGTTTATAGGAATGGCCTTCGTCTGTCTGTCTGTTTTTCTGTCTGTCTGTCTGTCTGTCTGTCTAACAATTTCGTGTCCACTCCATATCTCCAATACCCCTGTAAGGATTTTCATGAAACTTGCCTCAAATGTAAACCAGATTGAGACAAATAATAATAAAGTACCCATCAAGTGACAAAGTGCAATTTGAGGAGCATCCACCAGTTTTACTGGCACATGTTTTATTTAATAATTAAAAATCAGTTTAAAATCATTTATTATGTATATTTAGCCTTTATTTGATGCATTCGAAAGTCTTCCCCTGGTATTGGAACCCCGTACTTGAGAGGTTGAGGATTTTATCCCTGGTCTTTGTATTGGTATATCTCCCTTGCTTGGCACCCAGCAAAATGAGGAGGCAGCACTTTCTGTCTCATGTAGACAGAGTCTTGAGGTGAATGAAATACTGTTAATGGGACAATCAGTGGAAGCAAACAATCACAAAAGTTAATGAAAATATTCAAATAAAATAAAAAAAAGTTAAATTTAATGCTTTTCGGCGGATTATAGGGAAATATCAGTGAATTAAAAATGGTAATTTCACTTTTTGAAACTGAATATTACCATTTTCATAATTTTCACTCTGGAACTTGAACCCGACCCTACGTTATAAAATTATTGGAGCGTCATTTGTGCTGGGTTTTATTACAAGAAATGACGTCTTAAAAAATATCAAAAACGCAAGGTAATCCTGCCACTTTTGACATCTTTTGTGAATAACACAGCTAATTTAGGACCTTTAAAGCATTAAATAAAAAGAAAAACTGTTTGTTTTGGTGAAAGATCTATGTACAATTTCATTCGTGAACATAAAAAGATGCATTTTCACTTGTGGCTTTGCCAGTTATGAAAATATTACTTTTTATGTTCACTCAGTGAAATTATTAATTGATCTTACACCAAAACAAACAATTATCCTCTATATCATCAACTTAGTGGTAAACACAAAACTTCAAATTCCAGGGGAAGACTTTTGAATGTATCTATTGTGTATGGATTTTATGATGGATGTTGTCAAAATCATTTTTTTAGCAGAGAAGTCAGTAAATCTTGATGTGCACAGTGTTGTATATTGTTTACTTCTAACATAACAATGGTACTGTTATCGACAGAAATACCCGAAATATGTTTTATGCTTATATTTTAATATATATTGATATACAAGAGGTGATTCACGAATTTTGAAACACTTTGTAACAGCGTATAATTTTAAACTGATATGCATTTTACTGTAACAAATGTTTCAATATGTGATCCATGCATGTTGTAAATAAGTCTACATCGCTTTGGCCATGACTGCAAGGTTTTATTTATAACTGTTGGTTCTAATTTTTTCCATTCATCCTTTAATGCTCGTTTAAGACCTGCCAAAGTGTATATTTTACGTTTTTGTAAATGTCGTTTTAAGATACCCCAAATAGCAAAATCCATTGGTGCTTCATCAGGACTTTTGGGCATCCATTCTTCAGGCTTTAATTTGGTCTCCAGGAAACATTCTGGGAAGATCTTTATTGACAAAAGGCTTCAGAACTTTATAGATATAGAAGTCTGAATTGACTTTTACACCTTTATCAATAATACGGATATCCGTTTTACCATGGAAGCTTACGCCTGCCCAGGCCATGAATCCTTGAGCAAACGAATCACGTTTTACAAACTTAAGTTTTGAAACATGATGTACTTCTTTACGGTAATAACAAACCCGACGACGACCATAACTGCCACCGAGATAAAACATTGCCTCGTCGGTGGTGACAAAATTTTTCCACTGGTTGTTATTTAAACATAAATACAGACGCCATGAACGTTGATGTCTTTTCTCAATTTGATTTGCATTGAGCTAATGAACTTTGCATTTCTTGCGAAGGTTACATTGCAGTTCACGTTTCGGTTAATAATAGCCTGAGATACACCTAAACGTGCCATCTCTCTCTGGGTTGGAGGATTTACCTTTTGAATAAAAATGGTGACTTTACGAACGACGTCAGCAGTTGACTTAGTAGGTCGCCTACGAAACTCACCTGGTTTAGGCTTTTTAGTATTAGGATTTCAAGATTTGCCGATGGAATGTTTTACTCTATGTATTGTGGACAAAGATACATCATGCCCCTGCCCCTTTAGCTCCTTCTTTATGCTTCTATAGGAATTTCCTTTCTTCAACAAGTATTCTATAACACCCTCTAAACTTGAGTCAATTTTATGTCTACCCATGTTGAAATCTTAACTATGTGTAACATATATGTGTAGTTTGCTATTGAAAGGTTAAGATAAAGTTAAAATCATGTTACTTGTGCTGCAGGTGTTTGCGAGAAACAAAGCTACAGGGTGTTTCAAAATTCGTGAATCACCTCTCATATATAGTGATCCATAGTATTTAATAGTTCCATTGAACTTTGGAACAGAAAAGATGAATTGTAATGATCCATGTGTCAAATTAATGTTACTATGACAACAGTGGGAGGACCAGCATGAAGGGCTGACGTGTGAGGAGTTCACACAGTGGAAGATTGACAATGACCCAGACAGACAAGCCAAGGGTATCCAACTGTACTTGGAGGAGAATGGTATAGGTGAGTACAAGAATGGTATAGGTGAGTACAAGAATGATGTAGGTGAGTACAAGAATGGTATAGGTGAGTACAAGAATGATGTAGGTGAGTACAAGAATGGTATAGGTGAGTACAAGAATGATGTAGGTGAGTACAAGAATGGTAAAGGTGAGTACAAGAATGATGTAGGTGAGTACAAGAATGGTATAGGTGAGTACTAGAATGGTATAGGTGAGTACAAGAATGATGTAGGTGAGTACAAGAATGATGTAGGTGAGTACAAGAATGGTATAGGTGAGTACAAGAATGGTGTAGGTGAGTACAAGAATGATGTAGGTGAGTACAAGAATGGTATAGGTGAGTACAAGAATGGTAAAGGTGAGTACAAGAATGGTGTAGATGAGTACAAGAATGGTATAGGTGAGTACAAGAATGATGTAGGTGAGTACAAGAATGGTGTAGGTGAGTACAAGAATGGTGTAGGTGAGTACAAGAATGTGTTGGTGAGTACAAGAATGATGTAGGTGAGTACAAGAATGGTGTAGGTGAGTACAAGAATGGTATAGCTGAGTACAAGAATAGTGAGTACAAAAATGGTATAGGTGAGTACAGAGCATGCAGAAAAGTTGGGCTTGGTGCATGGATTTGGGTAGTCTTCATGCATTATCAGGGTGTGTGATACACATTTATTCTTGCTCCACTATATAATTGGTTTTACTAGGAATAGGTGGCAGAAGGATTTATAGTTTTAAATTCTGAACCATTTCTTCCAGTTGTTCAATTTTTGGTTGCTGTTATATGATATAAAGTGATTGCTTCTAGAGGGGGCTTAAGCTTGACTGGAAGATATTGATACAGCATTTTCTTATTAACTATTCAAGATGAAATCATGAATAGTGATGATAATTATGATACCTTGCATGTGGATATATAGCTATGAGGAGATTGTGCACATCTTGTATTTTGTGATTTTTGGCCAGAAATACAGTTGCTATGGCAACAAAAATAGGCAACATAAATAAAGAAAAATAATTAATGTCCGCCATATTTCTTTTATCCTCTAACTGATTTCTATGATGGAGACATAATTTACTTGTAACAAATACTTCACATTCATTTGTGTTTCGTTTTCTGAAATTATGATATACTGAGTAAAATATCATCAAGAAAATTTAGTAATAAGTTCAAATAATTGTAAGAAAATGTGCCAGAAAATCTAGACTTTGCAATTTTTAATGAAAGAACTAACAAGGCTTTGCATCGGTATGGAACTTGTGCATTGCTTTGGCCCCTTGCTTTTCTTTATCTCATTGATCAAGGTCCTGATTGATGTTCTTATGTACATTTCAGACTGCCCAAGCTGTAAGATGCGGTACTGTCTGGCGAAGGGTGGGTGTATGCACTTCAAGTGTCCACAGTGTGGCCATGAGTTCTGCAGCGGTTGCTACCAGGCCTTCCTAAAGCAAGGGGTGAGTTGAGTTTTTAAGTGTGTGTGCACGTTTTTATTTACAAACTTTGTGATAGAGAGAGAGTATATAGAAATTGACCCAACGTTTTCTTATTTTCCAAGCGACAATGTTTGGACTGAACCTCATCTATTTATGTTGTATTTATTTAGAGCTTGTAAGCAAGGATAACAAATGAAAGTCTAATCACTTATTTTCAGTGGGATCCCATAGCAACCCAATTTTGCCATATGCCAAACAAGGGCATCTGTTACCAATTTTGTTAGCTCACCTGAGCATAGCTCAGGGTGAGCTTTTGGGATACTTGATTGTCTGTCGTCCGTCGTCAGTCGTCCGTCAACAATTTTGATGTTTACACACTAGAGGCCACAATTTTGATCCAATCTTCCTCAAACTTGGTCAGAATGTTTGTTTTGGTGATATCTTGAACCCTTTCGAAAATGGGTCAGGTTGGATCAAAAAGTAGGTCAGTAGGTCAAATCTTAGAAAAATCTTGTTTACACACTAGAGGCTACAATTTTAATCCAATCTTCCTCAAACTTGGTCAGAATGTTTGTCTTGATGATATCTCGAACCACGAAAATGGGCCGGGCCAGAACGAAAAGTAGGTAAATAGGTCAAATCTTAGAAAAATCTTGTTTACACACTAAAGGCCACAGTTTTGATGCAATCTTCCTCAAACTTGGTCAGATTGTTTGTCATGATGATATCTTTTGTGGATGGGGTCAGAAAATTCCTGAACATTTTTCAACCTTATCATCTTAATTCTAAAGCAATCTGTTTTGTACAGGCAATGAATGATACTTTTCTCAGGTGAGCGATCTAAGGCCATCTTGGCCCCCTTGTATGTCTTTGGTTTGATGTGGTCATCAGAGGAAAGTGTCCCAGCCAGGATTTGAACCCAAGACCTTGGGAATCACAAAGTGGACACTCTAGTACTAAGCTATTACGCTGTAGACCTGAGCTCCTTGAGCTGTCAGATCTTGGACTGCTCTGCTTGCCAATGCGTCAAAACAGGCCTGTATAAGGCACAGGGTTAATTCAGCTTCAGAGATAGCTCTAGGTCTCAGTAGGAAATCATTGTTTTAGATATGTTTACCAACTTTAAATGTACCATGTGTGTAACAGGTATGCAAGCTGCTTAAGTCATGTAAAAACAAGGGACTTCACTGCCACCATCCCCGGGACTGTTTCTACTACCTGCGTGACATAGACATCCAGGATTTGCAGAAACTTCTGAAGGTATTTCTTATCCACAGGGCTCCTGGGGACCGTTTCAATAAACTCAAATGCATTTCAGTGATAGAAGACTCTTGAAAAGTGTCTCCTAAGTTCTCATTTACACAATAAAACATGTAGAAATGTAACCTTTTTCTCTTTATTACACACTCATCACTGTTTGAGATGGAACAGTTAGGGGGTTACCATTATATTACATCTGTTTGCACAGTACATAGTTATTAAAATGAAACAGGATCCTGATTTGTTCTCACCCTTGTTATGTTATTATAAAAAATGATAGTTAATATGGGATTACAAGCTTTTTTATCAAATGAGCTGGCCAGTAATATAAAATGAACATACCAATTGCATGATGCTTGTTATGTTTGTATGTTACAGCTACATGTCTGTTGAATATGGCAACCTTGATCATGTTACTGGAATTGTGTTTTTATGCTTACCGAAGGTGACGCATATAGTCGCAGCTTCATCCGTCCGTCCGACCGTCCGTCACACTTTCCTTGTCCGGACTATTTCTCAGGAACTAACAGCTTGAACTCAATGAAACTTTATGGGAAGCTTTATTACCAAGAGGAGATGCGCATATCGTCAGCATGACCCGATTCCTAAATTTTTCAAAGAGTTAAGGCCCATTGACTTTTTGACCTATAGTACATATTGCATGATTCTTGTCCGGGCTATTTCTCAGGAACTAATGGCTTGAATTCAACAAAACTTTATGGGAAGCTTTATCACCAAGAGAAGATATGCATATCGTCGGCGTGACCTGGTTCCTCAATTTTTCAAAGAGTTATGGCCCATTGACTTTTTGACCTATAGTACATATTGCATGATTCTTGTCCGGGCTATTTCTCAGGAACTAATGGCTTGAATTCAATGAAACTTTATGGGAAGCTTTATTACCAAGAGTAGATACGCATATCGTCGACGTGACCTGGTTCCTCAATTTTTAAGAGAGTTATGGCCCCTACTACCATGTTGTTGACTAATATTCATGTCATTTGCCTAATTTAACCCCACAAAATTCAATATGCTAGTAATGTCAGTCATAATCATGTCAGCTAATTGTTGTTTAGGCCATTATACACTATTTCAAATATCCAGTCATATGTCAAGAGTGTTGGTTAACCTCTTTGATATGAGCACACTTTGAAATGTATGACTTAATTTTGAGTAGTATAAAAACTTTTAAAAAATCAATGAAAGATCTGATGAGTAACACGTATTATCATATTAAATAGTAAACTGTTACTAAGTCTCCAAATTAGAGTTGGTAAAACATCTCATCTGATGAGGAGAATAGATATGATTTAGGAATGGGGATTTCAACATATCCTCCCACCCATTGACCAAGGCCTTATTTGTAACAATGACGTTCTTCGGGGAGCATCTGTCAGTTCTACTGATTTTCTTGTTATTTATAACTATGAATTTTATTTTAAGCACATTTGTATTTCAAGGTCTATAACTGATTTAGAATTTCATTATCACACATGTGATTCCTGTATGTTTTGGTGCAAATCGGAGTCGTTTCTTATTGCCAATATGTCAAAATGCATTTAAATGAGGAAAAGGGTCAAATTTTTAAAAAAAGTTTTATAAATTGGGTAACAAAATTACTATTAAAATGACCAGTAATACAGTTTTGATTGTGTTTGTTATGAACACAATTAGTGTATTCCCATAAGTTATTGGTCCATCTGTCATGATGAGATACCTTCAGACTGACAAAATGTTAAACAAGACTTGTGCAACAAAGAAAAAGATTGATTAAAAATGAGAGGACACCAGATTTAGGGAAGTCTGTAATTGTCTGTTGTTTACCACAAGTGATATAAATTGTGTGTTTTCAGAACAAGAAGGTGGTGTACAACACAGAAATCTCGGCCTCGCAAGAGGACAAGCAGCACTGCCCCGTCATGGAGCAGAAGGAGGAAGGCAGCATGAAGAGGGATGAGGCTTGTGGGGGCGACACCAAGAAGGGCATGGCTGGACTCTGCGAGTAAGTGATATAAGTTACACATGTGTATACCCCTTTATCAGTGTGTAAAATGGACCCACATGTCACATCCAGTGTGCTCCATTCCCATGCTATCACACCATTGTGACCTGGAACAGTTGTCCTGTGTCAAAAATTGTAGCCAGCCTCAGTTTATATGTGAGATGGATTTTCCAAAATAGAAAACTGGAGTTGGAGGTTATATGGGAGTTCATGATGCTGTCTTGTTGCAGAGGGTGTGGTAGACCAAGGAAGACATGGTCTGAATGTGTCCAGACTGACCTGAAGGGGTGCCAACACTGATCCTTTGGAGAGGTGTTTGACACTAGCTGCCTTCTGCCAATCCCAGAACATTGGACATTTGCAGCATTTGAAAAATGAACTCAATGTCAAGTATCTAGGAGAAAGTGGCTGTTTTATTTTTATGTCTGTAGAGCTGCTGCTATTAAAAATATAACACAATGTTTGTGATGGAGGTTATAGGAATCAACCCATCTGTCTTCCCATCCTTTGATCTTGGAAACACTTCTCTTTAATGAGATTTTCATAAAGCAGAATAATTTCTGCCTGACAAATAATTGGAATTAACCTTGTCAAGAGTCAGTATATGCATTAAAAGTGAAAAAATGTACTTTTATCATACCCCTTCTCCCAAACACATACATACAAAACAAATAAAAACCTGTGACAAAGTGCATGAGTAGGTCATCAATATCTGTAATTGATGACTATAGTATATCTGTAGCTAACTGGTCAGATTCAGCATCACCATGATTTCTTATCAGAGGTCTAGCGACCAACCCACCCACTTCTGACCTCAGTATGTTGACTGGTTACAGGAAACATTACAAGTGTTGACTGGTTACAGGAAACATTACTAGTGTTGACTGGTTACAGGAAACATTACTAGTGTTGACTGGTTACAGGAAACATTACAAGTGTTGACTGGTTACAGGAAACATTACAAGTGTTGACTGGTTACAGGAAACATTACATGTGTTGACTGGTTACAGGAAACATTACAAGTGTTGACTGGTTACAGGAAACATTACAAGTGTTGACTGGTTACAGGAAACATTACAAGTGTTGACTGGTTACAGGAAACATTACAAGGAGTACCTGGTTGGGATCATTAACAAGTACAAGATCGACCCAGTTTACATCATGAGCGTACGCGATATGACCATCCTGATTGAGCGCAATGAGAAGGAACCGCCGAAGCTGGCCAACATGGAGGCCGAGGGTCAGTACAGACGCCGGCTTCAGCAGGTGAGATTCACAATGACAAAATGATATCATCTGCTGTTTATATTCAGTTTCTGTATAATCTTTGAATAGCCATTTCAGAATTAATGAAAACAAACTTGGTTGAGTTAAAGATATCAGTTTCCCATCCAGAATGTAAATTCATCATAATTCGATGTAATTTATGATGTAACTTATAGTATATAATCTGGTTAACAATAAAACCATTTGTTTCAGTATATCATGGACACATTCCGGCTACAGAGATGAGAACAAAAGGACTTTAGGAGAGAGACATTGGACAGTACACTGGAATCCTTCTAAATACATAACCACTCAATTATATTTTTCATGATAGAAAAGCCAGATCAGACCGAAGGCAATACTCATTTTAGTTATTTTAACCCTTTACCTCATGAATATTCGTGCACAAATTAAGGACTTGGTGAACATCGATTGATTAAACTTTAAATGACTTTATAAAACAATGGGGTTTTTTTTTCGTACTGTCTGCGCTCTTGCCAATGCGTCTGAATGCTTCTATATGATGTATAGGGTTACTGTTTTCACTCTTCTCCTAGATAGGGAACAGAGTAAACCTTTTCTCACAAGCTGACCTGGCCTTACTCTGGTCTCTTACATCATTTTACTGTCAGTAATGGTAAATGTATCAAATTCTCAATTATGTAATTGTAGATTTGGAACAGTAGATATCATTACTGATAAGTATGTTTTTAGTATTCTTATAATATGATAATGTCTGATATTGAGACAGCCAATTAATGTCAGATATAGATCCCAGTGATGACTCTTTAATCTTGTAACAATAGAAATTACCCACTCAAATTGCCATATGGACTAATGTTATGTCCATCTTTTTGGTGTATTTTTGTCAATTAATGTAAATTCAAAAAGTACATGGATCAATCCATATACTTTTTTTAAAAAACTTAAAGAGCTGTCATGCGCCTAAACATCATGGTCTACTGTAAAAAACAAACAAATGAGACTGAAAACAATTTCATTCAAAAAAGACTTTGAAAACAGTTTCAGTCACAACATGATTTACAATGGCCCTGCCTTATTCCCAAGATATTGTGGAGTTAACACCAATAAACAACCTAAATAGCCAGGGAGTAATCCCCAGGCTGTATTAGTTTTACACTGATGAAATGGGTAGCATCCTTCATAGCTCCCAAGTGGAAAAAGCGTCACCCAGGAAACCTATATTGCTTTGCTGTAAAAACTTTGATATCTCTTGATTGTGTCGCGGTATATATTTGTATACATTATAAGTTCATAATATAATTTCTTTTATAAGTCTTTGTAAAGGAAAAAATGCCTTGTGATATCAAATTTACTAGCATAATATATTATTCTAATTAATGATTTAAAACCGATTTTTTTTTCTTGTGGAAGATGATGCATTATTTCATTTTAAATATTCATACTGTAATTGCAACATAAAATTTTGATGTTGGTTTGATTTTACTTTTTTTAAAAATTTAAGTAAATTATTTTTGATTAGCTCAGCATCAGAAAAAAATCTTATTTATATGAAAATACAGACAAGTGTTATTAGATTTGCATGTTATCAACATCCTAACACGATCAAGGTACAGATAACACATTTGTTGTCTTGTTTGCATGTTATCAACATCCTAACACGATCAAGGTACAGATAACACATTTGTTGTCTTGTTTGAAATTTTGTCCATAAACATTTTATAACAACATTTGACATTTATTCTAAATCATGCTTGTATACTGGTAAATAAGTACATGATCATTAAATTATTTTTGATGATAACCTGTTTTAATGATATTTGTTAATTAGCATAATTTAATTATTAGTTTAAGAATGGGAGGAAAATCTGGTTAAACAGCAATATTTGTTGGATAATTTTATCAGTAATATATTGAAATTTTTTAACAATAATAAATTGAAAGTTGCTTTTGCTTAAACTGATACATCTTAAAAGAGATACATTCAGAAAGTATTTTTCTTTTCATCATGTGTCTGGCATTACACTTTAAACTCAGATGTATGGTGAAGTTGGTATTTTAGCTCAAATATTCCAAGAATATAGGAGCTACTGCAGCTTCGTTAAAGTTTTTCAAGCTGACCACTAACAAGGTTATATCTCAAGAACCATTCATGGTATTGGTTTGAAAGTTTAGGAGTATGTTCAGAGGCACCAGACAACAAAGTTTGAGAACTCTTGACAAAATGTAATACAAATTATGGCCCTTGCCTTAGATATTTCGGTTAAAGTTTTGCATGCACAGTACTTTCATGCTTATACATGTATATCAGGAACTTGGCATTGGAATTGATTTTAGAATTGTTAAGGGGTATCAGACTATCTAGGTATTTTTTGGCATAGGTGTATGTCAAGGGGAAGATTTAAAATAGACCTCATCTGGTTTTACCAGCAAGTATTTTAAATAGTCATGATTGCTCTCTTACAGGCAGTTCTTGTTGTTTTTTTTCATCTGTCCCTTTTCAAACATTGGATATTGAAACCCGTCTTTTGATTTGTTAACGGATTACGTCCCATTCATAACTAGGTCAACTGTTCACACGTTATGTTAACCCTTTCCCTCATAGAGGAAACCATGAAAAGACCTATGTGAATAACATTAAACCAGATCAGCCTGCAAGTAACTCACAGGCTGATCAGGTTTTATGCTGTTCACTGCTCCTCAGTGGTCTGGAAATGAGGATTTTGTAATTAAATTTGGTAAGGTTTAACTGTGGTTTTCTGCAGATCAGGCTTTATGTGGTACCTATTGAGTGCGTCAAAATGAGTCTATATGAGGGAAAGGGTTAAATACAGGTTACCAATAATCTTTGTGTCACCTGCTGTAAGCAAAGGTGACAGACACATAGGGATCACTTTTCCATTGTCTGTCTGTCTGTCCATTCGTCTGTCCGTCACATTTTTTCGGTCATGCTTCAGCAGGCGACGTGTGTTCCAAGAACACTCTTCTGTATTACTGGTTATTACCGGTTATTTGAATGTAGCTGTTGTATAACCTGAAATCTGAATTTTAAATAGATCTTTAAACATCAGAAAAGTTCATGTATACAAATTACTGGGATAAGTTCTGGTCAAAGGTTGACCCAGTTTATACAAATGAATATAGGAGTCTGCTTGTGATGGTATTGGTCCAGCCATGAAAGGAAAATAATACCAGCATTGTAGTGGAGTTAAAATGAAAAGGGCATTTCTCTTCAGTCATATTTTAAGACTTTATAATCTAGCAATATTGACTGTGATACATAGTTCTATAGCAGTTATAACCAGATATTATTTAATCAGATTGTCTATTACTATGATGTTTGTTACCATTGTTATTGTGTTTCGTTTTTAGATTTGCTTGTTTCAATGATTTAGTTACATATACTTAGCCTGTCTTAAGTGATGCTATTAGATTTTTTTTTTCTTTTAGAAATGGAATATTTGAGATGAGTTTAACAACAAAATATTTGTAGTCATCAGATTTCTTGCATGCTGACATTTGTTGTCCACAAATAATTTGGCCCTTTACCTCATGAATATTCATGTACAAATGTATGACTTGATGAATAGAACTTTGCTGTTCTTTAAATGGTCGTTGAAACAATTGATTTTTTCTTTGCTGTGCAGAGCTTCAAGAATGTATGAGCAAACAGAGGAGACCTGATCAATCCGCACCTCTCCAGGAGCTGTCTGATCTGGGTCTGCTCTGTTTGCCACTGCATCAAAATGAGTCTATATGAGGTAAAGGGGTTAAACTATTGATCATGCTGCTTTTTGCATGTAATACTGAATAAACCCGCAAGATTAAAATTCAGTTCTTTCGTGTCTTCCCTATATGTTCCCATTGTGCTAGCTAGCCATATTAAAGGCCACTGTTGAATATTAAAACACAAATCAGAGATAAGATTGTATGAAATTATTTATTTTCATGCAAGTATAGTACATATAATACAAAAATATATATATCACTAATAATATTTAGTAACAGCAAAACTGTAATAGGTAATGAAACAATGTATGTACTGCTCAGAAACTTGCCAAAATTTCTATGAACATGTTTAAGTGGTCATTATAATTTATTATGTGGTCCCTGTGTTTTAATTTTATGTAAGCAGGCAATTCTGTCAATACCTTCCAACAATACAATTCAAAAATAGATGACAAAATGAGTTTCCACTATTTACTAGAGAACATTAACTAATATTCAGTTAAAATAAAATATGATACAAGTCACAAAAAAAGTATCTGGTTTTACAACAAATTGAAATACAAGGTGAGGAAGACTGAGGGAGCAAGCAAGGTATTACGACACAAGTGTGTGAGTATGTATGTACCTAGGGAAAATCAGAGATTAATTTATGAACACAGCCAATAAGCACCAATTTTCATACCATAAAATGCAGCAGATTAGGCACATATTTTCCTTGCACTGTTCTTTATGACTCCCCTTTTTTCACAGTGCCTAATATTTTCCAAGCAAGTGAGTCGGAAACGGGTGTTCAATGTACATTGCTGTGCCTAATTTACCACATTTTATGATAGGTTATGAACACAATGGAAAATGCTTATAATGAACACCTTTAGTTAGGATAGGTTATGAACACAATGGAAAATGCTTATAATGAACACCTTTAGTTAGGATAGGTTATGAACACAATGGAAATGCTTATAATGAACACCTTTAGTTAGGATAGGTTATGAACACAATGAAAATGCTTATAATGAACACCTTTAGTTAGGATAGGTTATGAACACAATGAAAATGCTTATAATGAACACCTTTAATAATGTAAATTACATATACAACACTATATTCATCTTACATCAAGCCAGTTTTCCTTTACTTCTAACTGAACATTACACTGTCCACTTCAACAGAAATACCTGTTAGGTCTATGTACACAATGACTATGTTACAAACATTTAAATAAATTGGATACTGAGTAGGTCTATCAAGAGTATAGATACATTAACGTCACCATGTTTCATTTACAAATGCCCTTGCTATGATGAAATACTGAATACTATTCAATTTGTATTGTAAAGATGAAAACAAAAACAAACATGTACAGTTAAGCATGATTACTAGTATATCTTTAGGTCCTTTACTTTCCAACTGTGCTGCCTTAAAATTTCCATCTAATTTGAATTAGAATTTCACATAAGTAAAACATGTATACAACATAGTTATTCCATGTTTTATAACTTTATATGACAGCAGGGAAAGCTGGAAGGTCCTGCATTATACCAGGACGGGCCACATGACATGTTGGGTGTTCAAATGAAGGTTGTTTTACTGGGCTGGATCACATCGCCCAAGTTGGGTTCACTCTCAGACCGTGGTACTTGTCGACTCAAACTGGAAACAGACAACTCAAAATAAGACCACATACACACATTAATCTTTCACAGCAGTATCTACAAATAAAGATTAATCATAATGTGTTCAATAATAAACAAATACATGTACCAATAAAATGCAGTGACAAGACCTGATGGTTTTAAGGGCAGGTTTTTTCATGCTTTTTCATCAGAAGTAGGTCAAAGTCAACTGCATAATGAAGAGGTCCATCCACTTAAGCAACTGTCCAGATATTGAAGCATTTCAATAAGGCACACTAAAGTTAATAGCAGATTAACTAAAATGTAAACCTGTCCAGATGCCAATTTTTTCATCAAAAGTAGTTCAAAGGTGTTCAAGGTCACAAGGTCAGTTGTGTAATGTAAAGGTCCATCAATTTAAGCAACTGTCCATATAATGAAGAAATCCAATGAAGGACATAAAAGTTACAGCAGATTCAAAAAAAAAAGTCAACCTGAGTGGACGATCACCTGGACAGATGGAATTTTTCTTTGAAAAACCCATCCAAATATTTTAAAGCCCAATTCTTTAATTTGTTAATCATAGTTACATAGAAACCTCATAATCCAAGAATGCTTTATAAATGTGGATGCTTAACTGTGAACACTGTGAGTAAACAAAGTGAAGTCCGTCATTTTTTTATAATTCAAGGATTTTAACTCCTGACCTACTGGGCCTTTAACAGCCAAAAATCAAAATTGGCTGAGAAATTATGGCTACCAGGTGTCATCATGCCAGAATACAATAAACACACTAGTTATGGATGACATATATTTAATGATCCTAGTAGCTCACACAAACATAACATGCTCAGGTGAACTAATAAAAACATTATAAGATGAGTTATGACTAAATACAAGGTTAGGTATATAATATAGAATTTAAGTACACAGAAGTTTATATTTTAATATCTTTTTTTTTTCAGACATTTTTACATTATCAAAAGCTTCCTCACTCTTTTCCTTTTACTCTTTCTCCCTCTCCACATGTACAGTAATAGTCTATAAGTGAGTGAAATGTTAATCACCTGTATGCACATGAGTTATGAGTATGGTACCCAGATCTAGATTGGTGTGAAAATATAAAATGATATACATAAATCAAAAATGAAGAGACTTTATATATCATTATTTTAGAATACCTGTTTATATATTTTATCCACTACATTTGGGTTCTTGAAGCAGCAGGAGTAAAGCATATGTGATTATGAAACCTGAGACCAAACTTTATCCCTATATATATGCTTGGATGTAACGTCCCACAGACAGGTCTCAGTCACTTGGAGACATCTGCCTTCATTGAACAGATATAGTGCTGCCTCACATTGAAACCATGCCATAGACAAGTAGCAAGATACCACAGCCATTCCCGTAAAGTAGGGTTACAATATTTTGTCATACTGTGCGGCAGATCAAAGTGTGTCTGTTAATACTGGACTGATTAATCAGTTTGTTGATGAGGACCATGCTGATATACAACAATGGTTTATTTGTCAATGGTTTTTGCATCTTATAATTTTAGACAAAGAAGCAGTTTTTGGTTGGTAACAAAGTAAATGTAACATTAATTCTGGTTTTATAGTTTGATACCGTCTGTCACTGAGTTTTGGTTTACATCGCTATAGTAATATTTTGACTAATAAATTTTGAAAAGATGATGAATAAAGACATTCACATTTTAATGTTATGTTTGATATTCATCATAGTAGTAAAAATTTTAAATTCTTAGTATAATCTGTAATGAGAGTCTATAAGTATTTATCATTAATCAGTCAGACAGATGGCTGATTAATCAACAATTTTATTTGCTGGACTGATTCCCAACACTGGTCTGTCAACCATAACATCCTGCTAACACAACAACCCAGATCACATGCAGTATGCAATAAAATTGGACTTTACAGGAAAGAACAATTATACTAGAGTTCATTAAGATCAACCTATCACCTAGGAATCTTGTCAAACATTCCCCTATACCCACATCATGCGTTGTAGAATAACATTGAACTTATACAGAAAATATAAATATTCTGCATTTCAGATGGTGGTACAGAGTAGATCCATTATAACATATTCCTTTATAGCACGGCTGACACTATAATGTGATTTAACCTTGGATTTCAAATCTTGATTTTATGATGTTTAGTTCATTTAAATAGTTCAAATTTAATTATTAAAATGTATAATGTAGTACATGTAATTAGACTTGAACCTTACATATAATGTTATAATGGAGCTACATTGTAAATGAAAAGTTCTTCTCTCAATGAAATGACTTTCTACGGCATGGTTCATTGTTACAAAAATGGATAGACAAGAGTGAATGATGAGGAGAGAAGAAATGGAACAGTTGCCAAGCCACCAATGATATCAGAGTACCAGTCAGTGGGTGTGAATAGGGATAGGTCATGTCCTCCCATTGTGGCAGGGGTCACACTAAAGCCAAAGAAACATTCCTGTAATCTATCATCTCTTTACAATAAATTCTATTGATCTTTAAGCACAATTTTACAACTGGAAATTTAAAACAAGAGGGCCAAGATGGCCTAGGTCGTTAACTCAGAGTAAATGGCTGTGTTAGAATGACAATATCTGGCATCTAAAATGTTTCTAATATTGACAAAGTGACCTACATATTGATTCTACCCCAAATATAGCACACAACTGGAATTCATGCTGCATATTCAATTAGATTTAAATGAAGACTGACAAAAAATGTAGCCTCTAGATGTTCACAGTTTTTCCTAGATTCTGACCTGTGACCTATATTGACCTATTACTCATTTTCAAACTACCAATGATATCATTTAGACAACATCCGACCAATCTATTGAAAATTGGGCTAAACTGTGGCTCTAGAGTCAAAGGTTTTTTAACCTTTGCCCTGACTAGTAATTTATCCACATGACCCAATTTCAATCATCAAATAAACATGTTACAACCTGACCGAAAATTTTTGAAGATTAGCAAAACTTGCTGTAGGGTGTTCACGAAGGTTTTTTCTAAGATTGAACCTGGTGACTATTTTGACCCCACATTACCATTTTCGAACTCATCCAAGATATCATGTAGACAAACACCTGACCAATTTCATGAAGATTGGCTAAAAAACTGTGGCTCTTAATGTTGCATGGTTTTTTAAGATTTTCCCATGGTGACATAGTTATTTGACCCATTGACCCAATTTCGAATCATCAATAACATTTAACAAACATCTATTAATTTGAGAAATGCAAATTCCTCTAAGTGTTCACAAGTTTCTAAATTGACCTATGACCTAGTTTTTGACCCACATGACCCAATTTAACGATTCATCCAGATATCATGTAAAAACATCTGACCCGTTCGTGGGACATTTGGGCCATAAGTGCCTGTAAAATTTACAAGTTTTTCTAAGTTACCTGGTGACCTAGTTTTGATCCACATGACCCAAATCGAACTATCCGGATATATTAGAAAAACGACCAAGTTTCATGAGGATTGGCCAAAACTGTGGGCTCTAGAGTGTTCACAAGGTTTCTAAGATTTGACAGGTGACTAGTTTTGACTCCACTACCCAATTTCAACATCATCTTTAGATTCTGTAGACAAATCCTGACTAAGTTTCAAAGAAATTGGCAAATTGTGGCCTGTAAGTGTCACAGGTTTTAAAATTACCTGGTACCAGTTTGACCCTACATTACCATATCGACTCATCCGAATATCAGAGACAAATATCCTTGACCATTTATGAGTTGGGCTAAACTGTGCCTCTAGAGTGTTCACAGGTTTTCAAGGATTTGACCTAGTGACTATTTTTGACCCCACATGACCAATTAAACTCATCCGAATACATGTAAAAAAACATCCTTTAGTTTGATGAAGATTGGGCCAAATTTGTGGCCTCTAGAGTGTTCACAAGGTTTTTCTAAGATTTGACCTAGTGACCTAGTTTTTGACCCAACATGACCCAATTTCGAACTCATCCGAGATATCATGTAGACAAACATCCTGACCAAGTTTCATGAAGATTGGGCCAAAACTGTGGCCTCTAGAGTGTTCACAAGCAATTGTTGACGACGGACGACGCACGACGGACAAAAGGCGATCACAAAAGCTCACCCGAGCACAAGTGCTCAGGTGAGCTAAAAAAGGTTGTCAATTGTTAAGGTCATTAACTCAAAATAACATACGGTTTTGTTTTGAGAGCAATTGACCATTCAATGAATGGGAAAAGTAGAGCTTTTGATTTTTCACCCCCCAAAAAACAACAACAACTGGAAAAGCTGCATAGCAGCTCTAGATTTCACAAAAAAACGAGCTATACTTTATCATGTCTATTTCCACAGTTTCTCACATTCAACAATGAATTACCATATCATGTGTTATAAAGGGACTGGGGATGTTCATTTAGACAAGAGGACTTGAGTTGTTGTATATGGTTAGCAGGGAAATGAAGTTTTTAACCCTTTCTTATACAAGAACATTTACTTCCAACTGCCACATTTTCTTCTTCAACTCTTAATCATGTTACCTGTAGGAATGTTTTTTTGACATTTAGTGATGAATTGTTATATCCTGGATAAACCATGAATGATACATGTATACCGATATCACTTAATGAGTATATACCTTAAGTTTTCTAGCAACACTGAAAATAAGAAGTATTAAAGTAGCTAACAAAACACTGATCATTTAAATAGTTGATTTCATTTAAACATACCAAAAGTACATCAGATTTCTCCTTTTTAAAAAAACAAACAAAACATACACACGAGAAATAAAAAAGTTAATGCATAAAACTTAATACCAGTATATCTTGCATATAATTTAAACGTGTTACCACATATTTAAATATTACGTCTGGGGGATGGTGAACAAGAGTCACTTAAATTGAAATTCTTCTCAAGTTAAGTTTCAATTTTGTATCAGCACAAATACGTTGATAAAGAAATTAAAGACAATTTCTTGAGAGATATAATAGCAGTGACATGTAAATACAGTGATTATTCACCATGTCACTAAATCAAGCAGTTCTAGATCTTGAGATTACTGAGGTGCAGATGAAAGTCTCAATTTAAGATGATCTATTGAACTCAGGCCTGGTAACTATACAGGGTAGCCCCTCTACCTACCCTGTCTTCCTGTCCTCAGAATACAGGCTCTCCTTACTGATGGAGTGGGGTGGGCGTCGGCTCTTGTTACGGCTAGCCCCTAAGGGTGGAGGCATCAGTTCTCTGTCTCGACTAGAAACTGTAGAATAAAACATAAACAGTGGATAGAACAACACATAAACAGTGGATAGAACAACACATAAACAGTGGATAGAATAACACATATACAGTGGATAGAACAACACATAAACAGTGGATAGAACAACACATAAACAGTGGATAGAACACATAAACAGTGGATAGAATAACACATAAACAGTGGATAGAATAACACATAACAGTGGATAGAATAACACATAAACAGTGGATAGAATAACACATATACAGTGGATAGAACAACACATAAACAGTGGATAGAATAACACATATACAGTGGATAGAACAACACATATACAGTGGATAGAACAACACATATACAGTGGATAGAATAACACATATACAATGGATAGAATAACACATAACAGTGGATAGAACAACACATAAACAGTGTGTATAATGTTATCAATCAGGCTGCTGATCAATTCTCTATAACAGAATGAATGTTCAAAGGTTTGTTCATTCATCAAAAGACATCTGTATTTGTTGTTGTGTTGGTTTTCTGTTGCTGTGACAACATTTAAGCAATGTCCAGCTATTTACCCATTGTTGTTTTTGTTTTTGTTGTTTTTTATGAAAATCAAAACATAAATGTACCTGCTATTCAATTGTTGAATTTAAATTTTATAAAATTATGCAAAAATTTTGCTCAGCATTGTAGAGTAATATTTTACTGTATTGCAAACAGATAGGATGAAAATTGCAGCACCCCCTGTTAATAGAATAATGGGCTTTTTAGAAGAATAAACAAATTAATCATTACTGTATTTATTTATATACATTGAATGATTTACATATAGGCAATAATTTTCAATTTATCAAATATATAGTTCAACTGATTTTTGCAATGAGGCAAGGCTAAATTCTATTTTAGTTAGTCCACACAAATGATGATTTTACAGTATCCAAGAGAGACTCACGGATCCCTTCCTCCTCTGTGTAGGCGATGGTTCTGCACTGTTTCTGGGTGAGATGGAGGGTGAGGACCGCGGGGTTGTGTTCACATCCTCCACCGAGCCCCAGCTGCTCCTCATTACCGTCTGCTTCATTGACGTTGCAGATGCCTGGATCAGGGACTTGATAGCGCTTGCACGGTTGCTACGGCGACCAGCAGTGTTCCTTAGGAACCCACCATCCAACTTATCTGAACCTGCAATGTTTAGGAAAATTAATTCATAATTCAAGGCCCATTATATTTCATAATGATTCAATTTTCATGAAAAAATAATGTATTGATAATGTTGATTAAATTACAAAATACAGTGTTTTGGATGGATGTTAAAATACTCTCATTGTTTACATTTTGCATGGTGAGTTTGTAGACTGTCTGTAATCGAAAATAATTTGAATTTGTCAAATCACAATTTGTTTACCTGCTGTCATCAATTTATATACTCGTGATTCGTTAATGGAGACATACTGAATGTCTATGGAAAATTTATAAAGATATGCGAAATATGAAAATTAGTAATTTTTGTAAACAATTGAATAATCTTAAGTAAAAGATTTTATCTTTTTTATGCATTGTAGAAATGTCATCATCAACGAGTATGTAAAGACTACATCATGTATCAAATATATGGCAAACACTTTGATTTTTCAACAAATTATATTAAATTCACTCTTATTTCAAGATTTCGGCAATATGCTGCCTTTCTCAAGAAAAAACATGAATTTTTGCGCAAATAATTGATAGACATCTGTCGTTGCTTTTCTGTCCAAAGAATATACACTGCTTTTGGAAGCATAATGGGCCATTAACTATGTTTTCAGATGTTGGTATAATTATTGTAGGTTATCATTACTGGTAGCTTGAAACTTTAACATTAAAAAAAAATAACAAAAAATGAAACACAATTCTACAGGGATAAGATGTTAGAAAATCTGTTCTTTGTATTTAATCTTGTACAGTTTATCATTCTACATGAATATCCACGTGACAGCCAGAAACTTTATACTTACTAGGTTTGGCCCCTAATCGACTTGACACCAATAATTCTGAAAAATAAATATTTAAGTAAATTTAGTCTACAAGCTACAAAAGGAACAGTTATCATTTGCAATACATGTGCATGTATAGGTAAAACATCTGATTTTTTAAATAAAAAAACATGGTTAAAATGAGTTTCCCTAAAAAATTAGGTGTAGATTTAACCATGACTAAAGGTATTCTTAATTTGTAGATGGTTCAGCCATGTATATGCAAAAATACCAAATGCTGATTCTCCCTCAAAACTCAGAAGTATTATGTCCAAATAGTTATAATAGAGTTATGTATAAATATTTTAAGTGTGAGGGAAATGTCATGGGGTAAGACCTCTAAAAGTGATAAACAAACACCATAAGGGTGTGTGAGTGACAGCTACTGAAGCTAGGTGAATCAGGGTGTGGCCCTGGAGTCACCATAGTGACTAGTTTAATCACAAACACACAAACGCTACAGATACAACTCATAAATACAAATTATGCAGATTTCTTTAAGTTTAATTCATTTCTTTTTTTTTACAGAATAAAAATAATTTCTTGACAAAGCCTGATGTAACTTTTTACTGATTCAACAAAGTAATTTTTGAGAATAAAATCCTTCAAATAACAAGCAATGTCAATATAAAGAATAAAATATTTTTTCTCATATCTAAGTCATATATAACATTTTGCAAAACAAGAGAAGTCATGTTCCATAAATCTTGAAAATAGCAGCTGAACTTCAGAATAATTCTCCAGTTCATGCCCCAAGTAAGAGATTTGTGTATGACATCTGAGTTAGAGTCTGTAGTAGTACTTATGTATATCACACTGTGGGCTGTGTCAGGTTTCACATCATGTCAATACCTACATAGTCAATGGGTGACAAAGTGAACCTTATCATACTAAGGATAACTTACAGTTTGATCAGGCTTATCCCTTTCCCTCATATAGACTCATTTTGATGCACTCAATAGGTATCACATAAAGCCTGATCTGCAGAAAACCACAGTAAACCTTACCAAATTTAATTAAAAAATCCTCATTTCCAGACCACTGAGGAGCAGCGAACAGCATAAAACCTGATCAGCCTGCGAGTTACTCGCAGGCTGGTCTGGTTTTATACTGTTCGCATAGGTCTTTTCATGGTGTCCTCTATGAGGGAAAGGGTTAAAGTTCACCAACATAACACACAGTGATACTTGATATTGAAACATTAAGGTAGAAACACAATGTACTTCAATCATTTTTGTTTCACAAAGTATTTAAGTAACTATGATGAAACAAACTATTACCTTAGTGACTAACAAATTCATACTACTTATGAAAATATTTAATATGTAAGTATTTTTCTAATGGGGAAAAGATTGTTGAAATGTGTTTCTATGCATTTCAGTTCAAAATATATCATAGTTAGCTTGATGGAATAGGGGCCAGGTCTTGTGATCTCAAAAACACTTAAGTACAATCTCAGGCTCAAATCTCACTATCATACTCAAATCCGTATTTAAACTAATAGGCATGATTCTAAGTGTGAAAGTAATACTGAAGTATCATATTTATTTTCAAGAACATGGGGCCAGATCTTTTGTGGACCTTTCCAATTTTTGCAGTAAAATGTGAGCCCTTCCTTCACCCACTGGCATGGAATTATTTTTCATTCATGACTTAATCAACTGCTCACAAACAGTAAACAAGAAAGTCAGTAGAACTGACAGATGCTCCCCGAAGAACGTCATTGTTACAAATAAGATCTTGGTCAATGGAACTGGGTCAAGCCGAAGATATGCACATCTCCTCTTTGTAATAAAGCTTCACATAAAGTTTTGTTGAAATCAAGCTATTAGTTCCTGAGAAATAGCCCGGACAAGAATCATACTAGATATACCGTTTGCATAAAAGTCAAAGGGCCATAACTCTGTGAAAAATTGAGGGACAAAGTTACCCCCATGATATGCAAATCTTCTCTTGGTAATAAAGCTTTCCATAAAGTTTCGTTGAATTCAAGCCATTAGTTCCTGAGAAATAGCCCTGACAAGAATCATGCAATATGTACTGTAGGCCGAAAAGTCAATGGGCCATAACTCTTTGAAAAATTTAGGAACCGGGTCATGCTGAGGATATGCGCATCTCCTCTTGGTAATAAAGCTTCGCATAAAGTTTCGTTGAATTCAAGCCTTTAGTTCCTGAGAAATAGTCCGGACAAGGAAAGTGTGACGGACGAATGGACGGACGGACGAAGCGGCGACTATATGCGTCACCTTCGGTGAGCATAAAAAGAATAAAGCCATGTGTATTTCTTGTGTGAACAAAGTTGACCAGTGATCACATGATATCCCTGTGTAGGTATTGGATAATCTTGATACCTAATTTGAATAAATCTGTAAATATTGGAAAGGTCCACTGTTTCACTTGGTATGATAAAGACAATTATTCAGAGGGTGAAGTAATCATTTCACATCCAAAGTGGGAGAAATGAGTAAATTAAGAGATAGAATACCCAATACATTAGATCAATCCATGCAAGAGTGAGACTTGCACTGACAATATAGAAAAAACTGGGAAAAAATGCCAAACAAATGCTACCAACAGATGATGCCATTTACACCACATTCCAGTTCTTAAAATAAATATTTAATGACCATTTGTCAAGTGAGTGTAGTTCAACTCTTTACTTTAGCATACGTTCTTGTGTATTATATTATCTATTACCAGAAGGTAGATTATGCAGAGAAAAACAATATCAACACAATATTTTCCATAGAGATGTGTACAAAACATGGAAAAAAAATACAAGGAGGAATATCAATAACTTCAAGGAAATTTTAAAGAAATACACAATGTTGACAAGTGAAACATGAAAACACTAAAATGTGGGAACAACACATGAATTTTCTGCACTCACAGAGCGAGAGAAAAATAGAGAGAGAGAGAGAGAGAGGGGGGGGATGAAAAACCTATTCAACATATATAATAAATATTAACATAACTGAACTACTATCATAAATAGTGTAAGTCAACAAAAGGAAAAATTACATTACTATTCCTAAAAAATAAATCCACAAAAAAAAGATACCAAATGACTACATATACTTGGGTGGGGTTAGATATATTTCTTTCCTATCTGCGGTAAAGACCACCTCTACTATACAAGACTATCTATCGGTTAAGTCTAATTTGGGGAAAAAAGACTCAAAATAAATTGAAATCTAAGAATTACAATGAAGAAAGGGGCTCTAAGGAGAAAATGCAGTGTAGATCCATTACTATGTCATCCATTAAAATAAGAATACCAACATGGTTTAAATACCATGGAGCCTAGGTCATTTATTTGCCAGTATACATAATTACAGCAAGGTCTAGATGGATCATGCTTTAATGTAGTATATCAGTTTGGTCACCCTAAACCAACATTATAATGGAATTGTACTGAAGTTGATTCCTGCTCTGACCAAAAGCTAACTGAAAATTATCTGTGCTTTTCAATTTTCAACTCCTAATTTATGCAAATGAATATATTAAATTAAGAAAGATTAGATATGTAACATTTCTGGATATACAAACTTAATGAGTTCTTTTAAATTGCATATTAATTAACCTACATAAAATGTGTAAGTTGAAAATAATAAAGAATTTTAATTTCCATTAAAACACGCAGAGAGACAGAAGGTGAAGGTCATTTGGTGGTCTCTATCCACAGGTGGACAAAAGTGATGAGTGGGCACTCCACAACTTGAACTACATGTATCTCTCAAAAGCTTGACTTGAACACCAGTATCTTGCTCTACAACCATGTGTGTATACAGGCATGTGTGTATACAGCCATGTGTGTACACAACCATGTGTGTATACAGGCATGTGTGCAAACAACCATTTGTGTACACAACCATGTGTGTATATGGCCATATGTAACACAGGCACCTGCATATACAGCCATGCACGTATACATCCACATGTGCATATACAGCCAAATGTATGTGTAAACAACCATTGTGTACACAACAATGGGTGTATAAGGCATGCAATACCAACATCTTCTCACAAACACACAAATTGACTCCTAGTAGCATTCACTTTCTTGCAAATAAGACACAGGATAAAAAATCATGAGAAATATCAAATATATCAAAACTCACTAAGAAATGATCCATTTTCAGATAAATCGCTGAAATTAGATCAGAAAAGAATAAATCAAACATAAAAATAGAGTTACTGACAGAAAGTATTGATATCAAGAATTTTTCAAGACAATGTGCAAAAACAATGCCTACCATAATATGGTAATGAAAATTGAAGAGGGATTTGGCTGTGCTTTCATTCAGAGAATCTTATGTACAGTATGTATAAAAAACAGTCAAACTTGTCTTAAGAGGCTATCGAGGGAAGAGGAAAAGTAACACTTAGAGGTGGTGGCTTTTTGATTGAAGTTGAATGTATAATCAAACGCCAGTTTGGGAATATTAATGCTGACTACTAAAACCTGGTTGGCCACTAGTAAATGTTCATCTGTATATAGATACAATAGCAAGATTCAGTATAACAAATACCATATCGGTCACACTGGGCAAGATTTTCTTACAACAAATCCAAAGTGCACATACATAATTAAATAGCATGGCATTGTGTATGCTAGAACAGCCAGGCACAGTAAGGCATAACTTGACCCAATTAGTGACGGCAATCTGTGTTAGAAAGAATGACACTTGCAGTCACAGAAAACACATCATAGAACACAATTACATGAACTGCCAAGCACATAATCAAGACATACCATTTATTTCTGATGTTATACAACGAATATCAAGTCTAGTTATAACAGCCAAAAAAGCAGTTTCTTTAAACAAAATGGATATATTTATTAGAGTAAGGATAATAAATGATCTTTAATTGCTTAGTGGAAAACTCAAAATATATAAAATACTAGCAAAAAAATAGTGTTGAAGAAATATGTCGTCAAAAAATTAATTAAGACAGTAGATAAGTGTGGCTTAAGGTCTATAATTTAATTTTGTCTAACTGTTGTGGCATGTGTGTGTTTTGCTCTGCTTGTCTAATATAGAAGACTTTAAACCCAGTGCCCAACATATGTTAAGAAGTATATGTAGGAAGCAAACTTCCTTTAATTTTACCTTATAGATTTCTTTTATAAGCATTGATATTTTCTCAGAAACAAACTTATTCATATCTGCCAAAAAAAAAATCAAGTCACATTCAAAATGAAAGAAGGTAAATAAAATTATTACCTGTAACAGAGAATTATCTACTAGTCTGGTAAAATGGCAGACACTTTAAAGTGTTGCTTATATCCATAACCAATTAAAAATAAGATGTCATCACTGTCTGCATTAATGAGGTATACAAACTGAAAATAACTGTATATAAAGGTGTTGTTTTCAAAATGACCAAAAGGGGTTTCAGATACCTTAAATGTCTATGAATTCAGTGGTAATTATTAAAGCACCAATGCAAGTGCATGAGACTAGCTACCATACTACATAAGCCATACTTACTCTACTCTCTAAAATTTTGAAATTGAGTATATTTGTTTCGGGTGGGGAAAGGATCGTGCAATACAGTACTGCAGTCATTCAGAATTAATAATGGAACCAAGAGGCAGGATAAAGTCACAAATAAGGTACCAGTAAGAGTTATACATCACGTCATGGATAAAACCTTAAGTTTAATACAATGTACATACACAGACTGGTGTAGATGGTGCAAAACATGTTCATATACTGTGAGTTTACAGTAATATATATATACAAGATATAACACCTACATTTTATCAAATCATATTTTGAGTTTTACAATAGTAAATTGGTAAATAATAATCAAACATGATTATATATTCTTAGTTTGATGGTGATTACAGATCTTTATATATTCACCTACTCTAATGAATATTCCTTCATGCTCTTGTGGTCAAAGGAGATTATATGCATGCATGTGTCTCTCACATATGATCACTGGTTGCTTCAGTTTTAACACACTTGATTGCTCCAAACTTAAGCTTTTCTTTTTAGTTTGTATATTCATTCACAGTAACATTTAATTAATGATAAGATATTATCAACATGGTTATTTATGTTCTTTTCTTTTTTTATAATCCATTTTGAATGACAGATAAATTATAGTCCCTATTATTGGACATTTCAATTGTTTCCAGATAAATTATAATTCAATTATCTTCTCCCAGAAGCAATCAAGTGCTGACTCTCTCCATCTGACACTGATGTTCTAGCCAAGCCTGTTATAGATACACAGTAGTTTCTGACTGGATACTCACCAATTACCCCAATCCTAGAGGTACCCAAGATTTACCTCATTCCCATAATGTGGACCGTGTAAAACAAATAAATAAAACTTGTCAAAGTCTAATGACATAATAATTGGTACATGTCCAAGGGTTAACTATAAAACTTTTTCATCTCATTCTATTTCTATATACACTTGAATAATTTCAGTCTGCCCTCGACATGTAACTTTTTAAATTTTATTCAATCTAATAATTTAGATTTTGTTTTATAATACATTATAATGATGTATGTAAGTTATACTTAGAAAAAAATATGATTGTACTGAATATCCAAAGTATGTATTACTTAGTATATATAATAGGTTATTTTCAATATTGCTTATAAAGTCTGATTTCAACAAAATTATATCACTTTAACATCAAAAGCAGATAACAATCAATAAGCCTTCTTAAAGCAATTGGTTAATAGATTTTGAAACTGACTGAAAAAAATGTTTTTTTAATTGTTATTTCACTTGCCAATTCATCCAGTGCTTGAATGGGAAAATGAAAATGATGAGGCATAAAGTAGTTCATGTTTATTTTCATAATATATAAAATATGTATAACACAATAATCTATCACAATTATAATAAGTAACATTACACCTTACATGTATTTCACATAACTAGTAATTTATACTAGAAATTAAGCAAAAAAACTTTTAGGTAACATAAAGTATATCATATGTGTACAAAACTGGTTTAGAGAAACATATCTCCATCATCTGTATCTCTTATACTTTGTGTGTCTCTTTTTATCAATGAAGTATGTACTGGTCATCCAGGACATGTCTATCCACAAGTTAACATACTGTATCTCTCTTTATTTTCCTGGACAATTCTGACCAAACTTGGTAGGAGCCATGCGTGTAAAGCAAACCTAGGTGGCGCAGTCAACCCTGAGCCCGACACCAATACTTTTTTTTACATCGTAAGCCAATAAGCAGACATGCTTCAGAGGTCCTCACTATATACATGTACATGAATACTAAAGAAAAACAAAGCATTATACAATTTTCTTGAAGTCTGTTGATATTTCAGTATAACTCATGTTCTGAAGTATCCTAGGTATTCACCATGTAGATTGTCAAGGTCATTTATTTATACTTTATTTTAAGGCATGATTCAAGCAGAGGTGAATATTATTCATAATCAATGAGTTAAAAGTTTGGAAAAATAGAAATGGAAAAAATGACATATGCGATAAAAAACAGGGAGTGCGAGAGAACTGACGGAAAAAAAAAAGAAAGAAAGATAATGCCAGATTAAATTGTTCAGCTTGAGATTTGAACAAGTTCTACTGATGAGAATTTTACTCTCAATTTTAGTACATGTATTTATAAAATACTCCTTGTTGATTAAAACAATATGATAGCTTTCAACTAACTCTTTAGCAATATATACATGAATTCCTGCAAGTTAAAAATGATATACACACAATAACAAATAAGGCAGATGAAGAATGAAAAATACGAAAATGACAGAAAAACATCAAATATGCATACCAGTAGAGAACATGACAGTATTTGGAAAGGTGGAAGGCTACCATTTCTGATGTCATGAAAACAACTGAGACAGACCTATGACTTTGAAGTCTGGACATTGTGACTCCTACTGTAAAATCATTAATTTTTGCTGACAGTAAATTTTGTTGATTATGTGCCTTAGGGAATTTCGTGGGTACATTTATTTGTTGATCTTTGTTCTAGAAAACTTGAGGTCTGTTTAAGAGACAAGTTTTCGTGGGGATTAAAATTTGTGGATATAACCCTCCACAAAATTAGTGTTCCACAAAAATTTATTATTTCACAGTATGCGTGACCTTCAAATGTCTTTTAACACAGCTGAAAAAGCTGAATAAATGTACAATTTTTATTTCCATACTGACCACACATCATAACTTGGCAGAGAATCCAAGATGGCAGCCACCATGAATAACAAAGAAGCATAGGAAATATATTTACTTTAAAACTCAGAATGAACACTGTGAAATGAATGTGCACTTTACATGAATGAAGGTTCTTTAGCATCTGGATGAAGTCTATGAATGAAAATGTGTGATGAACATGAAATGATAGTTGAACTAAACAGCAGATACCAGGGCCCAGGTTTTTGAAAATATTTAAGTATGATCTCAGCTTAAATTTGAAAATCATACTCAAAACCCTATTGAAACTAATGGGAATAGTTTGAGTATAAAAATGAGAATCATACTTCAGTGCCATCTTTATTTTTCGAGAACACCGGCCAGTATTACCATTTTTCAGAGAGGCCACTGAATTAATATTCTATTAGTAATATGTAAGCATGCTTTCTCCCTATCCAGAAAATATATATATTTGACATCTTCATTTTAAGCATCTCTCTGATTTTATCAATATATGAGGTACTATATACCCTATTTGGATGTTAAGAACACTTAATAGCAATTGTTACTATGGTAACAAAGAAATGGTTGCACTTCCCTCCCTTGCATAGAAAAGACTTTATATCAAGATAAACACAGCATATGTTAACACATATTCATGTTACCAGTCCATCACAACAGCTTGAAGGGCAATGTCTATAACTGCACAGTTTCATATTAATTGCATATTAAACAAAGGCCAAACATATATCAATGCAAGTAGCTTTTACGTAGGCCTAACAAAGGATGGTGGCCATTTGATTTATTAGCCTGACCTGAATCTGTGTCATCTGTAATAACAAAAAACATGACATACGCTTTTCATTTGTATTCATTAATATGGAAAATAAACCATATAAATGATAAACCATAGAAAGTTAGCATGTTAATGTAAAAAAACACACCAAAATCATTGACTTGCAGTTTCTAAAATGGTTAATTAGCATGGCTATACTTAAATAAAAACAAATAAGGATAACTTCCCTTTCCAAAGGTTATACAAAAAGACATCTATTTTCAAGTACCCTAACCAAAGCATAAATAGTTAAGCAAATTTAGTAATAGCATGAAAAAAAATCTTTTTGGTTGATTATAACTAGTTGTCATGATAACTATTTGACTTTAGATACAAAAGTACATATATGGCCCCATTAAAATTCATACACTCACTGGAAATAAAGAACCTAGGGGGAGGTGGATCAGCACTTTTTCTACTTTTTTGTCATTATTTTCAATACTATTTATCTGGTTTCAAACCAGTATGAGCAAGCACCTATCTGTTTTATACAGGTAACTTGTGTAAAAGGACATAAAAGGAAATAAGTTGCCAATTTTCAACCAATGACTCTAGTGCCAAAAATGTTACCCCAGACTATCTCTCATCTGATCCAAGTTATACCAACTGTAAAACATGTACTACTGTTGGAGTCTGGATCATTTATTAGCTGCTGTATTAATTCTGTTTTCCCTTTAGTCTTTTATATGAACATGAGATTGCTAATTCATTGGATTTTATCAAGGAACAAAGGTATCATATAAGGTCTCTGGTGAATACAGATTCTAAAGACTGAGGGACTGCAGTTCTGTGAAGGATTACAATGCTTCCTTAGTAGACAGTGGTTAGATACCTATTAGACTAGAGAAATGAATATCTCAAACTCAGAACAAAATGTCTTGAATGATTACAACATTTACAATATACCATATTTAAATAGAGTTAATCAAGACTTATTTTTATCAAATAACATGTTTTTCAATGCTTATGTTTATGTATCATGTTACTAATATTTCAATGATATTTTCTTTATCAAATTAACAATTAATTACTAATTTATCAAATGAATAATACCTTAAGGCAAGTTACTGGCTTATTAATTTACTAGAATGTTGTTGTTTAACCCTTTCCGTCATAGAGGAAACCATGAAAAGACCTATGCGAACAGCATAAAACCAGATCAGGCTGATCAGGTTTTATGCTGTTCGCTGCTCCTCAGTGGTCTGGAAATGAGGATTTTGTAATTAAATTTGGTAAGGTTTAACTGTGGTTTTCTGCAGATCAGGCTTTATGTGGTTCCTATTGAGTGCGTCAAAATGAGTCTATATGAGGGAAAGGGTTAATGGAAACCTGAAAGTCAACCATGATGAAAACAGACTACAAGTGAAGCTCAAATGATGATGAAGATGTAAGGCATGTTATACACGAGACTGAGAGAGCTAGCCAGCGCTAGAACTAGGCAATATATATCAGTACAAACTGTTACACATGTAGTAAGTTTAGTTCAACACTGTACCAAGCTTATCGTCTTGACAACACAACTTATCATTTGGAACACTCATGGATCTAGCTGGAGTTTTTATACTAGAACCTACAAAAAATAGAATACATGTTTTTTCTGTAATTGCAAATACAAACTCTTAAATTCATTATATGAAACTCACTTAAGTAAGAAACATCTGTTCTTGTTTTGTTTTTTCAGAGTCCATCTGATATTTTGTCTTTAAGTTAATGTGATTTCAATAATTAAATAATGAGCCAAATTTGTGTCCCCTATCTTTCAAAATTTCCAGTTTCAACAAAAACCTTGTTATTTTGTAAATAACAAATATATCAACAAATTTAAGGATAGAGTTAATTTAAAGCCAATGTATATAACGTTAGTTCAGTGTTTCAAAATAACACAAAGTTATATTCAAGGATCAACATTATTCAATTATCCTTATAACCAAAGGCATCTTTACTACAAATTCAATGATAAACATGACCATTAAAAGTAATTTGCAAAAAATTCAAGCAAATTTTTGTCTGCTTAGCTGTATGGAAGAAAAAGTGAAAAGTTTCTTCCACCAGGTAAATCAATGAGATCTATACATGTATGGCAGACAGATTTAAGTAAGACTTCACATATCTTAAGCTGATATGATTTTAGGTTCCAACCATGGAAGCTTTTGTTCACAAGCCTTTTCACTTTACAAGAATAATAACAAATAAACCAGTGTAAAGTTATAAGTCACGACTATAAAATTCAATATCACAGTTACATACTAATATTGACATCCCATATCACCAACCTACCACTAAAATACAAAGAAAATATATACTATATATACATATATATAATATATATAACACTAGTATCTGTCTTTAAAATAAATTAAACTATTTCATATTTACAATATACCAAGTGCACACTATAATATATCAATCAAATTCAAATTTTTAATTTTTTTCTCTTTACTAAACTTTATATATTCAAATGAAAATGATAAAAAAACAAGACGGCCATGAAGGCCAAGGAATCATTCAAGTACATTTTTTCTGTATTCCTACTCCCACTGGAACCAGATTCAGTAGGCACTGACAGCTCCTTTATTTGAGTCAGATGTGAGATACATTTAACAGCACAGATGTCATTTCCATGCTTAACCCAGTATGCTGGTTTGCACAACAAAAATGAAAACAGCATTGGTTCAATGAAATACCAAACTTAAAAAGATGATTTTGCTGTTAAATGAATAAAAATATGTAGTGATGTAAATTTGTGTATACAACCTAAAAAGACACAATGAGACAGGTAAAAACAAGACTTTGGGGTTGATTTACAGAGATCTTCTATCCAGTTCTGTACAAGGGTTTACAAACAGTTCTAAGAAAATCATGGACTTGAATCTTCAAAATTAATTTGTAAATTTTGATGAATTAATTGATCAACCCCAAAAGGCCTTGCAAGACATGGGCTGCAAAAAAAAAAAAAATCATTTAAATGCATATCTAACACTTGGGTGCAATTGTCAAACTGTGTAAAATTAAAAGTAAAAAGGAATACATTAAAATGCTTAACACTTTGCTTAAAAAGATCATTAAAAAACTGAAAGTTAATATTTCCTTACAGCGACTGATGTCCTATGACATGGCAGAGTTCTTATAAAATATGAAAACAAAACCTACTTGTAAATGAAAGTCCTGACAATTTCAATACACTCTTATTGAACAATTATATTTTAAGGTGAACAAGTAACTGGTGTTGTATGCAACACATAAAGTCCCCTACCGGCTCCACCTTGACTCAATATGGTAATCAATCCCATTTTTTGCCATATTTTCACTATTTCCGTTACCATAGCAACCACAATTTTAGTCGAAGAACAAAAATAAAATGACGTGCATAATCTACACATTGCCATCTAGTCATATACCAAGTTTCATCAAGTTAGCTTGCTTAGTTATCGCGGGATCCCATTTTTTGCCATATTTTCACTATTTCCGTTACCATAGCAACCACAATTTTAGTCGAAGAACAAAAATAAAATGACGTGCATAATCTACACATTGCCATCTAGTCATATACCAAGTTTCATCAAGTTAGCTTGCTTAGTTATTAAGTTATCGCGGGATCCAGATTTGAGCGGACAGACGGACGGACAGACGGACGGACAGACGGAGGGCAAACCTATAGTCCCCTCCGGTGTGAACACCGGTAGGGGACTAAAAAAAAGAAGACCAATTTCTTCCAAATAAATTTGGTCTGCTTGAAACTAAATCTTTGCATCTGAGCTAGGAGAGATCTAACAAAATACATAATGGTCAGTTCAATACAATTATCACATAGGACAACCACTTTAACATAAGTAGTGTTGCTTTTCCTCACATACTTCATGACAGGACTGACGTTGCGACTCCGTGACCCACTTAATTTGACCTCATAACCTTATTGTGATCAAGCACCTTTGAAACCATATTTAAAACATGTATCTTATACATATTTTTTTCTAATTAAACATTCAAAGTCCTCTTCTAGCATCCTGTGGGTATTCAAGAAATACATGCCATTAATATTCTATATAAATGAAGAATGTTTAAAATATTCCATATATCATGCAGTAGAAGAGTTTTCATCTCCTTCCAGCCGGTCTGGTGAAGGGGTTTTCTCAATCCGCACAGACGCTCTGAGTGACCCAGGTCCAAAACCACCTATAGTGTCACTAAAGCGTGCACTCTGAACATGTCGGAAACCTGTCGGCTCACTGATCAGTTCACTCTTCACCCGCCGGAAATCTGACGGATTGCTGATGACAGGTTTATCGTGGTGCCGCAACAAAACAGGTGTCTGTACTGTATGACGGAGATTAATACTAGTGGTTATGGCAGAATCAGTCTGGTCAGAGAGAGAGTTGGAAAAGGACTTACGCTGAGTGCGACTGGAGGCAGAGTTTCGTAAATACTGCTTTGGCTTTTTCCCACTGTAGTCCCGAATGTTAGGGTCTGCCTCTACAATTACAGGAAAAGCTTTTTTTTAACAGTAAGCTTGGATATATACAGAGTATATCCATACCGACACAATACATTATAACACAAACGAAGACCCCTAAGACCTTGATCTTTTTTGTAAATAGTCAATTTCACTACATAGACTAAAATCTACAAACTTCCATGAAAAAAATGCCAATTTCCTACATCCCTAAAACCTATGGAATGCAGTGTAACATGTACAATATTGCTCTAAATATAGCAATTGAATACTCCATATGACAGCTATTAAACAGTTGCAGTAGCAGTCTGCAGTTTTTCAAGAATATCTATATTTTAAACTGTACACTCGAGGAGATACTTACTAAATCCATGCACAAGTAGTTCTATAATGTCCTCGTGGCCATGCTGGGCTGCCAGGTGTAAGGCTGTATACCCCTATAGGACAGGTAAAAGATTATCCTCGTTATTATCATCACACATTATTTGTACATTATATACCACTATTCGATGCTTTGCTATTCAACAACATCATTTTTTTACACTGAAGTACACCAATCATTGGAATCCCACTATATGCTACTCTTGAAGCTGTTACACATATATAATAGAGTGCTAACAGTAAATATTCCTAGGGAATATAGTGATAGGTAAACCATAGCGTATCCAAATCAGTTTGAAAATAAGTTATATATATACTTTATAAGACATGATTTGCAGGCCAAGCAGGTTTTTATACAGGTTACATAGGCAAATTCCTTAGAACTCTTCTGTTGCAAAAGATTTCCATAACGATGACACATTCTACTGAAAATAAATTTATACCAGAACCCGTCCTGTACTTCTCATTCACTTCCATTTGCCACCTATCACTGTGTCCCTTTTGTTGCAAAGTGCAATATGAACCCACAGAGTATCAAACAAACAGAAATATTCATGTACATTTATTTCATTGTTTATTTCAGACAAAATGTAAGAAATCTGGCAGAGTAACTGATACATGTACACTGAAGCTGATACAGAAAGACATGTTTTAGATAAATTGTAATAAGACAGCAGTCACAGCCTACTATGATTTACATTGAAAAGTTTGTTTTGTTTTAATTGGCTTATATACTGGAAAACCATGACTGTATCTGACTGGTATTTTCCATCCATATTTATAAGGAATGTTTAAACATTTATGAAGACAATATTTTTACGGATTTTCATTTTTATGCTAAATATATTTTTTTCAATATAATTTGACCTTAAAATCTACAATGTCATCTGAAGAATGAAAAAGTACTTACCCCCTGTATATCCAGATCATCAACAAAAAAAAAGAAAGAAGAAAAAATCATCAACAACAAACTATGTATTGTGGGAACCTCTTAATAATGTAGGTCTAAATTTAAGCAGAAGAAGTACTGCTATATGTACGATCAAGTAAGAAATAGTATGGACTATTCTAGGGTAAAATTTTGAGAGATCTTATCAATTATCTGCTTAAAACATTTATGAAATCTGCTATATGAGAAAATAAATTACATGTTAAAATGTAAACTGGTCATATAAAGGAGTTAAATTTCCCTCTAAACCTAGACAAGTTCTAACTTATTTAGCCAAATGAGATTTATTTTTCTCCTGATGATTAAAGAGAGGGTTATCCCTAATAGGAGCTAATTACATATATAGATCAGTATTGTCAATGTATAAGTTAAAGCTTAAATCACTTAGAAATTTATTTGGAAAGATGTTAATTAAATGTTTGAACATTATATTCCTTAAATTCAATAAAAGGTTCAAAAAAGAGGTTATAAAATTGTAGACATATACTTACATTCTGCATGGTTGTACATGAAAGATGAAAAAGATAAAATGTACATAACTGTGTGTAATAAGTTCTGAGAATAGAAGCAATTTCAAATTGGTGTTTCATAGGATCACATTTTTAATTAGTTTGTTAGATTAAATGCCCAGCTAACAGTATTTCAGTCATTTGGGAACTACCAGTCATAGATCTAATCTTATATGCTGAGCCCTTTGCAAGAGAGTTATACCAATACCATTTCTTATGACTTCGGTATGCTGCAGTCGGGTGTCATACCAACAGCCTCCCACTCCCAAGGTGGATGCTCTAACCACTCGGCCAACAGGTACAGTTTGCTTTTAATCAATAAATGATCATATTTAAAGAAAAGAATTTTCCAGTTTGCTCATGAGTTAAAGGCGCAGGAATGTCTGGTTAAATAAAAGGAAAGTTCCTCACCGTTCTCTGATTGACATTAACACCAGGTTTGCTCATCAGCATTTTCACCACCTCTGGTCGTCCGTGTTTGGCAGCCCAGTGTAAAGCATTCTGAGTTATCAAAAATGTTTAGAGCATTTTACTTTTATTAAAACAAGAGGGCCATGATGGCCCTGGATCGCTCACCTGGTATCATTAGGCTATGTAAAATCAAGTGACCCCTGGGGCAGAGCCAATTTTGACCTCAGGGTCAAGTTGGTAAGAATCGACTAGACAATGCTACACACTACCACTCTCTACTTGGTAGAGGTCTATGAGCCCATGTTACATACCAAATATATAAACTCCAGACCTTGAAGATTTTTTCTAGTTTTTTTTCCAATATAAGTCTATGTAAAATCAAGTGATCCCTGGAGCGGGGCCAATTTTGACCCCAGGGTCATAATTTGAACAATCTTGGTAGAGAGTCATAAGATCATGCTACATATTAAAAATCAAATGGCATGGCCTTGTGGTTTCGGAGAAGAAGATTTTTCAAGTTTTTTCTATATTAGCCTATGTAAAATCAGGTGACCGCTTAGTGGGGCCAAATTTGATTGCTGCACACCAAATATCTAAACCCCAGGCCTTGTGGTTTCTAGAAAAGATTTTTCAAGTTTTTCCTTATTAGCCTATGTTAAATCAACCCCTGGGGCGGGGCCAATTTTGACTCCAGGGTCATGATTTGAACAAACTTGGTAGAGATCAACTAGACAATGCTACACACCAAATATCTTAACTCTATGCCTTGTGGTTTCTGAGAAGAAGATTTTTCAAATTTTTTTTCCTATATCAGCCTATGTTAAATCAAGTGACCCCTGGGGCGGGGCCAATTTTGACCCCAGGGTCATAATTTGAACAATCTTGGTAGAGATCAAAGACCATGCTACATACCAAATATCTAAACTCGAGGCCTTGTGGTTTCTGAGAAGAAGATTTTTCAAGTTTTTTTCCATATTAGCCTATGTAAAATCAAGTGACCCCTGGGGCGGGGCCAATTTTGACCCCAGGGTCATGATTTGAACAAACTTGGTTGTGATCCACTAGACAATGCTACACACCAAATATCTTAACTCCATGCCTTGTGGTTTCTGAGAAGAAGATTTTTCAAGTTTTTTTCTATATTAGCCTATGTTAAATCAAGTGACCCCTGGGGCAGGGCCAATTTTGACCCCAGGGTCATAATTTGAACAATCTTGGTATAGAGTCATAAGACCATGCTACATACCAAATATTTAAACTCCATGCTTTGTGGTTTCTGAGAAGATTTTTCAAGTTTTTTTCTATATTAGCCTATGTTAAATCAAGTGACCCCTGGGGCGTGGCCAATTTTGACCCAAGGGTCATAATTTGAACAATCTTGTTAGAGAGTCATAAGATCATGCTACATACCAAAAATCAAAAGGCTAGGCCTTGTGGTTTCGGAGAAGAAGATTTTTTCAAGTTTTTCCTATATTAGCCTATGTGAAATCAAGTGACCCCTGGGGCGGGGCCAATTTTGACCCCAGGGTCATAATTTGTACAATCTTGGTAGAGAGTCATAAGATCATGCTACATACCAAAAATCAAAAGGCTAGGCCTTGTGGTTTCGGAGAAGAAGATTTTTTAAATTTTCATTTTTAAAATCTATTTTTAGCTCCTGTGACCTACTTATTTACCCAATCAAAATAATTTGAACAACTTTGATAGAGGTCATGATAAGGATGATTCCTGTGAAGTTTGGTCAAAATCCATCCAGTGGTTTAGGAGGAGAAGTTGTTTAAAGGAAAAGTTGACGCAAGACGCACGCACGGACGGACAGACTGACGGACAGACGACGGACGCCAGACGCCGGACAAAAGGCGATCACAAAAGCTCACCATGAGCACGTTGTGCTCAGGTGAGCTAACAACACACCATAATTACTGTCTGCTGGCATGCAATAGAAAATAGAATCATTTCTATCTTTGTAAAAAATTAACATGTCAATATAGATTTTATATGTTTTTTTACTTAGTATATCTATATTTTTTAATAACAATTTTTATTTCTATTAATCAGATTTATTTTAGCAACTTTTGTGAAGAATCACCCAAGCATTATCCCTGACAAATTTCATAGAATTTTGCCCAGTGGTTTCATAGGATATGTCATGTAAAGCAGCTGATGTCACAAAAGCTCAACTTGATCACTTTGTGATCAGGTGAGCTAAACAAGAGGCCCATGATGGCCCTAAATCGCTCACCTGAGATAAATAGGTTGACCCAAGGAACATCTGTACCAATTTATTTTAAAATCTGGCCAGTAGTTTTGAAGAAGATGATTTTTAAAGTTTTCATTTTTTTTTTTTTTTTGTTGCCATAGCAACCAGAGTTCTTCATGGATCAAGTTTATTTTAGCAACTTTTGTGAAGGTTGACCCAAGGATCATCCCTGCCAAGTTTAATCAAATTCTGTCCAGTGGTTTCAGAGGAGATGTTGTTTAAAGGTTTCTCTATATACATATAAGGTAAATAAGCCCCGGCCCTGGTGGCCATGTTTTTTTACGGATTGGTATAATTTTAGCAACTTTGTTAGAGGTTGACCCAAGGAACATCTGTACCAAATTATTTTGAAATCTGGCCATAAGTTTTGAAGGAGATGTTTTTTAAAGTTTTCAAATTATTTTTCTTTTTGTAGCCATGGCAACCACAGTTCTTCATGGATCAACTTTATTTTAGCAACTTTTGTAGAGCCTCACCCAAGGAACATTCCTGCCAAGTTTCATTAAATTCTGTCCAGCGGTTTCAGAGGAGATGTCGTTTAAAGCAAATTGTTGACGACGGACGCTGGACGAAGGGCGATCACAAAAGCTCACCTTGAGCACTTTGTGCTCAGGTGAGCTAAAAAGGGCATGCCATAAATATGCTGGTTACATTGCCTAAATTGCATGTTATAATGTTTAAATTACTAGTATCTTATACAAACATTAGCCAAGACTTATCAAATGAATGTCTATTAAATGCCATCATGACTAAGAAATTAAAGATTTTTTCTCTTTTGAATTTTTTGTAAAACAGGATTAGAAAATACATGTGTTTCCTTCATTTCCACTTGACATTTTGGGGTTTAATAATTAATTTATGATTAATACTTACATGCTGTTCAAGAAATCAGGTAAGGCACGAGGCAAGTATGAAACAAAATAAAAGTACACATTTAATATTAATTAGCAAAAATAAGAAAATATTTTTTTTAAATCAAAATAGATCCTATGAGTTCACCTTTGATTGTTCATAATGAATCACATGTCATTATTGCAAACAGAATCACCCACTGTAAAAATGCAATGCCTTTAGTATAAGATGTAGCATAATGACACATCATGATGAATATAACCAAACTGAAAAAGTAAATTCCAAAATGAAAAGTTTTGTCTAAAGTAGTTGTGGATTCAAAGTTGTGAGCCTATAATACCAGATTTTTTTTAACAATATATTAACTATAATCTTAGTATGTCATATATGTGATGAAATAAAATGATACAAACTTACCCCCTGGATTTGTATGAAAAGAAAGAGGGAGATATGTGTCAAAATTACATAATTACCATAACCCTCTCAATGAAAATTGTATAAATACTGAAGGAAACCTATCAACATGTATTAACTGTTTTCATATTAATGATGGGCACAAAACAATTTCAGTTTTTAATTATAGTTGGTGATATTTTACAAATTGTTTGTTGCAAAATTATAGTACATGTAAAAAGTTCAGATCTACTTTTTTGTCAGAATTATATTTTACAACAAAATAACATTAGCTATGAATAACTATTAACGGACAATCAATAAACAAATTATTTGGTATCAAATATATAAGATCTAACACATAAAACGAAAACATACATATTAAAATGGACATGCTTGGCATCTGCATCAGTGAAATTGTTAAGTGAAGAGCTGATAAAATCACCAAGTGTGAGTAACTTAAGTTAAAGACATATGATAGTTACAATAAATTTGCACCAATCCCTTGAAATGCTTTTTTCCCCTTAAAATATGAAATTCTCAAGAAAAATCAATCATTTTACAAAATAATTGGAAAACAAATTGACCATTATGGACTATTGTATCAGAAGTTTGGAAAGAGGAAACAGAAATATCTGGTACTCTCTATAAAGAATTACTGATTTCTAACATAAGTGAAAAATTAAACTGGATACTTGAAGAGCATGACTCCATGTCAGTATAGCAAACTTAAGCTATGCCAGATGTCTTACAGAAAGCCAGTGACAAGACCAACCAATTACTTAAGCTCCTTCTGTCCTACTGGTGATATCCCACCCCACACAATGACAGCAGTAGTCAAAGGACTTCAGTTGTTTGGAGACTTGGTGTACATTAGACAGGTGCAGTGCTGCTGCCTCACTATGGTATCACACACTAGCTTCAATCAAGTAAAATGTTACCATACTTAGTCACTGGGATGTCAGGCCAACCAGTAGCCTCACTTCAACTTGTGAAGTGGGGATATAAAAACACAAAACAAAGAAATTCAAAAGAAATACAGAAATTAGGATGAAGATGTGTGGCAAGCAATAATGAGAGACAGGCAGATGACATAAAGGCACACAAACAGACTGACAGACAAACACTTGGTTAGGCTGGATTAAAATTGGACTCACTGTTGTGAAGTCTTTAATCTTGACAAGGTGTGGATGTTTGGACAGTAGCTGGTTCATGGGATGGTACTCGGCTGAAGACGAGGTGACCAGCCACTCCTTCTCCAGGGGCTCCAACTGAGGGTCGGGAACATATAGGGGTCAGTCCAAGCCATATATTTGATTGGGTTTTACTTCCCACCTTTAGTATTTTCAGTCATTACAGGACTTTGTCTACATATCATTGTGGAACAGCTGTGATCAAGTGGCATGATACCATACCTAGTCACATGATCCTGACACAAGGCTAAACAGAGTGCCATGCAAAGGGACTATACCGATCCATATCTATACATGCTTTGTTGCTTATAAATGTTCATATCATTTAATGCAAAAAGATAAAACTATTTAAAATCTTCAAGCACTTTCACTTCACATACAATATGCCTTTACTTCCTACCAATAAAGCATCTTAAACATACATACTTAACAATCAATTTTGTTTAAATGGATTGGCTGAAATGCACTGTGAGCCACTTTAGAAAACTGGGAGGTTAATTTTACTTCTTCATCACATAAATTTATACAAGAACAGCTACAACTTTAACATAATTACTTAATGACAAAAAGTCTGACTTTTGCCTGTCAAAGACATACACATCTTTTCAATGGCTTAATAGTTATGAATGTTAAATTTGGTCTGACATAGAGTCAAGTCTTAGTCAAAAAAAGTGGACACTATATCACCATCTCATCTCAAAGATTGTGCCAAGCAGACAGTTTGATCAGTGTGTGGAACAGTCCAGGGTCAACACATTCTTACCGTCACATATCCACCTGACGAGTCATCCCCATCACTGTAGGTCTGGAAATAGACACACATATTTTTTTTGTTTATTTGCTTCAACATCCAGAGAATAGTATTTCAGTTATTTTGGAGATTCTTTGTCAACATGAGGCAGATAAGTTATGACCTTACTGCAACAGTATGCCTAAACAAGTGATATGATAACAAACCCAGTCCCATTATCATAATAGCAATAGCCCTGCATAAATTATGTTTTTTTCCTATGTATGGAAGTGAGAATTTAAGCTCAACAATTCAGGTAATATTTTCTTGTAATGACTGAAAACTGCACACAAACAATACCACAAAAAAACTATAATTATGATATTTTGTGTAAAACAAGTCAAGAAAACATTCCACTGTATGATAATTATAAGAATTATTAATTAGATTTTTTTTTTTATTCCAATATTTCTGTTCCATCGTTTTGAGTGTAGGGAATCTTTTAAGACAGGAGAATTCCAATGTACCTTTTTAGTCTCTTTTTTCATGAGGCGTGTTGCCCCGAGGGGTGATGTGGTCATCTGTTGAATTTCCGATTCAGACTCCATGCGGTTCAAGTGTTTGGCTCGCTCCTTTACACTCATAACTGACAGATTTCCATCTTCTTCTGTGGTGGCTGAGGACTAGATAACGTGAGAATAAGTAATGCAATGTTTACATGTTTTCACTAAGGAAAGTTCCATCCCAAAAACATCATGAGACAAGACCTGATAGTATTATGGACAGGTTTTTCTGAGCTTTTTTCAACAAAAGTAGGTCAAAGATCAAGGTCAAATGTATAATGAAGAGGTCAATCCACTTAAGCAACTGTCCAGATATTGAGGCAATCCAAATGCTTCTTTTTTCATCAAAAGTAGGCTAAAGCTCACAAGGTCAACTACATAATATAAAGGTCCATCCACTTAAGCAGCTTTCCAAATATGGAAGCAATTCAATGAAGGGCACAGAAATTATAGCAGATAACAAAAAAAGAAAAAAAAAGGTCAACCAGAGCAAACGCTCAACAACACCAGATGCATGATGCCCATCATCAATTTAAAGAACAAAATTTTTCCTTGACAAATCTGTCTAAAAAAGAACCCACTATATTTGGCTATATAAGTCAGAACTAGTCCATTTCAAATGAGATTTAAGTCATATGAATAACTAGTTTACACTTTATGAGGGATTTTCTCTCAATTG
>CM037793.1:9593043-9643043 GCA_021229015.1 Solen grandis | reverse complement strand
ACGTGGGTTCCGAAGATGGGTTACAGTGTGTATATATGATATTAATACTATTGCGAATGAATTGCTTTGGTCATGAATATGATAGGATTATTTCTTATTATAATGACTTATTATCGTGATATACAGCATATAATACATAAAATAAATCAATTTACATATATTTGATATAAACATCCGACCGAACGGGTCTATAAGTCATGTAAATATTGTAATAGAGATAATGAAAACAACATCCTTGTCTGGTTCCTTCTCTGAAGATCTAATGAAGATTTCATGTATTATCAGCAGCCAGGCAAGCGAGTCTGATAAGCAGCTCTGTGGATGAACCATATCATTATGCACTCATTGTCTTGGTGTTGATTTGATAATTTGGACCATCAAAGCTCAGACTTATCTCTAGTCGGGATCACACGCTCCTGATCGCCCCATCGTGAGAACGTGATGCGATTAGCACTCATTGCTTCACCAGTTATTGGCGTTAAGTGACCATCGTCTTCAATTATTTTGGACATGTGGTGCTTACTGAGGACCAGATTGTCACGTAGAGTGAGGCTGTTAGAGACGTAAGTTATGTTTTCACGTTCCTCTGCTGTTCGTGTCAGCGTACCCGCCATGTTTCAGGTACTTTGGTTCTCGAGAATGCTATTGTGCTGCCACGGGGCATTATCCGGGCAGAGACGAGTTGTATGATACTGCCCAAAGTCACACAATCCTAACCACTTTATCGGCAGTTCGGCTCTCAATCTTACGTATGAGACAAGGCTATACCAGTGGCAGTCCAAACCAGTTACTGATCTTTCTTAATTCAAATTTTGCGTTTTTGATTAACGCCCGGCGGACATAGTTTCAGTCGTTGGTGACATTTGGCAACATAACAGATAAAGTGCAAGTTCATCACATTATCACTCCGTAGACAAGCGGCGTGTTGCCAAACCTGACACTCGGCCGACCAGCCCTTTGATTACCTTTTTAACGCTAAACAAAATGGAGAAAATACGATTGTGGTTTCCATGACCTCCGGAAGGTAGTGGGGCGGGCATGGTTACCACGCAGCTCAGCCACTGGCATCGGTCCAATGTTAATCATGCCTTTTGCTATTTAGTAAAAGAATATACTCTCTAATCCTCTATATTACGTATTTGGTGCCTAGATCAATGTAAGATATGCTTTTCTTTTTCGAAAATCAACAGATTGTTATTATCTGTATGTATTGATTTACACTGATTAATGTCTTCGAATCGATATTGCTGAATAGATTTTTCCTGTGGTAGTATTATAATTAATACCCATATCAACACCACTTATAATCTTTTGAGTGTATATTTAATATTAAATGGGAATGCATGTTTTGACCAAAAGGTATTGGTATCTACACTGAAGACCTGTAAAACTGGTTATTAGGTCTTTGGTGTCTCGAACAAAAAATAATGGGAAAAATCGTTTGTAATTTTGTACATACATAATCTTTTTGAAGTTTTTCGTATAAGGAGAATCAACAATTATAATTTTGATGTTTTTTTTAAGTGTAAATATCAGTAATTAATCTCTTCCATTACGATATAACTAAATTAGGTGAGTCCAAATTTGGGCGTATGAAAGGAGTGTTGCTATTGTCCAAACTCATACCTAACGCGATGTGCTGCACCGCCCTCTGTTAAAAAACTCACTTAAGCTGCACCGCCCCTAAAGAAATGAAAATAGAATGAGGGTGGTATTTCATGTGTGATCATATTTTAATCACGTTCAGTGAAAAGTGCCTTGACATTGAAAGGCTCTGAACTTGACATATATGGACAGTCTTTCATATCAGGAACACGTGGGAGAATTTTGTGTCATTTACATGGCTAATTGTAGTACTTAGTCTTTTACAAAATAACAGGGCGCCTAAAATGTTTCGGTCATAGTCGCTTTTATAATTATATAAGGAAGGGAAAAAAAGAACTGTTCTTACTTTGTTTGGCCCTATTACCGGTGAAGGGAAGCACAGAGGGAACATGGTGTTTTTCTTTTTTCTTATCTCGTAGCCACGAGATAACAACTAAGAAAAAAGAATGGTAACTCGTGTTCACGAGATATAAGTAAGAAAAAACTCGCTATCTTGTGGCCACGAGATAATAATTTAAAAAAAAAATGCTAACTCGTGGTCACGAGTTAACTGACCAGTCAAATCGTAAGACCGTGGCCACGAGATTTTAAAAGTCCTATGTCCCCTCAGTGCTTCCGTAGAATGTTTATTCAGTAACATTAGTGAAATTACTTGTCATCCTAATGGGTACGATTTTTATGCTTTTCGGTGGATAAAACGGAAATAATAGTGAATTAAAAATGGTAATTTCACTATTTCAAACGTGCCTAACGGCCGAAAAATTCATCCACTATAGAGCAACTTTAATAATTATGAACGATATTGTTCTACTCTTATAAGTATCGAAAGGATACACGTCCTAATATCAACATACAGATAACAACATGCAGGTTACATATCAAAAGATTCGAAGATTTAATATCGAAATCATGCGACAAAACCGTGGTACAGCTAATTAGCCTTCTACAAGTACTTTTTCTTTTCATTTTGATTAACATTTAGAAGAGTAGGAGCCAGAGGCGGATCCAGATAAATCATTAACCTTTCCCAGTGTCAGCGTGTGAGGTCTTTTTTCTTGATGATGTTATCTTACGAAATTTCTTTACTTTAAATACAAAGAGATGCGTATATTTTTAGTGTGCATGGACCACCTTGGAGTTCAATAAATAGTATTAGTCTAACACTGATCATGCTAATGACAGATGATTTCAATATATAAATGTATTTTCGTCGTCTCGATTGTTTGATACCTTTTGTGTGTTTTTATTGCAAATCTTACAATGTGTGATGACAAAATCCCTTAATATTAACTATTTATAGGTACTGTCAAAATAAACTGAAAACGTTTGAGTGTACTCGCACTCAACGCTCAGCGGGAAAATCTTTGTACTTTCAATACATTGCACTAAAGTACAATTCTTTTTATTAGTTTATCTTATTATCATTTTATATTTAGAAGGCTGGGGGATTGGCTATGGGCCTATGGTATGATAATATACATAAGAACTCAAAACGTAGTCTACTTCGTTCTTCTTTCCACTCTCACCAAAGTACTGAATTGCTTTCCGAAATTAAACACACACTAAAGTTATAAAAAAAATCCTTTAAAAATGTCAAAAATTAATTTTCTGACAAACCTTTTCTTATTTCTTTAATGTCAGTAAAGGATTTTGTTTATGCTAAAGTGCATTTTTTTTTTTTTTTTTTTTTTTTTTTTGTGGTGGGGGTAATTTTAGGAATCCGGTTCTATGCTGTTTCTCGATCTTTCGAAACCTTCCTCAGTGTTACCAAACAAATCTTAAAAACTCTCGAGATGGACCCCAGTGGACGAAACAACGTTCCCGCTCTCAGTCTTGTCAAATGTAGACAAATACGAACCCGCATTGGTCGCAGCTTATAAATCTGCTACTCCTTTTGTGCAATGATATGATATCATACTCAAGTTCATTTCGTCAGTATTTCAGTATATCAAACCTGCAAGCGACGTCAAATCACTTAATTACGTATGACTACGTGATTATGCTAGATAAATATCAAACAGTGACAGCAAAGAACGTTAGTGAATAACAAATAAGCTAACAAAAAGGAGGAATCAATAAACAAATGCAGAATATTTAAATTGGTGACTTTTGAACTTAAAAGTACATGTATTATAAATGAACAAATCACATTCTCATGACTGTGGTCATCATATGTTGTGGGGAAAAATAACAAATTTACTAAAATGCATTTATGAAAATGTAATATTAGATAAACGAATAAGTGAGTGCCCATGAAAGAGATAATAAGGTTTAATGATATCAGTGAGAGTGATTATTAAATGGAGACAGAGAACTAATCTTAGCTATTATATGAGTATTATACATTAGTACACATGTACTCGTGTATCCTGTATAAACGTATACTGAGTACTGTACTTACGTACATTGTGTCCTGTATGTATGATTCAACTGGCAATCAGTGACTGGGGAAAACCTAGTGTATGTTTAACACTAGGAGCGAGTTCATGAGGAACCTGAGTTTCGACTTTGTGACTTAGGGTTCCATTTTTCACTCTGATGACGTCATTTGACCTTTTTGAGCTTGATTCTTTAGAACACTAACAGCGAGTTCACATATTGGCTATTACGAGGGTCATCCGAAAATGACATAAAGCCACAAAACTTGGCACGTAACTAAATTAATTCTTTGAGCGAAAGCGCACTTGTTAATAAGCATCGTTACGTAACGTCATTTTCGATGACGTCATATCAAACAACGCAATGGCGGACGATGCGTTCGCGCTGACGCGAGAAGATATCAAGATAGAGAGCAGGCGCGGAAAGAAAGCAACTGAAATATTTAATGCACTTCAGAAGGTGCAGTTGGATTAAGCACTATTTGTAGATGGGTGAAGGATTTCAATAATGGACGGCAAGAGTCTTACAAGAAGCCCTCTTCCAGTAGACCTGTTACAGTTATAGACGCCGATAACATCGAAATTGTTGCTCTGACAGACGATTTACATGCGAGGAAATTGCGTATGAATCGGGGATACGTAAGAATTCTGTTCATGTTATTCTGACGCAGAATTTAGGCATGAGAAAGATCGCCGCGCGGTGGGTGCCGCTCGCTGAATTGTTGAATAGATATTCAGAGGAAGGTGAAATGATGATGAATAGAGTGGTTGCTATCGACGAAACATGGATCCGGTCATTTGAGCCAGAATTGAAACGCCAAAGTTCTGAATGACATACTCCAAACTCGCCAAGACCTGTGAAATATCGCCGCAGTATGAACTGTCCAAAGATGTTAATGATATTCGCTTACGATATTTACGGCGTTTTGACAACACACAGAGTTCCATATGGAAGTACGGTTAATAACGAGTACTATGAGTGGTATTTGTCTAAATTCTTCGACCAGCGTACGCCGCAAACGACCGGAACTTATACAGGTGACGCCATTAATTTTGCATAATAACGCCACGCCGCTCAAGTCCGGCGTTGTTAGGGATGTGTTCGAGCGGTACCATTGGGAAGTTCTCAATCACCCGCCATATTCCCAGGCTTAAGTCCCCCCGACTACAACCTGTTTCTTAAACTTAAAGAACCACTGCGAGGAGACCGATATGACGATTTGAATGAACTACATGTCGCCATTAACGCTGTCGTAAGGGACATCAACAAAGGTTGCCTAGCAACGGGAGTTCGGGATCTGTCAAAAAGATGGGAGTCGACCTTAGCACCCACGGGAGATTATATTGAGGGACTATGAAGAGATTTTGTGAGTAACTCTTGTAGTTTTAACGTAATAAAGCAACTCTCATTCATTTCTGGATGACCCTCGTACATGATTTAGACTTACTCCTACTTGGTCTTAATAACATGTAAAACAAATTTACCCTGCTCATTTTTCACATATACAATCAGGGAACCAGTAAACACTGGCTCATTCTCGAGAAACACTGGGGAGACCCACGTTTAGTAGAGCTGAAGTCAAAAGGACAAATTGACATCACTAGTAATGAGAAACCTAGACCGTTCAGTTGAAACTCGGGATTATCGAGGTTGATCTCGAGTTCCATGTTGAGCTGGTGTTTACTGGTTCCCTGACTGTACATGCTGTGAAAAAAATGAGGAGGGTAAAATGTTTACATGTTACTAAGACCAAGTCTGAGATTGGATTATGTTTGTCCAGTAGTAATAAGCATTAATCATCATAGCCAGCCCTTTCCAAGAGCCTCCATATGAACTCGCTCTAGGTGTTCGGGAAGTGCTCGTTTTGTCTGCGTAGGTTTTTGTCGCATTTCGGGAGTGAAATTTCAAGGGAGATTAATCCCACAAAATACAAGGCAGTCCAAAGGACAGCTATATCCCCCGCCGCTGCCTTAATAATAACTTTTTCTGCACTACTGTTGTAGTGGGGTTTAAAACTGCATTTTATGTAATAAAGACAACACAAGACAAAATAGTATTAAGTTTTACAGTGTGTAATAAACTTCTGCCAACATTTTGATGTAGTTGACTTATGAAAACTTTCCGTTGTTCAGAAAATATAGCATGGAAACAAAAATATCCAGGAATGAACACTGAACCATCAAATGTGACCTTGAACATGAGCCAACATGACTGTCATTTTGGTTTATAATTGAGGCAAATTTCATTAAAATCCTTCGAGGAGTATAGTAGTTATGGAGCGGACACAAAATTGTAAATTGAAATTGAAGGTTCAAACACTTGAGCTTCAATGTGACCTTGACCTTGAGCCGACATGGCTGCAACCTGTGTTATGCACACATCTCATTTATATTTGAGGCAATGTTTCATTAAAATCCTTCAAGGGGTATAAGGAGATATGGAGCGGACATGAAATTGTAAGGAAATAGAAGGTTCAAACACATGACCCTCAAGTGTGACCTTGACCTTGAGCCGACATGACTGCAACCTATGTTCTGCACATCGTCTCAATTAGATATATATTTGAGGCAAGATTCATGAAAAAACTAAAAGGGGTATAGGAGATATGGAGCGGACACGAAATTGAAATGGAAATTGAAGGTTCAAACACATAACCTTCTAGTGTGACCTTGAGCCTATATGGCTGCCACCTGTGTTCTGCACATCGTCTCAACTAGGTTTACATTTGAGGCAAGTTTCACGAAAATCCTTCAAGCGGTATAGGAGATATGGAGCGGACACGAAAACGTTACGGACGGACAGACAGACAGACAGACGGACAGACAGACGAAGGCCATTCCTAAAACCCCACTCCTGCTTCGCGGCGGGGGATTAAAAACACGCATATCGGGAAGCGCTCGTTTTGTTTACGTAGGTTTTTGTCGCAGTTCGAGAGTGAAATTGTAAGGGAGATTAATCCAACAAAATAAAAAAAAGCATTTTTATAAAGAGTAGTCTCCCGTACTATACTTAGTGATTCTCACACGATCCATACCCCAACTACCTGTATCATTGTATGTTATATCATTATTAAATATTCATGTTAAATATGTTTTCAAGGTCAAAGAAGGCAAATAAAAATGTAGCGACTTAATAACATAATTGTACTGTTTTTTGTTGTTGTTTTTATTTTTTTCCTTTCAATTCAAAACAAAATCAGGATTTCAGTAGATTTATTCAATACAATCTTAATGTTTGATTATCACACTTTTTATTTGCCTTATTTATTTGATACTGACTAACAAGCTAGTTTGTTATAAATACAAAAAATTCACTGCAATGTCGGTAGTTTTTGAAAACTAATCTGCAAAGCTTTAAGACATAGTCTATGATGGTGTTTTGTCTTTCAACTTATATCAACTTCTTTAATTTTGCACTAAACATTACTATCGCAAAAAATAAATAAATAAATAAATAAATAAAAAGAAAGATAAAAGATAAAAAGGTGTATTACATCTAGATCTACCATCAATCTCAAAGTAATGATAATAACTGTTTTATGATTTTTTTTATGCTCACCGCCTCTAAAAATGCAAAGCTTGATCAATCTTTTTTTCTACGATTATAGAACTGATACTTCGGATATCTTCCTAAATCATAAACAGATTTGCATAAAATAGTATTTAATACGTATACCTTTTATGTTTTAGGAATATATTTGTTGTCATTAAAACATTTATAGATACAGTAATATATCACTATATTATGTTGCTCTTCCAGAGTCTGAACCTAGTTTATCTCACTAACTAATTTAGGAACCATACGTGGACTTACATAAATGTACAGGGATTCGCTGGGGACCAGAATCGGATTGGAGACACAAATTTATTTCCACATTCGAACATTATCAGTGTCATAAATCAGGTTTCCTCGCTGGCGCTTTCTCTCTCTCTCTCTCTCTCTCTCACACACACACACGTTTTTCTTGACCACTCCAGTAACCTTAACCCTACTGTTTATTAATGTTCCAAGCAAGAGGTGCTTATATTAGTCTCTCGTATACGAGTATTTTAGGGGCAGTATTGTTATCCACCATCAGGGTATTTAGAGCAGAACGAAAGTATGTAGCATTTCAGAGTCTCGTTATGTTGCATTAAGTTCAGCAACAGAAGTGAACTACTGTTTGCTTTGTATGACGTTTTCATGACAGATACCTCTCTGCACTCCAAGTGATATTTAAAATCTGTAATGCTGAATATGTTAGAAGTGTGTTCATTTGTGGTATTCATGCTATTCGAAATTCGAATGCAAATTTCATGTTAGTTGGTATCATTCTACAATAGATATATAAAAACTATGGTTTGATACTTTGATTGTGTTTTATTGGGTTAGACGTCCCACAAACAGTATTTCAGTAATTTAGGGACTTTGTCTACATAGGACTACCCGTGTCGTAGTGATATCTCACCGTAGTCAAATGGCATAATATCACACCTCGTCATATGGTCCTGATACTGGGTCAACTGCCCTCAAATGCTAGTTCCAGTTTTAACGATTTAAGCATGTCCCGGCCCGGGATCGAACCCACGACATTTTGTTCCAGGGCGGACATTCTAATCACTCAGAACTCGGGACTGCTGAACTGTTTCACTTTGATATGTTTCTTTGTGACCTTAGTCTTATCAACCAGAATTTATTCATGATTTATAGCTCGTTTGTTTTTCAAAGAAAATAAAGTCACACTCGTCGTTGGTGTAATCGTCGTGAAAAACTGTAACCTTCCTTGTCTTTTAAATAAATGCAGTGAAAAACTTTATAAAATTGGCTATAACCCCTTAACTATTAAACCGTCTGCCATCAGTCTTTATATACTTGTTCCCTATAACAAATGTATTTCCTCCTTTTTAAAAATGAAACAAAACAGACAATGTGTGGCATCTGCACGCGGTTCTTTGTTTAATACTCGATTATGTAACTTTTAAAACTGAGACAAAATGAGTGGAAATTACAGAAGAAAAGAAAAATAGACACATACCTTTTTATCATTGAAATGGACATGGCGTGTATTTTTTTGAATGCCCAATGCGACATATTTGAGTCGTAATAGCTCCCTTGCTTGGCGCTCAGCATATAAGGGTAGTTCCTGAACTAGTTGGCCCGGTGTAAGGATAACGTGACTGGGTGTGGTATCATGCCACCAGTGAAGCAGCACTATATCTGTCTCATGTAGACATACCTTACTCCAATTGATCGAAAAACCTTCGGCTGGACGTTAAACCCAATAAAAAAGTTGAATGTCGCGCCTCATCTACATTTTCCTACTTCGCTGATCAATTTAACGTGTTAACAAGCTATTCTAAATATTCTCTGGATTTTATGTCAGTAAGCAATGAGTTTTAACTACCATTTCAAAAACTTTAAAATACAATAGACGTCTTAAGTTCCTGGCTTTAATTGATCGTTTTAGACCTACTTCATTGTCTTACCAAATGAATGAAATTTGGATTATAGAACCAGGAAAATCAGAATTTTCTTTCAAATTGCTTGGTGGCCCCCTGTACAACCACCCCGAAGACTACACAAAGTACGTACCTACTCTGTCGCTTCCTATATTATCGTAGGGGAAACAAGAAAACATTTGAGATCGAAATCTATACACTACAAACAGATACGCTAACATATATATTATAGGTACATGTGTTTTTTTAAAAAAAAGGCATTATTTTATTAACATAGTATTTACACACATTTTTACTATATTTACTAAATGTTGATCGATTATAACTTTCATATACTTTATAGAACTAAAAAAAACAACTTGGCTTTTGTGACATCATTGTAAACAATTTGGAAAGAGATTTAGAGATCAAATAGTCAGAAAAAATAGCTTCAGTTCTGCATGAACGTTCATGTATTTAAATAAACCCACTTTGCTGACCAACATGAAGGAAAGAGTATTTAATATCGATCAGTGAACGTGGACATAAAGATCACATGTAGGTCAAAAGGCAGGTCTTTTTTACACATTTTCTTAATAGTTGTACACTAGATAAATCAAGAGTGACGGCCCTGGTGTGGACAAATTGGCTTACTAGACTGGTGAAATACGTCGCAGTTACCGCCATTTTCTCCGTATCCAGTCAATTGGATGCTGTTTTGAGACATAATTATCGACTAGCGTTTAATGAGGGGCTAATGCAATGAGAGCCTGTAAATACTTGCTTCGTCTGTGATTTGTTGCTTTCTCTTAGCTGCTCGTTTCTCCGATACATCATCTCGCGCAGTATTTTGTTCATGTATGACTATATCTCCCTCGTCAGCGGAGAGTTGCAGTTGCCGAGCGGGAAGGTGTCGTCTGCATCACTATAGTGATCGATGATATAATAACATTGTGTGTGAACTTTTTCAAACTTCACCTGATTTTGTGCATCAATCACACTGACACGGATTTACAACTTGGACTATGTCTAAAAGGGTATTTTATCACTTTTATTTATATGAATGACTTAGATATTTGTTTGCTAATCGACATTATTTAGTCATGTGACCCCTTTGTCTAAATGAGGTATATTATACAGGTCGCTGTTGTCCAGTAATATACTACTGTGCAGATGACTGTGCATCCGAAAGTCGTGGGTTAGAACTCCTACTTATGACATTCCAATGCGCATAGTACTGGTCCAACCCAGGAACCGATTATGTAGGATATTTAAGAGCTTGTTTCAAAATCGGGGTTGAATAAATAGTTTAGCCGTACAGATAAATTGCTGCATCACAGCGAGTTCATGGTGAAGAGAAGTGGCACGATACCACAGCCAGTCAAAGAGTCAGTTAGTCAAGGAACTACCCTTATGTGCTTAGCGTCAAGCAGTACCCCTTTTAACGGCTTTGGTATATTGCCGCCGGGGATCGAACTTATGACCTGACTGCGTTATTGGTGGACGAACTAATCACTCGTATGCAGAGATCGCTTCGTTCAATATTAGTTTATAGCTACATCTAAATATATTTCAAAACTTTATGAATATCACAAATATGATAAAATTGTATATCATCTTCGCCTACGTCAGGAGCCATGGTTACTTAAAAAAAAAAAAAAAAAAAAAAAAAAAAAAATACACAAGTACAGGAGAGGCCACCGCCGGTCACTTTCATCTGTTTCCCTGGTGTCCAGAACATTTGTTAATTTGTCAAACATTTTCATAATGCATTGTATCATGAAGAGTCGAATGGATGTAATTGAGAACTGATAAGAACTTAAAATATATACTGTATCACACAATACTAATATGCTTTTCAAGGCAATCATAGTTCATACATTTTTTATTATCAACTTAGACATATTGCATCGTCAGCTATATACTATAGCATATGCTAATGCACTTAAGCATACACAATAAATAAATACAAAGTGTGTTCCCCGTTTTGACCCTTTGCCATGCAAGTCATTGTAACAGTATTAAGATTTAAGAGGTTGTTTTTCCCTACATCCGTTTCCGTTCAGTGTGTTTCACCACTATATACCATGGGAGGTAAATTGTCATTTTCCTATTTATTAAAACCACCTATTGTGAATTTCGTATATAAACCTTCATTTGCAGCCAGTGACGGAAGCCTTTATTATAAAACGAGAAACCGTAGACCCCTAAGACTTTTCTTTCTTGACCTTCATAACCTTGATATCAGTCTTTTTTAGTGCTTGTTTTAGGTTAATCATGGTGTAACATAGTATCTGATGGTAACTGGCTTTTAAAGCTAGTCCCGCTATATAAATTAAATTTATTTAATTTCCAAATCCCTTTGACAAAAAATAAGTTTTTTTTAACACTGTTTACAAGCAATATCCACGTAGTCTAGATATATTTATTACTACATTACTACATACATGTAGATTATAATGTGAGTTTTGGTCGCTAAACATTTAAATATCGTTTTGTGTACGCTTCAGAGTATTTTATACTATCATTTGTCTCTGTGTACATTTTCAGTTTTAGGAGATCTGATTAACTGCACGTGCGTTTCAGTTACATTTCACATTTCATGATATACTCTGAGTGATCAGATTCAAATATTGATTCGTCTCCGCTAGCGTTTGTGTTTTATGATTCATCGTACGTGTTCCACTTTATTTTATGAGTAATTCAGCATGATTTTTATGTGTTGGTTTCCAAGATATACTAAGAGTGACACTAAAGAGTTCGTATCACAGTGATTGAAGTTTTGGCTTGTGACCTGACAGAACAACTATTTTGATATTAGAACACACAACACGCTTATAAGAGTGAAGACAACGGGTTACATGTCTTAGACATGTAGAATCCTCTGTTAACAATCTAGTCATAATTATTTGGATGTTGCTTCGAGCAGCCGGTCTATATATTTCATTGAAATAGTTTATATTGTCCATATTTCAAAGTGTATCCAATGTGTTGATCTTGCCACATTTAAAATACTTTTTACTGAGTGGATATATCAGTTTATCTGGTACAATATTTCATATAAAACTGTGCACGATATACTCAGTAAGTGTTCCAGATATAATGGTCAAAGTGAAGAAAAATAAAAGAAAACAATGACCACAATAGGATTCGAACCCATAACCTTCAAAGCAGTTTATACTCGTGAATGCACTGTACATAAGTGTATCGGAGATCCATCACGAAGTAAATGGTCGAGTTAAGGTTATTAACATTCCTTAATATGGGAAATTAGTCATATACAAAATGTGTAAACACTATATGGTTTATATGTTAGAGGGACTCGTTGGGATTCTCTCGATGCTTCCTCCCAAAATCAGGGTCGCGATCGCTACCATCCGTGCCAACGAGAAGATAATAATAATAATTCATAAGTGCATGTGTTGTTTTTCTTTATTTATCATGGCATATTGCATATTGTGATTAAAACCAGAAAGAAAGGTAAAACAAACGATAGGACACTTTATAAATACTGATAGGATAAACTAAAACACAGAGAGGTTAACGAGTAAAGATTTGTTTGTTTGAGTAAGAGAGATCCGATGTAACTTTTAAGAATTGGGGAAGCAAGATCTGTCTCTGGCCAGTCGTTGTATTTCAATTAACTTTTAATCGCGTTTATGTTGAAAACTAGCTTACTTGTAGGACCAAGGTGATAAATGACAGCCCACTTGGAGAAGAGATCTAACTGTTTGTCCGTCCTTTATTATACATTTTAAATGAAAAGTATTGTTGCGTGTACTTCTTTCTGTATCTATTGACAATGCTTCAGTGTTAGTTGCTCTTTTCTCGGTATCGATGTGTTTACAGACACAGGGATTCTCTTCCAGAAGATTTCGGAAACTGGCGGAATAACACGACTGCTTTGCATGATATTGTACAGAGCGAACCACTTATAAAGAGATACAGCCTTAAGACTATACATCAACATGAGGTCCTTATGTAGCTTTTATCTAACATGTATTTTGTAAGCAACTACAGCAAAGAATATCTTTCCCTCAACACTGAGGAGGGAGATTGTCCTGAACTGTATGACATCTTTTGTACCTTCATCCTTTAGGGCAAAATACCCTCAGCAGTCTGCCAACACACTGGAGTCTTTCCCTTCCGCCATACGACCTTCTTCGGTGCCCATAATCTTCGAAGCAATTTGTGACATTTCTTGTATACCTTGTATGGTAGGTATGCCCGATTGCCCTGGTGCCGACCCAGTTCTCGTTTTCTGGACCACCTCCTTGACCTCCCTCCATGTTGGTTCAGATGTGTCCATAGCAACCTTATGGGGTTCTTCTGGGATGATACGTAGACATTCACCTAGGGGGCTGTTTCGAAGGTTGCAACTCCAATTAATCTTAAACAACTTCCAGCTTGCATTTCAGTTTCCAAGACTTCTTTTCATCCATGGATTTCGTGAAGTGGAACGGGTTTACCGCAAATGATACTCTGGTTCTCTCCCTTTGTTTCCTTTCTCTTCCGGATGTTTTCTGCTTGTCTTAAAGTCATTCAGAATGCCTTTTTTCGTTGAACCCCCCCCCCCCCCCCCCCCCAACACCTTCCAAGATAAGAGAAGAATGTCACCCTGACGGGAGTTCACAAAGGGACGCCCAATAAACCAACTAATGGTGTCTGTATTTCACTCTTGGTGAACATTGGCACATTGCGATTTTATGGATAGCATTTTAAAGCACCCATGAACAAATTAATTATAATAGCAAATTGCATCATTTTGCATTGTTACTTATTTTATATCATATATCTTGTCTTTTATTAAAATTAAAAGATGCTGATAATAGAAGAGTTTTTTTTTTATCATTTTTCAAATTAAGGCAATACTAATAATCAGTTTGACTGTTTGTTTTTATAAACCTTTAACTTCGTTGACTTGCATAATAAATACAATATTTTTATTATTTGTCACAAATCAGCTGATCATAATTACGCTTATTTCACATAAATCAATTCCTTAGAATTTAATTGCATTCAATTTTTTTATTAAAAGAAAATTTTTTAAACCATAATTCTTCCCTCTTTCAGCAATAATTAAAACAGGTACAGAACAGGTACTAATTGTGACTGATATCTGTGACCCTTCCAAATCCACCCCTAAGGCCATTTCAGCCTCCTGCTGGGTCCAGCCAGATAAGACCTTGATGTACCCAGCAGGGTGCCACAGTCCATGCATACAAATTTCCAATGCCTTTAAATTGGTCTATCTGATGCAACTGGTTGAGGCTTATTTTCTCTGCTACAGTAGCTGTTTTGCACTACCTTTTGAAGAACCTCGGTGTGTGTCTTATGACCTGGATCTGTCTCTGTCGCCTGGTTGGCTGTATCATAGCAGTAGCAGGTTTCCTTCCTTCAGAAGGCTGGATTATTCCAAACCGCACGTGCTTTTTTCTTCCACCCGCAATAGCCAGACGTCGCTATATGACATGAATAAACGCGCAGCTAGATTATGATATTTAATTGTTTATTATTATTATTATTTGTGCATTGCAAAAAAATACATTTACAAATTAAAATACATGTGTTAAAATATTAATATTGTAAATAAGCAAAGGGTCCGAGGGCCTTTAAGTCAACAATTGCATATACATGTATACCATACAAACTTACACTGGTGTAACAGTAAAGTATCACTTCAGTTATTAAGTACAATCACTTCACTTTTCAGGGATCTTAAATGTCGAAAATATTGTTAAAACTATCTTGTAAATGGGACATAAACACAATATAAAATTACAGAAATAAAATAGGATTTAAATTCATGAACAAAAATGAAATACTTCAGTACAAGTATATATCTTAGTTATCCATTATGTTTGACAAGTGAGTGAGTGAAAATGCCAGTACAAGTAATTAAAGTTTTTATGAGGACATTATTGCAATCTTCCGTAATATGCCCACATACATGTTATTTATTGCGTTTGGTTGACTTTAAAAATAGTTTTAAAGAATACTCATTTACTCATTAACTTACTTTTATTTCATTACTTTTTTTTGGACGCAAGTCTGATATCGCAAGTTTATTTTTGGTAACCTAGGTCCTACATAATCAAAAGTTTTGTAAAATCAAATATCGCGTGCTCGATAACATGTTTGCATTTCAGTGGATTAAAGATAATTGATTTCTTTGAAATCATGTAAAATGTTCAAACTTTTGACATTGCATCTATCCAATTTTCCCTTATATACACTTGTCCTTTTGTGTTGCTTCAATTGCTCCTATATTTAGAAAGCAATTTTCCTTCGGGTGTATTTAGAGACTGATTTTGTTTCCGCCCAGTTTTGGAGGAAACAAAGCAATTACTTTGGTTAGCGCCAGCCTGGTGTATTAAAGAATGTTATAAACACCATGCACCGTGATGTATCTGAAGAAACCGCTAAACGAAAATAGTTGGACAATACGATATTTCATTTCTGTGCAATTATACAGCTTCAAGTAACATTTAAAGTTGTAAATGGAGCATAGACTCGTATTAGAGGTATTTGTGACCTGCCGAATGGTCAAAGTGTCTCCCGTTACCAGGAGGTCTTGAGTTCGATCCCCGGCCGCGACATATCAAAGTCTTTAATAATATTACTTGTATATTCCGCTTTGTTCTCAGTATATAAGGTCTGTAATGTTGACTTGGATTCGGAAGTTAAGTATTGTGTATTCAATATACAGCAAAAACCGAATTCGTAGCCAGCTGAGAATATGGTATTCAAAATAATTTCAGTTAATAAATCATTCATAGTAGTTTCCAATTCCCTCTTAGTTAGGTATTCAGTCCTGGCAAGGTGTTCAAACTGCGGTATGAATGGCCTGTAAAATAGCAATATTGTGAATACCCCCCCACCCAGCTTGGTATGAAGTCCTAGATTGGTATTCAAAATGTGCTATGAATTGTGTTTCAATGAAAAATTTGAATACCAAGTACCCAGCTGGGTGGGTATTCTTTATAATTCGATATTCAAACTGCTACAAATGCAGTGATTTTTTTTTACAATTTTTGCTACACGGGACTCGGAAGGCTAAAACAATTTGAGTCCCAACACAGTAAGTATGCATTCTACCTAAATAGCATTTTCTGTATATTTTATTCATCCACTGGATGCAATGAAATTAAAACACCGCATCTACAGCGAAAACATAGATCTAGGGTGCAGAATGCAGAGGTAAAAACCACTGATTAAAGTTGTCCATTAATCAACAGACCCAGTCGTCAGTTAGCTGCTTATTCGTGAATACGAGCATGCTGGTTGAGAATATAGTTGCAGCCCTATATTGAATACCCAATACCAGCCCATCTTCAAAGACCTCTTTTCATGCTTTCCTCATACGAAGGAAAGAACGACTGAATTGTAAAACCTTACCTAACTAAAACTTCTCAAGGTAAAACATGAAATTAAACGTAACTGTGATTTATGATAAATTTTTAAATTTCTAGATGGAAATGATGGATTTGGGAGTGTATCCGTGTGCGTGTGTGTGTTCTCATAGTTTGTATGTATAGTAAAACATCAGAAATAAGACCGCCACTTGGACTGCTGTCAACTGGCCATAATAAAGACGAGTGTCAACAGGAAATACCGGGAAATGGCCCTGCAAATAATGGTCTTAATAGTGAGGTTGTCTTTATATTGAGGTGGTCTTTAGAGTGAGGTTGTCTTTAGAATGAGATGGTCTTTATATTGAGGTGGTCTTTAGGGTGAATTGGTCTTTATATGAATATTTCCTGTGTAAACTTGAGATGGTACAAACTATGAGCATGATCATAGGTTCAGATACCATATCAGCGGCTGCAAGTTAACGTAAACAAATGTCGGGTATCAAACCCACAGGGGCTTCATCGACCACCGGTATAACACTCAATCACGGGGCCCTTACTTGTTCTGGTATTGGCTGGATAATGAATTCAAGTGACATTTATGTAGATGGACTCAAAATCTGAGAGTACGCAGTCCTTTTTCCCATTATGTTTGCAAAGGATGTTTTTTGATGTACTTGAATTCAAGTCTGTCCATCGCAATTTATCGTCTGTCTCGTTTATAACCTGCTGCTGTGTCAAGCTGGTGTAATTCATGAAATGTGAACAGTAAGCCTCAGTAGAACGTGATTTGGTTTAGATCAACATGAAGTTTATATCTCATGTCCTAATTTGATTATCTAACTCAATCGAATGAAAACAGCAATGGATATTTTCAGTTGCCAGCATTCGCGTATACATATGTACGCCCTGCATCGGGTATAGGTAATCATATCATGCTTACTTGCAGTTTAATGATACTATGTTTCAGATGACATTATACAATTATCGAACTTATTTCATGGTAATTTGTGTCAGAATGTCATCCCCGACGCCGAGTTGTATACATTTTGTAACCATGATGAAATTTATAGATTTATATTTATACACAGGCATAAAACATAAAAAGAAACAATTCTTTTTCAATTTATGATAAAAAATAATGGCAATTGAATTTTTGAAAAATACGATTTGTAACTGATTATATTGACCAAAAGAACTTTACTGTATGCTTTATTCTTTCAAATCAATTTAGTTAAGTATAATTTCATCATCGACCACCGGTATAACACTCAATCACGGGGCCATTACTTGTTCTGGTATTGACTGGGTAATCATTTCAAATTTAAAGTGACATTTATGTAGATGGACTCAAAATCTTAGAGTACGCAGTCCTTTTTCCCATTATGTTTGCAAATGATTTTTGATGTACTTAAATTCAAGTCTGTCCTTCGCAATTTATCGTCGCTCTCCTTTATAACCTGCTGCTGTGTCAATACTATATTTATTATTTTGCGAGACGGAGATGAAAGACGACCTGATATCGGTCACCTGCTAGGATATCATGCTATCCTGAACCTATCAAAGGAACTCATATTTAATTAATACGCTTGTTTTTTGAAACAGTTCAAGGTATTGCTTAAATTAAGGATTATGTTCTGCAAATTGATGTAAATATTTGAAAAGTTAGTTTTCCAAGAACATACAATGTATTTCAATCAAGGTGTCATCCTACCGAATGAAAAACATGATTCATTTGATAAAAACGATTCAAAATAAGTTTATGTTTGAATCATTAGTTTAAATAATCGACCCAATGTCTATTTGTCTAAATATGAGAAAATAATACAGAGCAATACGATTAAAGGAATTATTATTAAAATACAGAGTAAATGGGAATATTAAGACATTCTATAAAACCGTCAGAGAAAGAATGTGGTATATTTACTATATTGATTGGAAATAAATGTGCACTTTTATTACGTACAAATAGGTACAAAGTAAATATTTGCAGTTTGGCTTAAATAATAAGTCATAAAAGATAGCGTTAATAGATCAGACAGTGAAATACGTCTCCAGTTACGAAGCACGCGCAGTGCCGCATGTTCGGATATTTTTAACCCATTATTCATTTAATTTAATTAATAGTATATTTCAAAATGCTTCCGAACTACGCATTTGATGTTTTAATAGGGAATGGAGAAAATACACACATACGTATTGTATAATTGTAAAGTTACGATACTGTTGATAATTTATAAATATTTTTTTTATCTTTTTTAGTATGAAAAGTTCCATGACGCAATTAAACTAACTATTTTACGAAATGTATTCCTAATATTTGTTAGCAATGGAATCTTTGTTTATTTCAGTAGGTATACAGCTGTTAGTGACCGTTAATAATTGTTGAGTCTATTTACCTTTCAAAAATAAAATAAGCATTTCCGTCTCTCCAGGTTATAGGTTAAACGTATGACCAGGTTTATATCAACACCAGGGGTGGAATCCACATCACGTTGTGGGAAGCATGACTTTTTTTATGAATAAACACATATAACAGTGTTAGTAGAGCTTCTCTAACGACGTTCAATTATCCTGTCCAAATAGTGTTAATAAGCTACATGGTCAACATAGAATTACCTGAGTTACATACAATTGTGTGGTGTTGCCTATATGTCAGGTGGAATAAGTTCTTCAAAACATAAATTAAATTGCATTATTGCAAGAGTCGGTTTGCAAGCATCGCTCTACTAAAGTCTCAGCATAAACATACTATTAGAGGAGGTTATACCTATCACATGCTACATGGTCCAGTAGTGCTAATTGTTAACTGACCACGGATTGTTGGTTCATTCCCCGCCTTGGGTTATTGTTATTTTTCAACGTAACCGTACCCAGAGTACTGGTCCAACCCAAGGACCGCCGTCGAGTAGGGTTGAAATGTGTTGCAGAAAAAAGATTTTCCCAAATCGATATTCACAGATTATGTGTAATTTAAGAAAGGTTGCCTCTATATATGGAACGACTGACGATAGCAATAACAAAACGCGTCTCGATCAGTGTGTGTGATATTCTAGTGACATTAGATCACACAACTCAAACTCCAACGCAGTGTCTTGGCTCCGCTTGGCTTCGCATCAAACACTGTCATGAGGAGTTTAGGATAGCTCGATTTCAGATGTATTGCAATTTAACTTATTTTTTTAATTTTATCACAAGTTTGGATTATTTTATAATGAAATATAAGTAATGAAGACAACATTATTTTAAAAAAATACGTAGCATTAATATAATTATTTCTACACGGCAACAACAAACAAAACTCAGAGTAAAGGTCCTTTACTCTATGTAGTAAGGTCGGACTAGCACACAACTGTACAGATGGTAACTACAAATAGTATATCGGGCGACGTCAAGAGAGAAATCTTAATGTAATTTCTAACGTAATAATATTTAACTGTTATACTCGTTTTTACGAAATAAAAATTCGTAATATGAGTTGATAATTTGTGATTACTAAATCATACATTAAACTTTCATCACTTATTGTTGTTACTCACTGTTATTTCAACATGTTTAAGTAACATGGAAATAGAACGAAACCACACTGTATTTGAATTAGTTACGATGTCGAAACGTCTTGTGGCGAATCCTTCGGGCCACCGACGTTACGATTCCATGTTCATAATTTATTGGAGCAAAATTGATTTTCGTAAATACGGCTTGACAGCGGATTTTGCAACTATAAATCGGTGTATCTTATGAAAGTGTTACTGATTTTGGTCGTATTTTTAAAAGAAAACCCTTTGCAACCCTTCAATACACAAACATTTTCAAAATCATCGGATTTCTTTTCCGAGTTTAATGATACCGGAAGATCAGATTAGAACACAATAACACACGTCGGTTTCAGAAAAAGTGCTTACAAACTTCGAAAATGACATTGACGATATTTTTCTCGCTTTGTGGTAGGAGATTAATTGTCAATAGATAGCCCAATGTGTTTTTAGTTGCATATTTTTGCTTCATTTTCTTGAAAAATCAGCGGCTGTGAATCACGACCGCTCTGCTCCATAGAGTATATAGGGACGGATTTACTACCGTGTCGAGCGCTAGCGAGACACAAGGTAGTAACATTACTTCTATATTTGAATCCATACAGTTCTCTTGTTTATTCTAAAGACAAAAATTAAGGTAACCCGTCACTTAATTATAATCATGGTCCTTCAAAGACTTGAAAGACTTCAGTGCAGATTCAAGGATCCATTGACTTGGAGTTATAAGCATTTTTGCTCTAAGTCTATAAAAGCTTGCATTTACAAAAGAAAACCCACGATCACTTGATGGATCATGATCACACTTAAACGATGTATGGATTACCTTAATGTCTGATGATACGGTGGACAATTAACATTCTATTCTATCGATTAGTGCTACACATTGAATTCCCCACACGCACCTTAGCAGTTTTTTGGTAAAATAACAAAATTATTCGCATCTTTTACTTGTTTCTAATGTAAGGGACCCCCACACTCACCACCACCCCCGCTACTTTGATATATAGCGTTGTGTCCAGACGAGCTGAAGGAAAAGTTGTCCTCAGTTTACTATATAAATGATTGTATGAGAGAGACTCGGCACTAATCGGCAAAACTGTTACACGATTCAAAACTATTAATCGAATCAGATTTGCAATAGAATAAATCCTGTAACTATTTGAACAGTAAACTCGTGTAATTTCAACTGATATTTGGAGAGAGAGAGAGAAAAAAACACATCTGAACTCTTCAAAACATAACAAAGACATTGGAGTATTGTTCGGTACCAGAGACGGCTTTCTAATCAGAATGAGGGTGATTCTTTTTCAAAAGGTAAATAAATATACCCGTTCAGATAAGTAGTCACAGGATATTGAAATCATCGCTCGGCGAGATTTACTTCACTTCTTTTAATTACTATCGTTCTCTCTTTTCGGACTTTTATAAAATGAAATGGTTAATACTTTGATTTATTTTCTTTGGACGATGCAGCTTTATAACTGTTTAAACATAGCGTCTTGTGTGTAATGCTGAGAAGTGTTTTTATTCTTCTTTATCTTCAATTATTACTATTTTAGCGTTCTGCATATTTAGTGTACATGCCTTTGTCTTTTGTTAATTTAAACAAAATGTATTTCTTTATGTTTAATTGTTTAATCATATTTAATAATGATCAATGTTGACATAACATGCACATTATAATTTTGTAATCTGATACTTAAATGTGTCCCTTAGTAAGATGGCCTGATATTTCAGGGATTTAAAACTCTGGTTTATTTTAGATAGGATAGATCTAATGAAAGACACGCAAATTTTAAATTTATGTGTTAAAAATATTATAAAAGCTACCATTTTTGGAGGTCATTAGATTCAATTTTTCTATTGCTAATTCAACTAATATCTCAATACAAAGGGAGATTTAAGACAAGAACAAGCATAGACACGTATGCATTTTATATACCCGCAAACAAAATGAGTACATAAGAATCAGACTGCTGGTTTGCTTGTCGGGATGTGTATTGAGATGATATTTTCCATTATGTTTTCATAATGACGCGTGGGCTGTAGATGTACGTACGTCATCCAAAGAATGATTGTCCCTGAATTGACTTACATACCGTGTGATGCAAACTGCTTCTACATTACCTCACCAATTTTGCATGACGTGTAAATGTTTTTGACGTAACTGTTATGCGCGTCTTCTAAAGAATGAATCATTTACCTTTTTAGCTCACCTGAGCATAGCTCAGGGTGAGCTTTTGGGATACTTGATTGTCCGTCGGCCGTCGTCCGTCAACAATTTGATGTTTACACACTAGAGGCCACAATTTTGATCCAATCTTCCTCAAACTTGGTCAGAATGTTAGTCTTGATTATATCTTGAACCCTTTTGAAAATGGGTCAGGTCGGATCAAAAAGTAGGTCAGTAGGTCAAATCTTAGAAAAATCTTGTTTACACACTAGAGGCCACAATTTTGATCCAATCTTCCTCAAACTTGGTCAGAATGTTAGTCTTGATGATATCTTGAACCCTTTTGAAAATGGGTCAGGTCGGATCAAAAAGTAGGTCAGTAGGTCAAATCTTAGAAAAATCTTGTTTACACACTAGAGGCCACAATTTTGATCCAATCTTCCTCAAACTTGGTCAGAATGTTTGTCTTGATAATATCTTGAACCCTTTCGAAAATGGGCTGGGCCGGATCGAAAAGTAGGTCAATAGGTCAAATCTTAGAAAAATCTTGTTTACACACTAATGGCCACAGTTTTGATGCAATCTTCCTCAAACTTGGTCAGATTGTTTGTCATGATGATATCGGGCTGGATAGAAATGTAGGTAGGGCAATTTTTGGAAAAATTTGGCAGAATGTTTGTCATGATGATATCTTTTGTGGATGGGGTCAGAAAATTCCTGAACATTGTTTCACCTCATCATCTTAATTCTAAAGCAATCTGTTTTGTACAGGCAATGAATGATACTTTTCTCAGGTGAGCGATCTAGGGCCATCTTGGCCCTCTTGTTTAAAGCTTTTATTCTATGAAAAAAGCACATGGCGGGGTATTCATTACTTTCAGTAATAGATCTAGTTTATATTATAAACAAAAAATGCCAATTTCTCCGCCTTAACTTTTTTTTAGTGACGAAGATTGCATGACACATTGTGCTCATTTTTACTTACAGTTGATGTGCTTTTTTACCTTCAGCATATAGAATACACCGTCATTTCATAAGTATGATAAAACACTATGAAAATATTATTTTGATGTGTTCATAATGTATTTAGAAATGGATTTTATCGACAATGATGTTCTTCAATTATCTCTACTTCATCAGAGTGAATTGGAAACCCCTCATAGTTCATATACAAATTATAAATACCAGACGAAACTTATAAGTACTGCGAAAAAAGTTTTATGTATATCTCGTATCAGATTAAAATAACTAATTCTCAGTATTCAATAGCTGTAAGGTAAGACGCAGTTCTTATTCCCAGCCCTGATTTAAGCACGTGAAAGATTGAGCCAATACATATTTTTGAGCATATATTTTTTTGTTAAATAGATTGTTGCAGTTTTCGTTAGATGTATTTAGTTACAGTCTATTGTGCTTTTAAATGTTCAGAAAATAATCTCCGCACTTGAAATTACTTGAAACGCCGTTTACAATCGCAATAGATACCACACTGATTCAAGTAGTTAACAACGTGAGCTGATCATAAACAGTTCTTGGGACTAATAGTTTTCTTCGTAGCTAATCATCTTCTAGAGTAATAAAAGTAACACATTAGATGTTGACAATAGTCCTTAAAAATCAGTACCAGTGTATCAGTTATATAGAATTGTTCTCTGTATAGCAAGTGCTAGATTTTAGCTCAAATGAGCACTTGTGCTCAGTATGAGCTTTTGTGACCGACTTTTTTTTCCGTTGTCCGCTGTGCATCGTCAACAATTGCTTGTGAACACTCTAGAGGCCACAGTTTTGGCCTAATCTTCATGAAATTTGGTCAGGATGTTTGCCTATATGATATCTTGGATGAGTTCAAAACGGGGACACATGGGGTCAAAACGTAGGTCACAAGGATAAATCTAGCAGTAATATTGTGAACACTCTAGAGGCCACATATTTCGCTCTATCTTCATGGACTTTAGTCTGAAAGTTTGTCTACATGAAACCTTGCATGAGTTCGAAAATGGGTCACTTTGGGTCAAAAAATAGGTTACCAGGGCAAATCTTAGAAAAACGCTATGGACACTGTAGAGGCTGTCTTTTTGGCATAACCTTCATGTAACTTGATCAGAATGTTTGCCTTTATGAAATTTTGGAAGAGTTCAAAACTGGGTCATTGGGATCAAAAAGTAGGTCACCATGTCAGATCTTAGAAAAATTTTTTTTTTGATATAAACCGATAAGAATGTTGTCTGCATGAAATCCCAGATGAGTGCGAATTTAGGTAGGTTCAAAATCCTGGTCACTTAGTCAAATGTTACAAAAACATTGCAAACACTTTAGATGCCACATTTTTGGTAATCATACCTAACACAGCAATCTTACTCAGGTGAGCGACACAGGGCCATCTTGGTCTTCTTGTAATATTTAAACTGATCATCAGTTTTCCGCTGATATCAATGGACATTTTTATTCTTCAAACTAATAGAAGCAGCATGATAGATTGTCATTTTTCATTATTTCGTTTCAGAAAAGTGTTGAGATTTTGTCGAGGTACTCATCGGCACAAATTCGAGGTATGTGAATTTGTTTTACATTTTCTGATTTAAAGTGAAATCAATACAATATTGACATTTTTCGCGTTGCACGTTTTATTTTCTTGGTTTCTATGTATATCTAGTTTTATGTCATGCAACCACTTCATATCTTATAATGATGTAATAATGTATTACAATCGTTGGGTCCATAATCGCACCGGCTTCATAGTGGCACACCAAACCTCATTCGGTGATTTGTGCGACCCCATACTTACTGAGATTGTCGAATGAGTACGACATGACTGACTAGAATTCCTCCAACAATACATATCGCTAAGAAATATTTCAAATCTTAAATAAGACAGTAACACATTCTATAATTGTCTTTCTCAACAAAGTTGACATTAATCAAGATTTGCTAAGTGTTCATATTATTTGCATTAGGGAAACGAGATTGAGGAAGGAAATACGTTGCCAAGTATATGAGTAACACTTGGCATGCTATAAGATAAATGATGGACATGGACACTTACATTAATGTGACTGTATGTGGTATCATGCCACATGTCCACGGTCCATGATACTGCAGTGTGGCAGCACTATATGTGTCTCAAGTACATCGTACTGTCGAAGGGACGTTACATTTATCAAAGCCGGTAAGAAGAATAAATCTTACACCGTTTCAGAATTGAAGGAGGCATTCAAATTGTTTGACAAAGATGGCGATGGGTCCATCACGACGGAAGAGCTTGGCACGGTCATGCGCAACCTGGGGCAGTTCCCTTCCATGGATGAACTTAACATGATGCTTAAGGAAATAGATATAGACGGTGAGAATATTTTTTTTCTGTCGTTGTCTTAGCACTAAGAAAATGACCTAATTAGCGATTGTTGATTAAATGTGAACAATTGGAACACAGTTTGTCAAGGGTTGGTAAGAGGAACACATTTGGTTAAACCACCCCCGGTGATCGAGTGGTTAGAGCGTTCACCTCGTGAGCAGAAGGGTTCGATCCTCGGCCGCGACATACCAAAGTCGAAAAATGGTACTGGTATAGCTCCATTGCTTGGCGCTCAGTCGGTGAGACGTTAAACCCAGCAAAACACATACATTTGGTTAAAAGTAAGCATAGGAATAAAGTTGACAAAAGTTTGGTATAAGAATACAGTTGGTTAAAGGTTGGAATGGGAAAATAATTAGGCAACGGTTGGCATAGGAACGTATATGGTGAAAGGTTGGAAGAGGAACGCGTGTGGTAAAATGATGACAAAGGAACAAAGTTGGTTACAGGTTGGCATATGAATGTAGTTGGTTACAAGTAGGCACAGGAACGTAGTTGGTTACAGGTAGGCATAGGAATGTAGTTGGTAACAGTAGGCAAGGAAGTAGTTGTTACAGGTGGCAAGGAACGTAGTGGTTACAGGTTGGTATAGGAACGTAGTTGGTTACAGGTAGGCATAGGAATGTAGTTGGTTACAAGTAGGCATAGGAACGTAGTTGGTTACAGGTTGGCATAGGAACGTAGTTGGTTACAGGTTGGTATAGGAACGTAGTTGGTTACAGGTAGGCATAGGAACGTAGTTGGTTACAGGTTGGTATAGGAACGTAGTTGGTTACAGGTTGGTATAGGAACATAGTTGGTTACAGGTTGGTATAGGAACGTAGTTGGTTACAGGTTGGCATAGGAACGTAGTTGGTTACAGGTAGGCATAGGAATGTAGTTGGTTACAGGTTGGTATAGGAATGTAGTTGGTTACAGGTTGGTATAGGAACATAGTTGGTTACAGGTAGGCACAGGAACGTAGTTGGTTACATGTTGGCATAGGAAAGTAGTTGGTTACAGGTTGGCACAGGAACGTAGTTGGTTACAGGTTGGTATAGGAACGTGGTTGGTTAAAGGTTGGTATAGGAACATAGTAAGTTAAAGGTTGGCATAGGAATGTAGTTAGTTACAGGTAGGCACAGGAACGTAGTTGGTTGCAGGTTGGTATAGGAATGTAGTTGGTTACAGGTTGGTATAGGAACGTAGTTGGTTACAGGTTGGTATAGGAATGTAGTTGGTTACAGGTTGGTATAGGAATGTAGTTGGTTACAGGTAGGCATAGGAATGTAGTTGGTAACAGGTTGGTATAGGAATGTAGTTGGTTACAGGTAGGCATAGGAATGTAGTTAGTTACAGGTTGGCACAGGAACGTAGTTGGTTACAGGTTGGTATAGGAACGTTGTTGGTTAAAGGTTGGTATAGGAACATAGTAAGTTCAAGGTTGGCATAGGAATGTAGTTAGTTACAGGTAGGCACAGGAACGTAGTTGGTTACAGGTTGGTATAGGAACGTAGTTGGTTACAGGTTGGCATAGGCATGTAGTTGGTTACAGGTTGGCATAGGAATGTAGCTGGTTAAAAGTTGGCATAGGAATGTAGTTGGTTAAAGGTTGGTATAGGAATGTAGCTGGTTAAAGGTTGGCATAGGCATGTAGCTGGTTAAAGGTTGGTATAGGAATGTAGCTGGTTAAAGGTTGGCATAGGAATGTAGCTGGTTAAAAGTTGGCATAGGAATGTAGTTGGTTAAAGGTTGGCATAGGAATGTAGCTGGTTAAAGGTTGGTATAGGAATGTAGTTGGTTAAAGGTTGGTATAGGAATGTAGCTGGTTAAAGGTTGGCATAGGAATGTAGTTGGTTAAAAGTTGGCATAGGAATGTAGCTGGTTAAAGTTTGGCATAGGAAATTAGTTGGTTAAAGGTTGGTATAGGAAAATAATGACAGTCTATGATGTGTGAAAACAGTAACTTTTCAATACCCATAACCGAGGAAACAGATACAAATACCTCTAATGTCATGTTCAATTTCCAACAGTGTTCTATTAGATAAACAATATGCATGTTCCCAGACGTAGCGTTGACATTACATTCGAACTATCGGATAAAGCATTTCTATGGCAGTTTTAGATTTAAGTCAGGATTGTCGACACGTTTGCACAATCACAAAATATCAGCTCTATATCTCAGGATTGGCCTTATGAGCCAGACAGCAGAATCTGCACCAAGGACAATCAATCGAAATAAGACCGTCTTCGTAGACGCTCGTTTACCATTCTACATTACAGAACCGTAGGTCAGTATTGTAAAGTTAATCAAGATATCCTAGAAATATCTACATACTCCGTTAAACTTCACTTGCTACCTGGGGGTATGAAGTTATGATGACCCTCTTTTTCTGTTTTCATCAGTACTTAATACAGTTCATTGTGATATACATTATTCTGAGTTTGGCTGTTTTTATTGGTAGTGTATATTGGACCTACATTTCAACGGAATTAATACATCTGATCAAAGGGGAACACATAGCACTTTAAAATACTGCTATTTTTAGTTCTGTATTAATCGTGAAAGGCACGCAAAGACATCGCACGTTTCATTAAATCAACATTGAAAGCCTTATTACAAATTACATTATTAGTCATTCTTAGACGTGCCTTGGAAACGTCTCAAATATGACAATATCGTAGAAGGACATGGGTGACTGCATGGTATAAATACTGACTCATACTGAAAGTATGAGATGTAGTTAGGATTGCATGATTTGCCTTAACAAATATGCCAAGGTTGCCGATGTTTAGTGGTTACAAATATGCTGAAATTAACCCGTTTTGAAAGGAGAAAACAGAAGCGTCTCAGATGCCAAGAATAATCCAGGCTCTCTGGTTCGACAGGCAGCTTGTCAAGAAAATATGGAAATCATTATTTTAATAAAGCTGTCGAAATCTCTCAGCCGGATTGCAGTTGTAACGGATCGGTTTATCTGTAACAGTACATTATGCCCCTCCGTAACCTGCAATAACAAATACAGCTGCAGAGACGTTCCATGTCCCACTGTATAAATATATGAGGAGTTTTACTTTGAGTCATACGTGTTCCCAGATCGGCAGTCGTAACAAGGAAAAAATTAACGAAGTCAACTATTTTCTCCTTTAAACTGTCCTGTAGTGAGATCCAAACATATCTTGTTACTGCACTATTGGTATTGGACATAGCGACATGACATTATTCATGTACTAAAATCAAAAATTGCTTTTTACTTGAGTTAGAGTGAAAAAACACTTGTCTCATTCGCCGATGTTTTACCCCACTTTGTCACTCAATATTATGATATGATGTCTGTTTTAATCATTTGATAGTCGTATATTACCAGAACAGTTTCACATAATAAGATCCGCTAGCATTTGGTGAGCTGGAGTTAACTTAATCATATATGTAAAGTGTATATTTCGGAGTGACACGCACCTGTAAATATGTAATGTGTATATTTCGGAGTGACACGAACCTGTAAACTATGACTATAAGACATGAAACTTCAAAACTGTATGGTGTTATTCACTGTAAATATATACATTTTAATTACCTAATATGGCTTTTTGATGCACGAATGGGATATTAATATGCATAGTTAAAATATACAGTTTGGAAACAAAAAACATAGTTATTTCCTATAAGCACTTTTCAGCACAAAACTGAAATTGTCTTGACTATTCTTATATGAGATGTGGTATTCTCTATACCGTTCAAGCAATATTGGAAAAGTATTCATGACACGTCTTGTAATAACAAGTATGTCAATATTTTCTGAAAATGGTTTTATTTATGTAAAGCTTTTTTTTTTTTTTTTTTTTTTTTAATTTGATGAAATTTAAACTAATAAGAAATTCACATTGCTCTTTGAAAATATAAATAAAACTTTGCTCTCTCTCTCTCTCTCTCTCTCTCTCTCTCTCTCTCTCTCTAAGTAGGAAATATTATGCCATTACCGTGCCAGCATATAAAACGTCACTGACATGCCGAGATTTAGTGCTATTAATTACGTGGCTTAGTGAAACAATGGATTAATTACCTCCTCATTGATTTAATTACACATTTGTTCAGGATTTAATGGCATTGTGATTACTGCGTACGTACAGGAATAGAGCACGTTTTATTTCTTGGCGGAGAGAGAGGGGCGGTTGTGATGGGAAAATCTCGACATGGAAATACGTGTGTAAATATATATATATATATATATATATATATATATATATATATATATATATATATATATATATATATATATATATATATATATATTATTTGTGTGTGTGTGTGTGTGTGTGTGTGTGTGTATGCAGTTATATGCACAGTTGCAAATGCCAAGTTAATTCCTTTTTGGGCTCCCGTAGGAGCTGTCTGATCTGGGTCTATAGGAGCTGTCTGATCTGGGTCTATAGGAGCTGTCTGATCTGGGTCTGTAGGAGCTGTCTGATCTAGGTCTGCTATGTTTGCTAATGCGTCAAAATGACTCTATAAGAAAAATAATTAAACGGTTAATGTAGATTATCTTTCTTTTATCTTTCTATTTAAAATCTATATACGAGTATTCGCAAAGTCAATATAAAGTGGATTCCGAACGTTATGTTGTTCTACAGAACCTTATAATTGTAGATACACTATTTTAAAGGAGGCAGTATGTTTTTTAAATGTATATTTTTAATTAAAAGTTCACCCTGGAAGAGGATGATGCATCGATTAATCTTTTTTAAGGTCATTCATAAATCAGAGGCAGTGTCAGCATTAATGATGTAAGGAGAAAACATCAATATTTTGGAAGGAGAAGTCTTTGAACTGTAATATAGTTCAGGTTTAGTACCCGGCCTTTATATGTGCCACTTTCCAAATTGCGGACCGGGTGTAATTTATCGTTCGGAAAACCTTAGTACAGAAAAGAAAATCCATTTTGGGCTTGTCGCAGATTCTCGAGTAGTTGCGATTGACCGGTAATGTTCAGAATAATAATGATAATAATATGAACGTATATTGTGAATGTTTTTAAACATTGATTTCTCTGGCGAAAGTGTACGGAATCAGGTACTGTATTTACATTATTTTTTTTTTTTGTATTTTTGCAGTCACTTGATTAACAAATAATTAATAAGTTTTTGACAGAGCAATCTTTAGATAATATTCTTGAATATATTTGACCGAGAGCTGAGATATTGCCTTTAAATACTGCACTGAGTTGTTTGCGTCTGTATCTTGATTGGTAAATTAGTTTTAAGAACCATTGACAGTATGTATACACTTGCTTCCACGCCAAAAAATACGTTGTAGTCAAGTGTCACGGTCTGACTATGACAACAAACCGAACCGACTTTGATGGTTAAGCGCCATGCAAGGAAGTAAGATACAAAAAAGTGAATATCTGATATATATTCTGCAACGACGTGATAGAAAATTTATGAAATTGTTTACGTTAGGTCTGATGGTAGCGCTTGTGTTGTCTGTAATGTGGGAAGAAAAAAGAGATATCCGGAGAGCACTTATGTGTCCGAACGGGCGACTATATATCCATTCGCATACATCGTCGGACCGACGGAAGATCGAACCCGGTTTGCATTGATGAACAAATATTGTGTTAATTACTATGCTGTCGGACATCGCATTAATATTACTTATCGCTTGGAATTGTTCTACAGTCCTAAATCACTAAAGTGCTATGGATTAATGTTCATATATGGGTGGGTATTTTTTTTGAAGACGTATTCCATTTTGCTGAACGTATCAGAAAAGGAATAGATACCTCACGCATAATGATAATTACTTCTTTATCATGAATAGAGTGTGCGTGGCCCGTCTTCATTAGGCCGGGGTATTTATCCATGATTTCCTCCTTTTGAAGTTGACACACTAATCAACTGGTTTATACCCGAGTTACGTTTTTCAAAGAGATATAATTTAAGCACTGTTATGCTGTAGTATCGTACATGACTGCGGATCCAAAGGTTGAGGGTTTGAACCCAAATTTAGGCTAAAATCTTTCATGACTGTACCAGGCGCATTGTAAAAATTACCTCCGGGAACCGTCGGGTGTGATTTAGCAGAATTTGTAAGGACGGGTTTCCAATCGTCGTAAATGTATTAAAACTAGGAGATATGTAGTTATATTGCATCGATGATGTTTATTTCGGTTTAGTACTAAATATATACGTTAGGATGTTGCAATTATAATGTTGTCCGCAAAAAATAACAAAAAAATAACAAGAAACCTTGCACAAAACAAATGTATATGCAAAAGAAAGTATGCAGTTAGGCTTTCGTTCATTTGAAAAAATATTATATCATTCAGTAATATATTATAATGAATATGGTACTGTACGACAAATATGATGGGCTCTATATTTCAAATGTCATGCTAGTGGACAGCACCCACAGAAGATAGAGATGCATCCAGGAGATTTGGATACCCTAAGTGCACACTTTTAGTTCACGTAGTCACGTGCCCCGTAATAGACCAATCATGGCTACATCCGTCATATGTCTGCTCGAACTCCTCAGCCATCAATCAGGCTGTCTTCAAACTGGGAAATCAGTGGCTCCACAAAAATTAAATTTTACTGCTCTCACGCAACTGCAGATAATTTGTTTTTAATCATTGCAACTTCTATAACCGGCGTGAGACACGGACGTGTTTCATAAACCACCGCGAACGTAAGTGAGAGGGCATCGATTAGGTCCATCCGCTGAAGGTTTTGTGCGGACTGTCTAGTAATTAATCAAAATTAACTATCATGTGGGGAAACAGATAATAAATAATTTTCAGTTTATATTCATTTGCTGAGACAAATCAAGATAAAAAGTAATATCTACAAGTTTATTCATTTCTGGTCGGCAGCAATGGCAGGCACACAATTGATAAAACATATTATCGGGAGTATTCACCGGTGATTCCCAGTATACTTTTACAGCATCTATCAAATGAATTTATTGCTAGAAATCAGCTTTCAATGACCAGTTATCAAATTTACTTTCTATAAAAGCTGCATTGAATGGTTATAGGCAGTGCTCAAGCCGAACTTTGTATCTCTCTCTCTCTCTCTCTCTCTCTCTCTAACACACACACAAACACAAATTGGTAACATTTTCAAATCCAACATTTACTGAAATATCAATTTTTCAAGCTGGGCGATTAATAACTAAATATATTGGACATTTTATCAAAATTTGCGGATATTTCCCTAATGAAAGTACTGAATTCCCTTGTACGGTATGGGGAAAATTAAACTATAGATGCTTTGTGATACAGCGTCTGAGGTTTTCAGTTTTATTGAATTTCGGGCAAAATTATATAAATACGTTTTCAATATATATATATGTGTATGTATAAATCAAAATTTAAGAAAAAAAAACGTTTGCGGAAATGACAATGATACTCAAACCGAAATAACAAAACAGTAACAAGACAAGCATTGATGTAATCATCAAAAGGCGACTTTTTAAGAAAGAAGAGATTTGAAAATACAAACTGTATCTTATTCAGATGTAAAATTATAAAACAAAACAAAATGCATACAAACAAATATACCAGTCAAATTTCGTGAACAGAAATATTCTTGCCACGTTTTTAACGCTTTAATCGTATCATAATCATAAGTAATGACCGAGAGTCAAGTTTACAAAGAGAATTATGGTTTTGTGTTGTTGTTTTTTTTAACTATTCAGTTATCTATCAATTTAACCCTTTCCCTCATATAGACTCATTTTGACGCACTCAATAGGTACCACATAAAGCCGGATCTGCAGAAAGCCAAACTCAAACCTTACCAGATTTAATAATAAAGTCCTCATTTCCAGACCACTGAGGAGCAGCGAACAGCATAAAACCTGATCAGCCTGCGAGTAACTCGCAGGCTGATCTGGTTTTATGTTGTTCGCATAGGTCTTTTCATGGTTTCTTCTATGAGGGAAAGGGTTAATCAGCCGAAGATAAACACAAACACTCACTGTCCCAGATGTCTCCTTCTACTAGGTAGCATTTCTACGAACCACAATTCATAAAACTTGTTTTCTGAAATAGTTTTGATCATTCTTTAATGATATTAGTCAGAAAAAAAGAACGATAAGACGTATTTCAATAGACTGATCAACAGAAAAGTTTTAAAGGTTCCTGAACTCAGAGAGAGAGAAAAAATAGTCATACCAATCATCAAACAGGCGTATAGTACTTGTCCAGTTTAGTTAATATAATACCATCAAGATTTTTTACTAGAAATGTTTAACTTACATATGCAGTACGAGTATACGAGTATATATGTGTTGTTCCTTGCAGGTGATGGGACATTCTGTTTCGAGGAGTTTGTGCAGGTGATGGCTAACATGGGTGGAATCAGTGAACAGTCTGAGGAGGACGAGGAGAAGGAGCTCCGCCAAGCATTTACGGTAATTCCGGTCACATGATCATGGCAATCGTATACGTTTTGATATTTTCTTTGCCAAAAGTGTCAGAGAATGTGCTATTGTTGAAAGTATCGGTTCTCTTCCTAAATTGTTCAAAACTTTGAAAAAAAGAATGGATCCGTTATTTTTCAATTTCTAGAAAGGAGTATTTTCTATGACCAAATGTTAAACAATAGATATACCAACATTCTCGCGAAGCTCAATAAATACAATGTATGTTGGATTATAATATTTATTTCTAAATGTTCTATTTATTTGAGTTAGGTCTAAATCTTCCACAGATTTACCTTAATACTAGTTAGTCTTGTAGAATAGGAACATATTTCACCACCCGAATTAAAAAGATACTTAACTAAATGACTAAGGTTACATAAATAGTAACTGTTCTTCCCAATCTGTCAAGAATGAAATATTTAATTATTTCTAAAAGGTTACCATGGTAACCATGGTCCTAGAAGTATATTAGCCTTACTTAGTGTTATGTAGTTTTCGTGGAATTAGCGCCAGAACATGGCGTAGTTCTGAAGTCTTACCGACCAGGTGTTATGTCATGCTTAAAGTTTAATTAATGTCGAGGCCATTGTCACTTCTTAACCAGTCTACGCCAAAGTCTCTAATGAGAATTACCTAAACTGGAAGTGGTCTGCACACCACCACTTCCTGGGTCCCATCCATCATCCGTCCCAGACATTTCTCAGTGTTACCTTGACACGTGTTGCCACGTGCTATGGTGAAGAATTGATGACGCATTTCGTACGTTATCATAGCTGACTAAGATATATGAACACGTTTGTGTTAGTTTTCTTACATTTTAGATATGTAGTCTTAGCAAAGTATAACTTTCCAATGTTTCATTTCTTTTAAACAATAATATATGTATACATTTTATGATATATAACATATAATGTATTACACACTAGCTGCACAAAAGAAAGTTTCATGGGCATGTCATAGACTATTTCACTCCGAAATGAGACATAAATTCTTCCCGAACGCCTTATCTACATCCTGGTGTAAAATTCAACACATTGTTCAATGGGCTGAGACTGATCGGTGATCAGCGAATTATACCGGGTATCGCCGAGCCTTTGGGGAAACGGGGTCTATAGTACAGCCAAACATAGACTGATTATCTAAGGTCCTTGTAAGCTCTACGCAGAACTCCCCTGCCATGTTTTTATAATGGAGCACAATTAAATTGTTTACATAGATATAGGTGTTTAAGTTTACGGAGGTGTTTAATAGGAAATATGTACCCTATAACCTTGTCTTTTCCTGTTTCAAATATGTTAAATATATTGATAAGTTCTGATATACTTGAATATATCTACATATTTGTCTGTTTGTTTGTTTGATGGGTTTAACGTCCCACCGACAGTATTTTAGTCATTTGGAGACGATGTGTACTTGAGACAGATATAGCGTTGCCACACTGCAGTATCACGCCGTAGACATGTGGCATGATACCACACTCAGTCACATTATCATGACACCGGGCCAACCAGTCCTGCAACTACCCTTATATGCTGAGCGCCAAGCAAGGGAGCTATAAAAGTATCAATTTTTTCCGACTTTGGTATGTCGCGACCGGGGATCGAACCCACGACCCCCGCTCCCGAGGCGGACGCTCTAACCACTCGACCACCGGGGACGGTACCTACATATTAGGGTATGATATACTCGGATCAAAAGAAAGTGATCACTCAATTATTCGTTAATTAAAATGAGAACGAATTCTGTTTGGGAAATCTCTTCGCTAGAATATGCACTGGTACACTAAGGACCGTCGAGAATTATTGGTATAGGTCGAAGGAAATCGTTTCCCAAATTGACGTTAAATGGGATAAGTAAAAAAAAGTTTTATATTGTTCTTCAGGTGTTCGACAAACGAGGTTGTGGATACATTTGTGCCTCGGACATCCGGGCCATTCTCCAGTGTCTGGGCGAGGATCTCACCGAGGAAGAGAGTATGGCCATTTTGTTTGAGAATATCAGTGTTTATAATGTGGTCCATCCTATATAGCTGTCTTGTAGAAATTGATATGACATATTTTATTTATTACTGAGTGATGTATTTGATTTACTTACACTTGATCATGTTATCAAATATTTACATACATTTGATATGACAAGAAACTGTCATGTTTACGTAAATAAAGCATAATGTTTGTCTGAATGAATCGAGTCTAACCCAGGGACCACCGAGAAGATTCCGCTGAAGTTATGAAAATGTGTTTCCATGTCAATATACAATGAAACAAGATTAAGCTAACTTTAGTATCGTGTATGTCTTGGTGTGTCTGCAGGGTTATAAGGCTTATAATGCAGTCTGACTTTATTACAATGAAGAAAGGGGGATGGGTTGGGCTATACTAGATACCCCTACATACCTTGTTCTATAACGTCGCGTCCCGTTTTAGAGAAGTTCAACATTACTTCATATCATTATAGTGGGGTATACTTCACATTTATGTGCTGCTGTCTCAAGGCATTGCTCTAAATGAACTATGTGTTTTTTTAATATTAATAAGTCTGTTGTTTTTTTTTGTTTTTGTTTTTTTTTACGGTCGTCAATTAATCCTGACGTTGCCATCATGAACATAAAGAAATTCAAAGTTGCAATGTTTTGTTTAATCTTTTTTTAAGTCAGTCAAGAGCGATAAATTGGTTTAATTTCATTGAAAGAAAATATGAATAAAATCCCCCCTCCTATATAACAATCAAAAGTGAAACTTAATTTTGAAGAAAAACCAAAATATTGCTTGGAATTCAAATGAAGTTAGGATTCTGTTTTATGTTGCAATCATCGAAGGAATAGCGGCATTCTAAACATTAATTAAAGCCTGCTTTATTACAGACCATTAATTAGTTCACCAGTCTTTTTCACTGCATGCTATTTAGTTATGTTCACAAAAAATAATGCAATGGTCTAGAAAAAAGATTAAACGCAAGATTTATAAGGGATTTTCTAAGGGTTGTGTTTTTTAAGTATAAGCTTTATTGCAATAATATATAAGCAAAGTCGTCCCTTGGGAAACCCATATTGTTCTTTAAATGAATATATATTTGACTCAAAGTCGATTCGAACTTGTATCAAATAATTAAAAAAAAAAAAACATTAACTGTAACCTTGCAGCACAATTACAATCATCAATGAAGTTAGATCAGTTTTGCTTCATGTGAGGATCTAGAGTGGGATCCAGGTCCACCCTACCAGGATATTTCATTCCAGTTAAAATTACTTCCTTTATTCGGGGTAGGGGGTGGGGATCTAGACTACCCCTTGATGAGTAAAACAGAAACATCTCTATCCAGTAGTTTGTTAATTATAAACGAGACTTGTCTTTTTGTACATCTGCTCCTTACCAGGGCTTTGACCCTCTGATGTCTTTTGCTTTATGCACGGATGTTCCTTACTTTCATTTATGTTAACGATTAAAAAGTTCGCCATATCGTAGGGACTTTGAAGTTTGCTTCCCAGTTCGGATCAAAACTACGATAATTCAGTCCCGAAAGAAAAGTTAATTGCCAGAAAACGTGTCAGAGAAACGTGCATTTTTATGATGTAGGATGTAGGAAATACGCATAACTTGCTATTAATGTATCCGAATCTTATTCAGTGTAAATACAGGGGAAGAAGGAATCTGGCTTAATGTGATTAATTTCTCAGTACACGGTGTTCGATATGTCACCATATTAGGTTAAACTGAGCGGATGTCACGTTTGATGTGTTTTATGTGGAACTTTTGCTCTCATTTCCACGGGAACCGTTCGTCTCGATCAAATTAAAGTCTGTACCCATACATTAGGATAAGTTAGTTTGATCAGAGTGTGTATGTGTTGTGAGGGGTGTTTGATAACCTAAGCGATTGCTTAATATATAGTGTGTGTCAATCCATTCATTTTACTAATTTTTGATGAATAAAAGTTTATTTTTGTTGTTTCTTGTGTGTGTTATTTTTTGTTTTGATGTTTTTGTTGTTTTTTTTTTTGTCTGTGTGTGTGGGGGGGGGGTGTTGTTGTTGTTGTATCTCTCATGTTGTTTTCTTTTGCTTTGTTTTGTTGTTGCTGTTTTGATAGTAGGACAACTTATTATAATCACTTTCGACTATACCTTTTTATTTGACAAGAAAACAAAATGTGTAAAGGATTGTCACTGACATTTGACATAAATGATTTCTTGAGGTCCATGATCTGGATAAAATTGATTGTAAGATATACGGTGATGGTAAGAAGATGACTACCAAGTTCTGTTAATCTGTGCATGTACTCACCCATTTGTTTCTAATGCTATTCGTTTCATACCAAAACGTATGTCAGAACAGTGTGCATACCATTGTTCTGTTTCAGTTGACGAGATGATAGCCGAGGTGGATATTGACGGAGACGGAAAGATCGACTATGATGGTAAGTACACTTCTTCGTATTGAGCAGTTAATTTATGTGTACAATCATCTCTCTGTAATGAAAAGTTTAGTTTCATGTAAGTACAACTCTGTACTGAACAATTGAGCTATGTAAGTACACCTCTCTGTAATGAACATTTGTGTGAGTACAACGCTCTGTAATGAACGGTTTAGCTTTGTTTAAGTACAATTCTCTGTAATGAACAGTTTATCTTTGTGTGAGTACACCTCTCTGTAATCAGTATTTGAACTTTTGTGTGAGTACACCATCTGTAATGAACGGTTTAGCTTTGTGTAAGTACAACTCTCTGTATTGAACAGTTGAGCTATGTAAGTACACCTCTCTGTAATAAATAGTTTGGCTTTCTGTAAGTATATCTTTCTGTAGTGTACAAAGAACAGGTGAGGAACGTGTAAGTATACCTCTCTGTAATGAACAGTTTAGCTTTGTAAGTTCACCTCTCTGTAATAAACTGTTTAGCTTTGTGTAAGTACAACTCTCTGTATTGAACAGTTGAGCTATGTAAGTACACCTCTCCGTGATGAATAGTTTAATTATCTGTAAGTTCACCTCTCTGTAATAAACAGATTGGCTTTGTGTAAGTACACCTCTTATTTTGAACAGTTGAGCTATGTAAGTACACCTCTCTGTAATGAATAGTTTAGCTTTCTGTAAGTATATCTTTCTGTAGTGTACAAAGAACAGGTGAGGTACGTGTAAGTACACCTCTCTGTAATGAACAGTTAAGCTTTGTGTAAGTTCACCTCTCTGTAATGAACAGTTTAGCTTTGTGTAAGTTCACCTCTCTGTAATAAACAGTTTAGCTTTGTGTAAGTTCACCTCTCTGTAATGAACAGTTAAGCTTTCTGTAAGTACACCTCTCTGTAATGAACAGTCTAGCTTTGTGTAAGTTCACCTCTCTGTAATAAACTGTTTAGCTTTCTGTAAGTTCACCTCTCTGTAATGAACAGTCTAGCTTTGTGTAAGTTCACCTCTCTGTAATAAACTGTTTAGCTTTCTGTAAGCTCACCTCTCTGTAATGAACGTCTAGCTTTGTGTAAGTACACCTCTCTGTAATGAACAGTTTAGCTTTGTGTAAGTACATCTCTCTGTAATGAATAGTTAAGCTTTGTGTAAGAACACCTCTCTGTAATGAATAGTTAAGCTTTGTGTAAGTACACCTCTCTGTAATGAATAGTTAAGCTTTGTGTAAGAACACCTCTCTGTAATGAATAGTTAAGCTTTGTGTAAGAACACCTTTCTGTAATGAATAGTTAAGCTTTGTGTAAGTACATCTCTCTGTTATGAACAGTTGAGTTGTTTGTAAGTACACCACTCTGTAATGAATAGTTAAGCTTTGTGTAAGTACATCACTCTGTAATTAATAGTTGAGCTTTGTTTGTAAGTACACTTCTCTGTAGTTAACAATTGAGGTATGTGTAAGTACACCTTTCTGTAATGAACAGTTGAGGTATGTGTAAGTACATCGTATTGTAATGAACAGTTACGATTTGTGTAAGTACACCTATCTGTAATGAACAGTTGAGGTATGTGTATGTACATCGTTCTGTAATGAACAGTTACGATTTGTGTAAGTACATCTCTCTGTAATGAACAGTTGAGGTATGTGTAAGTACACTCTGTAATGAACATTAGGTTGTGTTTTATATATGAAGTTCAAACATGTATAGGTATTTTTCTTAATTAAGTGTAGAACATGTACATTGGATGATTATGGTTAGGGTTAGAGTTAGAGTTAGTAGTTACGTTATGGGTTAGTTATGGGGATAGATTAGGGATATTTTACCGGTTTCAGACAATGTGACTTACGGCTCGTAGGTTGTAATAAGCTACTTGTCATAGGCATGGTATGTAAGTGAGACATCACCGTGTTTATGTAGTCAGAGTCTCCTATTGTTTGTAAATACTTTTAAGGACCCTTAACCCTGGGAAACTGACACACTTTATTGCTGACAGTACAGTTTGTTTGGTTCACCTTTACTTAAGAAATCATGCCTTCATCAAGTATACATGATTGAAAATGAGTTTTATATTGGTTGCCTGCCAAAACACTCAAAAGAGCGTTAATTTGCCGCACATTTGATTTAGTTAATAAGATGAATCATTGTACTCTGATATAAAATGTGTGCAAACTTTTCAAGGCCTCCTTTCTTCAAAGCCTATAGCGATCTTGTTTATATCGAAGAATCTTTAATTTACTCAGGTAATATCGTCTTCAGCAATGGCCGTTTAAGCGGTCCACAACGTGTAAATATTCTAGATGTTAATTACGGACATCTTGTCAGCTCGGTGGAAAGAACGTACGAAAGAAGCGACGATCTGGCTAGACATCCACTTTCTTTTTCCCACCATGAAATTAAAACAAATTCATTCTTTCATTAATTATTTATTTACTTGATAATGTTCCGTCTTTCAACCAAAAAATTAACTTCAAAATAGTTTTATTTCGTAACACTCTCACAAGTTGGAAATATATATCTCCCCTTAGATTTTACTTTAAATATTTTTCCTGAAAACAACGGCTTAATTGGTGCCATATCGCATGTGACAGAAATTGATCGATTATGATATTCTAATCGTTGGCACTGCTGGTGGCGTTTTCCTTGGTGTGGGAGGAACGGAGAAAACCAACATATCCCGCATATTGCTTACTTTCCAGTTGTTGTAAAATAGATAAAGTTTAGTCTATTACATCTGTTTATATTAATCTTTAATATTATTATTCCAGAGTTTATCGCCTGTGTGTGTTCTGATAGTGAGAAAGATGAGGCTAAGGTAGCAGGTGCCACAAGCAGCCCCGAGCAACCCTCATCCAAACCCCTTGAGCTTGCTGCTGATGCCTCAAAGCTCCCGGACAGACCCCAGGTCCCGGCCATGTAGAGTACCGGAAAATAAACCGGTCACACCGGAAATATGCACGCTGGGAACAGAAACTTGTCGTGTGGTCTCCAACCGAAACCAGCATACTCATTTGAAGAAAATAAACTGTTTCTATTTTTTTTTTTCCAAAAATCGAAGTGGATAATCTCTATAACTTGGTAATGTGTACAGAATCATCGTTTCTTTTTTAAGAAAGATTTCTAGTTTTGTCACATGTGTTTCCTTTTCTTCTGTGAAGTTTCAAAGATGTGTTTTTTCCTAATAACAAAAGAAATAGAAAAAAAGATAAAACAGTAACAGGATAGCAGTTGTTATATATTACCTGTTTATCCAGAAATATTATTTCTGATTTTTAACATTTCACTTATATACATTTTTTATGTAAATATTTAATGACGGGTAGCAGATAAGTTATTTCATAACTTTGGTACTTTCAAGCTTCTCTTTTCTCATTATGCTTTGTCCAGTTTTTTTCCTGATCATTAAGACTTTACCATAATGGTAATCAACAGTGGTTAATGATCTGAAATGAACTTCAGCATTATACTCATTCATTGCGTGGTAATCTCATGGTTTTACCCTTAGTTTAGCAGGAAATACATAGTTAAATAAACCCTTTTAAGTTATGTATGCCGTCAGCTTATCTCATGAATTTTAAAATGTGCATGTATATTCACATGTTAAGGGAATTCCCGTTAATTGAAAGATTAACTGATTCATTTAAGATCCTTTTTAGTTCAACGCAGATAAACGGCGAGTCAAACAGTTGGGTTTCTTCAGAAGTTAGGATGGTGTTGATCGGGGATTATACGGTATTTGGGCGGTGTTTTATGAGTACCGGGCTGCATGTAATATAATAGTCTACAGCATTCCTTAGTCTGGAAGGAAATAAACAGATCTTTGCTTATAAAGACTTCTTTTACTTGGTGTTGTTATAAACTGTTGTATTTAAAGTTTTATTAATTAAGTACATGTAATGTCATAAAATGTTTTCTTTTGTTGTTTTTTTTTATTTTTTGTTTTAAAATGATTGGTGCTCTTTAAGGTTTTTGTAAAACAGTCATTAGGTCTATGGTAAATAAATTGAGGAATGTCTTCTAAATTACAGAATGTTGATTACATAAGTCAGTTGAAAGAAACAAACCGATAGCAGTTATATTAAGTACAGCCACACATACATATTATGTTCTAATTATAATGGTATTCATACTGGTTTTTGGTTCGATTGGATATTACTATGGTTGCTTTTATTCAGATAGAGATAATATTGGCTCTTTAATAATTGAACCATGTTTTTGGAAGATAATTTTAATTCAGTTTTCATTTTAGTATTTATTGCAATTGTCTAAGGGCTGTTATAATTGGTTGCGGGCTCAATTGATTTAGTCTATTTAAGTTGATCATTACAAGGACTCGTTAGACAAGGGATCTGTAATGTTGGTTTGCATGGGAGATTATTTTAAAGCCAAACCTATTTTGTATAAAGTTTTTGTAATATGTATATATTTTGCAATGTAGTTTACCGAACACGTCATTGTTTTAGTTAATTTGTAACTTGTTCTTTACAGCATGTTTTACATGCTACATTTACATGTGGGAGACAAAGTTTGAGTCAAATCGTGGTTCTTATCAAGAAAGTTTTGTTTCAATTACTGTTTTGTCCAATGCAAATGTGATTTCTTACTGAAATGTGGACATAAGTAACTAATTTGCCAACTCACATTGTAATTTAATTGCCGAAATAATTCAATGTTACGATGCTGTCTTCATATTTTTACGTCCTTAAAAATAACAAGATCTGTTGTCTTACCTTTCTTTCAGTTTTGTTATATAACCACAAAGGAGTATACATTACAGTGACAGTAAATCATAATACTTGAATATCTGTGTACGTTATATATCTATAGTCTCCCTGTTCTTCATCACAACAGGCACGTAAGTGACGCCAATATATAATGCAGTAGATAATTAGGCCTTCTGCTGTTCTTGTTTAGCCACAACAATATCCGATATAAATTGATTAATCAACTCTGAGGCCCTCGTTCTCGAAAATGTGACTAAAATATGATTTTCATACTCGGTTTCAAGTTTTGCTCATTATATAATTTCAATAGGGATTAGAGTATGATACTCGGCTTTTGAGCCAGATATTTTGTTAAATTTTGTTAGATATTTTCGAGAACATGGGGCATGGTCCGGTCACTCGAATTTTTCATGTGAGGAAACTATCCAGCTGACTATACTACGATAGATCGGTGTCTTCTATACATTTGGAATCATCTTCCGTCTGTAACTAGTTAACAATACAGCGTTTGGTAAACTTCAAAAACAAACAAAAGCTATCCTTATCAGACGTTATACAATATACAAATGATATCGTATTTGGCAAAATTCCTTTCAGCATTGAAATTACATATAAATAGAACAGTAAGAAATCACTTACATATATAAAACAGTAAGAAATTACCTTCATATATAGAACAGTAAAAATCACTCACCTATATAGAACTGTAAAATAATCACCTACCTATAGAACAGTCGCTTCCCCCACCTCCAAAAAGGAACTTTTTTGAAAATGTTTGGGTCGGGTAAATGCAAACAAACCTATTTTGGCCTCAACAGAAACACAAAGAGGCATTTAACATAACGATTTATACTATTGTAAAGCAGAAGAAATTTGGTGCATAGAGAAAAATAGCGACGTTGAATTCTTTCATATCATAAGTTGAAAATATACCCAGCATTGATGTGCTATATATAAATAGCGTATTGTGTATTTATCATGTTAAATGTTAGATATGATAAACGTGTCTTGTACTTCGTTGTTTGTTTTTATCTTATTCCTTATAATGGCAACCTCTAATTTTGTGGTAATTGTTTATTATATTTCAAATCCTTATACCCCAGTCAGGCATCCTGAATGCGTTTGATTCATTACAGTAGACGGAATACATGTTCTAGGACGGTATATAATAAAAACAGAAAAAAAGAAACATCTTAAAATTGCTCTCAACTTTGGTAAAATATTTTCTGAACTATCACTTTTTAAACCTAAAAATGATTTTTACGTATGAAAGGGACAAACAATTAAGGCATCGTAAAGCAGTAATGCATCATGACAAAAAATCACTGACTTTTCACTGATGTAAAACGAATGTTTTTAATTTGCTTCATAAATATGTCATCTTTCTTATATACCCGTATATTACAATGATGTAATGTTTAGTTCTACAAACAAAAAACAACAAAAAAAGAACTGAAAAGACAAATGCTGTCAGTCTGCATTTGTTCTACAATGACCTATTGACATTGCATAAACATGTTTTACATGTCATAGAATGTTCTTTTATCAATGCCACTAGTTAATGTCTCTAATGCTCATCCGTACTAAGTGATTATATGAAGCACGTGAGAATTGCGGTAATTTCTAGCGGAAGTGATTATTTATAATGGCACAAAATTTTGTTCCAATCCGTATAGTCTTTCAAAAGCCATGTTCCAATATACAGTGCAGACACTGACACTAGAACCGCAGAAATGCCAGTTTCATTGGAGTGTTGATGACGATTTTTTGTCCCTCTGCACTGTATATTGAACATGGTAAGGAACGAAATCTGACATGACTTGATTACGGAGGTCGTAACTTTGCACAGATGTATGCTACCATATATTTTATGCATGGTTCGATCAGTCTGATATTCAGTTAACACATGAAATATAGAATCACTGTCAAAAGACAACTCTAACGAAGAAATGACACCAAATGTCAACAATTTGTACATTTTAAGTCTGCTCCACTATCAACTTATGTCGCAGCCGGGGATCGAACCCACGACCTCCCGCTCCCAAGGCGGACGCTCTGACCACTCAGCCAACAGGAACAGTAAAACGTAAGTAAATTAAAGGGACCTTAACTCGTCAGTTTTGGTATATACATGTATATGAGGTTCCAATGGGTTTATGTTGTTGGTTATCTTCTGTGTCCCAAAATATACCTGGACCCTTTAGGCGCCTTTTAAACCACCCATTATGCATATAGCACCTACAGGCCTCCGAATATGGTAAGGGTGAGGCTGCCAACTTACGGACTCTTGGAACCATAACTCGTCACTACTGGTGACATTAACTTGTCACCTGAACATTTTTAAATTAATTTTTAATTAAAAACAGTTTTAACTTTATTTTAACTTTAACAATATCAATATCAGTTTATTGAAAAATCTTATCAACATTAACACAAAACAAAGACATATTATCATTAACTCAATTCTTATTAAAACATCATTATCATAATTTTCAACATGTGTCTGGTATTTCATAAAACTAATGACCTAGTAGTTTTTCTTCCATTCTGTTTCACTTGTAAGCATAATTATTTACTCTTATCATGTCTATGATTTTCTTCGTCGGGCATGGCTCAAAATATAACAAAACAAAAACAGTTACCTAACAAATATAAAACGATAGATGGAAGCCTACATTCTATTTGTAATACGAATGTGAAGATATGTAACTTTTCTGGCATCTTTTCTGGGTCATCTACATAGATTATTGCCAAGCAGAAATTAAGATAATTATCCAATCAAAACGTTTGTTTTCCATTAAAAAATTCCTTTTTTGGTTTTAATTTAAAAAAAATGCATAAAGTATATTAGCAAAGTATAGTGCCACCAAAAATTTTAAAAAAAAAAAAATTTAATTATATGAATTTTACCACATTTTTTAAAAATTACATAGACATTATAGCTAAATGATATTTGAGCACATATCTAATGGCAGAAATACACGGGGTCTGTAAGTCGTCAATGGGGTCCCAGACTCGTCAATTTTATTTCATGGAGCTTTTTAGAAAGATTTGTAACAAAGAAAGACAAATAATGCAAAACAAATTATTTTAGAATATCAACGCATAAGTACAATAACAAACAAGCGTGTTTACATCGTACAGGGACCTTTCGCCCCGAGGCACTAATATTTGAAACTTGTCGCCCGTGTTCATCAAAAGGTATGTTTTAGGTGAGCCTTTTCTACGGCTTTATATTCAAATACAATTTATTTGTAAGTGGGTATGTACCTAGAGAAAATATAATAGATACAAGGGAGTCCGGGAGCGATACCCTAGCGAATATCCCTGCCCTATGGTTCTATTACATGCCCGGTTGTATAGCACCGATACACGGGAGACAATTTTCTGGGTAGAACCCGTACTCAAGGTCCCATAGCAACCTTATTTGCCGAGTGCCAAGCAAGGGTGCATTTGGTACCAATTTTATACGTCTTTGGTTTGACAAGGTCACTGAAGGAAGTGCCCGGCTAGGATTCGAAACCCCGGACCTCCCGGCGGACACTCTACCACTGAGCTACTGTGCCGGTTCACAAAGACATGGTACTACCACACTGTGGTTTCACGCCGTAGACATGTGGCATGATACCACGCCCGTCACATTATCCTGACACCGGCTAACCTACCTGGAACTACCCTTATATGCTAGCGCCAAACAAGAGGGCTATAACAGTACTATTCTTTACGATTATTTGTATGTCGCGATCGAGGATCGAACCATAGACCCCTGATTCCGAATGCAAACGTTCTACCCACATGGCCAATGCGGACGGTAAGTAACTGCAATGTCTCAAAGGTCAGTTTTCAGATGGCACAAACATTTGAAGATGGTAAAACTGACTTAAGAGATGACCCATCCTGGCCAGGAGAGAACTCTGATAAGACAGCTGCTGTGGAAGATCTGACAAAACAAGATGTCAGGCTTATAATAAGAAATTGCCGATAGTGTTGGCATATCAACAGGGACAATTCATAACGTTTTTGACACAAAGAGAGGTTTGTGCTTCGTGGATCCTCCATGTCCTTGATGAAAAAAACATTTTGTAGTCCATAAGTTTAATTTTGGTAAATCTACTGCTCAAGTCCCAACAGTTTATTACAGGTAAGTTTTATCATGACAAAACGCGATAAAAAGTGGAGAAAGTCAAAAAGCGTAGACCTGCAAACTTAAAAGGTTTGCATATATGACAATGCAGCTACGATGCCCAATATTGGTTTAGCATCTTCTCTGCCTTATACAACAGACCTTAGACTCTTATTAAAGAAAACCTTCTCTGGATGTAACAGTATGATGTACCTGTGTCATTTTTCAGTGTATGCAGGGAGTACCTAGAAAAGTGTACTTATCTGTCCTCACGGAGTGGATAAAATGTTTTTAAAAGAATACTTCGAAGGTTTGAAAGAACGGATTATGGGTGAGTTCCAAAATGCGCCTTGAAATATCCATGTGACAAAAGGATGAACGTCCCTCGTTCAATAATACTCAGTCCAAACAAAAAAAAAAAAAAAAAAATTGTCTGAAATATATTCAGAAATGTAACTCAGTGGTACGTACAACATCCTGGTTGAGCTACCGATATAAAAAGAGAGAAAACAAGAAAAATTCATACTGGCACTAAACTCGTATGGCAGCTATTTTTCACTATGAAGTTTAAGTAAAAGAAAAGCACACTGACGTTGCCTCTAATATTTAAAAGAATGAAAGATCTCAAGATATTAGTCTTTATGGGTTGTATATAAGTGATATAGATTTCATCATTTTGCCATTGACTTCTTGGAAAGCTTCCATATAAAATATGGCAAATTCACTAGATTTATACTATCTATATGGCCATTGTTGGTTCTAAATAGCAGAATTTGATTCTACGTACCTAAGAAAATATAACCTTAGATAAAAAATATTGATTATATTCCTAAAGTCTTTGCACGCATTTTTCATGCTAAAAACTGACTCTTTTTATCGTTTTTTACGTCACTGAAATACGACATACACTGTACTGATCTAACAGCAGAATTATCATACATGTCTGGCCTGAAAATTTCGGTAGCATCTGGACATGATAAAAAGTATACGTCCATTGCTTAGAGTGATGAATCCATTTTTCTTTATAATAATAACTTAAGCTATCTCGGAAGGTGAATAATATCCCCATTACCCTGGTATTTGCCAGCAATTACATATGGGTGTTATTTACTTGCTGACATACCATCTAAAATCTTTGGCAAAAAATGGCTCGAAATGCATCATCCATCCAAGGCAAAAGTTTTGGTCAAGTCATTGGAAAATTTTTAATTCCAGACAAGCAAACTGGCATTTATTTTATACCTTTGCCCTCCAGTTACGACCATCTGAATCCGATCCATACAGGCACGACACTCCGTTTGCGCTATGTTATTTGAAAATATCCTTTACATTTGTCAAGTTGGAGCCCACAATCAAATTGGCATGTTTTACCATTTACCTCTGACTAAGACCTTTCCTTTGAGCTGTCATTTAGTCCTTTGGCACATATTGTTTTGAAAAGACAAACATTTGTGCATCGTCGGAAACCCACGTTTGCTTCATACGCTTTGCTTCTTAATTTACAGTATACGAATATATCTCGTGGGATTTCGACATTGGAGCTAAATAATTAGAAAATACACTGATCCTTTGTTAAGTTAGGGTACGGACGATCAATTTTTTTTACCACTGACCACTAAGTATGACTTAGCCCTTTGAGCTGAGCAATCGACACCCCTTCTTAATAAGGCAAACAATTAGAAGATCTGATATTTTCGTGCGGAGGACGGACAAATCGACGGGCAACCAAGTGATTCCTTCCAGTATAACCAACCTTCTACCCGAGTAATGGGGGTATTAATTTAAAATTTAGCTTCACTAATTCACAACGTTTTAAAGTGCTCAGATGACACAGGTTTGTTTTTTATTTTTCAAATTAGAATATTGTGGTTTTATATTTCTGATTGCTACATTTTTTAATCCCTTCTTGTCACATGAAAAGAGCAACATTCTGTTGTTTTTTTTAGTTTCTCACGCCAGTTGCAAAACAGCGGTTTTCATGCAGGAACTCAATTTTAAAATTTGAATGCAGCTTTCATTCGATTTTGTTAAATGCGACGGATTTCGATTGGAACTTCTGCGAAATATTTGAGTCAAATCAGTTGTTTTTTTTTTTAATTTATTAACCTACTTACAGTGATTGGCATTCCATCGGCTGTTATGACTGATTTTAGAGATTTTGTTCCCACGAAACAAGAAAAGGACGTCCGAGTAGGTGCGATTTCTCAGTGTATGACAAGCGACATACGAGTAAAATAGATCATATGCTATCAAAGGAGATCAACGCGTGACTTAATATTACAAAACTTATGAAAAACTCATACACGTATTACTTTGACGTATATCATTTACAATACTGTATTTTGATAGATTACGGAAACTGTTTATCCATTATATAATAAATTAGCATTAAGACTATATGCATCACTGTCTTATAAGTATTGGTATATGAAACAGTGCAATTGTAATATTTTTGTTATTGTGTTGATATTCGTACCAGACAGCTAAATTATTAAAGTGTCGGCTTTGGAGGTGGGAGGTTGCAGGTACCAAGAT
>CM037793.1:9576619-9592943 GCA_021229015.1 Solen grandis | reverse complement strand
ACTAAAATTATACTAAAAAATGACTACACTACAATGATCTATAATGACTACTACTACTACTACAAGACTACTACTTACTACAATGACTACACTATATTCTAAAATACTATACATACTTCTTAAATACTACATATACTTCTATAACTATACTCTACAAACTAACTACTTCAATGACTAACTACTACAATGACTACTACTACTACTACAATGACTACTACTACTACAATGACTACTACTACAGACCGTAATCCGTTCAAGTACACCAAACGAACGTAAACGAAACGCTATTCAAACGCAAACGAAACACGAAGGGAAACGCAAACGAAACGTTAAACGAAAACGTAAACGATCGACGTTTCACGGCCGAACGATTCACAAACGCAAACGAACTATACAAAACGATAAACGCAAACGATAACGCAAACGATAAACGGTATCAAAAACGTTTGCATTAACGCTGAGGTATGGGATTCGGTATTCTCTAACTTATCGTGGTATGTTGACAGTGCAATTATATTTTACGGAAAAAAAACACATCAATAGTGCATTCATTTATCCCAAAAGCATTTTTTTTTGTTAAATAAATGAGTGAACAATTGTAAAAAAAGGGTTTTAAATGTTTAAAATTTAAAGTAAAAGGGATTTTTTTTTTCCCCCCGTCATAAGATTTATTTTTGTTTATGTAATAAACAAAAAAGGGCGGCCTAGATTGGTTCTCTATTCACGTGTTTGTATAAGCGTTTATTAACGGCGACTAGACCAGCCAGTGTATTGGCGAACGGGTATTGTGACACTTTGAGAAGATAATTGTCTAAGTTAGTGTGATAGGCTGATTAGTCATTATGACAACATCCGGCAGCTTGTATGTATGAAATTGCCGAAGATTCCCCAAATTGACTACATGTACAATATTAGCCGATAAATTAAGAGAGCTTGTTTGTTACACGTGGTTGTTGTAATATTTTATTAATTTTTTTTTATCCATTAATCATGTTGTTTTGTTTTTTTCTCTAAATACGTTCTCGATAAATTTCAACAACGGAAAATTGTATCATTTAAGTCTAAATATATTGTTACACACAAGTGACACAATGCAATATGTTTATGACGTGAATATCTGCCACCCCATTATTTATACGAGTCGGACAAATTTCAGTTATAAACACCGGGATAAACACCTGTTATATAAAAAAGAAATGCTCATGTGAAGATGACTATTGATATATAGTAGACCTAAATTGTTTTACAATGTCTTGGTAGTTGATTACATTGATAAACGTACATGCCTACAAAACGAAGAAGAAAAATTTAACTAATGAACTGCCTATCAGAATAACTTTCTAAATTAAAGAATACAATTCCTCTTGATTTAATGTTTTTTAAACAAAATCCCAGTGGTTTGTTATCTGTTTGCAGTAAAGCTATACATTTACCATAATACCTTGAAATAAAGTGTCTACGTGTACCATGTATCTGCATACATTGGACAATTTAAAACAAATGTTATCAGTCTTGCTAAAAAGTGACATGCTAAAAACTTATCATGCTTTAAAGTGTTTTTTATTTAGTTTTAATATCTTTATTGATAAAAAATTTCCTTCTAAAATTTCACCAAAATCACAAACAAATCCTTATACAACTATTTTGATTTAATAACCTGTCGTACAATATGTACAAACACCACCTCAGGGGTGTCTTACCTTGTCAAATTTGGTATTATAAGGAATTCCATCTTTAAAAAAAGCAGTGTAAAATATGTTTTCATTAAGAAAAAGTATATATACATGGGGGTGTTTTGTCCTATTGTAAAACATCATGGGATGCATTATGTCTACCCTGTAAAATAATTAAATTGCCTCGCTCATATCCGGTTCATGGGGGGAGGGGGTTCGTCCGGCTGCTGTGTGTCTTGATTGGCGAATGGTGACAAAAAACAAAGATGGCATACTGTGACACCACAGTAGGGTGCACTATGTTATGTAACATTATGCAATCATTTCCTGTGTTGTCCTATGGATCGTTATGTGTTTTGATAACTACTGAATATTGAATTGTGTCAGCAGATATAATGTCATCAAAATATCCATCACCGTACAAATGTAGATCTTTAGAAATATCTGCATACGACACAATTGAAGTAGTTGCTGTTATGTTTCATAAGGAAACAAAAATAACACAGAATAATGAGTAAATAAAAACAGCGAAGAAAAAACTTTATTTAGATGAACTAGTTTTGAATATTGAATTAAGCAAATTATAATATAGCCTATCAAAGTAACCATTCGTGACAGAATTTCTTTGAACTAATAAACATTAGGCAAAAAGGTGAATTCTAGTTTACCACAAGTTACAGTAGTTACGAAGACTGTATAAATATTTAGTACGATGCATACACGAGATGCAAATTAACATTCAGTTATGTTACTAACGGCTTTCTGAAGTCTGGTTCAATAATTTTATTCAGCCGAGTAGGCAGTTTTAATAGCTGCAGTATATAAGCACGACAAACTCGTGCAACCTTCTATATGTCTTGGTCATATTTAATAAATGATGCTGTAAATGGCCAAAGCATTTGTTGTATTCAGATTACCAATAATATCACATGAAGCGTATTTTTTCCGTGTTATTGCACGTAAAAAAAGCAAGCGTTAAGAAGGGTCACCCGGTATTGTTATGGTTATATGCATACGATGTTTTTATCGTGACTTCCAATATATATAAGTCTTAGTTTAGTTTATATTATGGTTGTAAAAGATTGCAGTGTATTTTATCTAACAGGGTTTCCGCCAGGCCAATAACGCATGTCGGGCCCGACATGCCTTCAAACGCGAAGGCATATTGCCGACATGCCTTAATCTCGCCGACATGTCATAATTCCATAGCGACATGCCTTCATACACTATCTTATCGGCAATAATAACAGCCCCCACAGCTTCCCCGATCAACGATGACCTTTATGCACTGTAGGTTGGATTACGGATGACTTGGCGTTTTTCCTTTATCAAAATTGCCAAGAAGTTGCGATATTCCCCAAACGTCGGCAATATTTCTTTTCATCTTCTTATGTATTACGTCTTTGTCTTAGCTTTATTGTTGAATTTGATGTCTGAAAGTGATTTGAATCTTTTGTTGGTCTATCTAATATTAATATGTAATACAATTAATACTTCAGTTTTTCTCGCTTGATTAGTTAGCAGGTTATATAGGTCCTCATTTTGTACATGCCAATTGTCACGTACACACTTTGTGCACTACGTTAATGAAATTGTATTGTATTAAGATCGCACGCTAGTTCCATTTTTATTTTTGTGGAGGGGGAAAAAGATTTTATATCGCACTGTAACTTTGGAAAATCGCTGAACCCTACGCGTGCCGTTTATGGCACCTGTTGTGTAAACTGATATGACAGCGTGTAATCAAATTTGTTTACAGTCTGGAACTTATCACACACAATGACATAGAACCGATTGTCCAATCATTCGCCTAGTTTATTTGCAATAGCCAATAAAAAACATGCCTTTAGTGGATGACGTATTATGATGATTGTCAATTTTACCTTGACTGTGTTACGTTTTTTCTCTCGATTTTGTCGCAATGTGAATTCAAAAAAAAATATAATAACCGTTCAAGACTACTTTCAACCGATGACATTTATTTTGTCAACATCACTTACGCAGGATGAACTATTACAAAAAATACCGACAACAGGTTTTAATTTAAAGAATCTCGGCAAGCAGGATACTCGGAAATGGCTAAGTAATCCCAAAGACCTATACTGCCTGCTAGTACCCGCCATTGTTTTGTCTTTCTAGAGGTTGCAACAACTTCACAGATTTTTCGTAAAATTATTTCCAGAATGTTTTTCTTACACTTCACCGATTTCCCTCTAACAAATTAGAAAAATAAATTTGATTTTAATAATTCAAATTATAGCCACTAATACTTTTTTTGTGACTTAATTGTTTAAGTTACTTCCAGCGTTTAGAATGTATAGACAGATAGGTCCAGGGGTACGATTTCACTAGGGTCACATTAGTCTAGGTTCCGAAATGGTTTGGGTCCGATACGTGCAGAAAGCAGTGTCAGAGATGATGCGTTTGTGTAAACGGTAAACGAAAAACGATGCAAACGGTGAACGCAAACGGTGAACGGTGAACGCAAACGGAGAACGGTTCGAAAATAAACGAAGTTGAAATGCAAATGCGTTTGTAATCGTTTATAGATGCATTCAGCGTTTATATCCAGCGTTTATCGTTTAGAAACGTAAACGATAAACGTAAATGAAACGATTTGCAAACGCAAATGAAACGATGTTCAAACGCAAACGGAACGCAGATTTGGTGTACTTGAACGGATTACGGTCTGTACTACAATGACTACTACTACTACAATGACTACTACTACTACTACAATGACTACTACTACTACTACAATGACTACTACTACTACTACAATGACTACTACTACTACAATGACTACTACTACTACAATGACTACTACTACTACAATGACTACTACTACAATGACTACTACTACTACTACAATGACTACTACTACAATGACTACTTCTACTACAATGACTACTACTACAATGACTACTACTACTACTACAATGACTACTACTACTACAATGACTACTACTACTACAATGACTACTACTACTACAATGACTACTACTACAATGACTACTACTACTACTACTACAATGACTACTACTACAATGACTACTACTACTACAATGACTACTACTACAATGACTACTTCTACTACAATGACTACTACTACTACAATGACTACTACTACTACAATGACTACTACTACTACAATGACTACTACTACTACAATGACTACTACTACAATGACTACTACTACTACAATGACTACTACTACTACAATGACTACTTCTACTACAATGACTACTACTACTACAATGACTACTACTACTACAATGACTACTTCTACTACAATGACTACTACTACTACAATGACTACTTCTACTACAATGACTACTACTACTACAATGACTACTACTACTACTACAATGACTACTACTACTACAATGACTCTACTACTACTACAATGACTACTACTACTACAATGACTACTACTACTACAATGACTACTACTACAATGACTACTTCTACTACAATGACTACTACTACTACAATGACTACTACTACTACAATGACTACTTCTACTACAATGACTACTACTACTACAATGACTACTACTACAATGACTACTACTACTACAATGACTACTACTACTACTACTACAATGACTACTACTACTACAATGACTACTACTACTACAATGACTACTACTACTACAATGACTACTACTTCAATGACTGCTACTACTACTTCTTTAACTACTACTACTACTACTTCTATAACTACTACTACTACATTGACTACTACTACTACTTCTATAACTACTACTACATTGACTACTACTACTACTTCTATAACTACTACTACTACTTCTTCTACAACTACTACTCCTTCTATAACTACTACTACTACATTGACTACTACTACTTCTATAACTACTACTACTACATTGACTACTACTACTACTACTTCTTTAACTACTACTACTACTTCTATAACTACTCAGCTAAGAATATTTCAATAATGGGTCTAAGCTAAATATGCAGCGACTTCGGTGCTGATTGGTACGGTGATAAAGATGAAAAGTTGTATGTAATATGAACTGTTTTATTTTTTTTTTTTTGGGGGGGGGGAATTAAGCAGAAAGGTTTGACTGGAGACATTACAGGGTCGTGTTATGGTCGATTGTGCGCCGGGTAGCCTATAATTACTACTTATTTTTTTATTGTAATATTGACATTTTTCATTGCAATTCACCCATTTCCACATACCGTAAAACTTGGTTATAGCAAACTAGTCCGGACCATGACTTTTTGTTCGCACTATCCGACGTTTCTTATAACCAATATAAGGATTGTTTTATCTTATACATGACATTTAGATAGCGAACAGATTTCGTAAGCGAGAATTTAAAATGCTCGACGAGAGGATAGATAGAATTGTTATTTATTCTTATGATCATGGATTTACTAATAAATCATAAGTTCATACACATAAACTTTGAATTGTGTATGATTCTTGCGATTCATTATTCATTTATCATCAGTTCATACATATTTCCAATAGCCCTTTATGTAATGATATACAGTGAATTAACCCACTACTTCCGATTTTGCCGTAAATCGGTATGCATCGTTCTACGTTTTGACGCTGCTGTCGCAATATTTATCTAACAATCAAATGCGGACAGAAAAAAAAATATCCCATCAAGTTATGGCTTTATACAATGTGGACAAAAATACAAGCAATTTAGATGTATAAATTGGATTGAACAGTTATTATTGTACGGAAAGAGTTCACTCATTGCAGCTACGTAATATCTCAGTAAAACATGTCTCTACACTTAGGTGCACACATTCAGATGCGCTACATGCAAACTGCATAGTATGCCCTTTCAAAATAACTAATAGATTTATATTCTGCAGACACACAAGAATTGCGGTTTTTACTTGATTTCTGTAGCAATTAGTGTATTACGTGCCAATCAAAAGTGTCAAGGTTTCTGCGAGGATGAAATCGATTTTCACAGTCCGTTGAAAATATCTAAATTGCAGTTGAAAATGCTGGTTTTGACCAGAAAAGGGATTTCTTCTTACCGAGATTACGTTATAAGCAGGTATTCTATAAACATATCAAAATATAAGATAAAGAAGGGAAATCGGGATCTAGCGAAAGTGTACCTTATAACTAAATGTTCGGTTAATCCGAATAAGTCTGATTGTTATAATACAATTTCGTTGAATATAAAATCAATCTTACCCTATCATATGAGAAATAAAGCTTCATGATATCAATTCTGACAAATTTGCCATCAGGGGCCGAGATGAACCACGTACAGTTGAGCGGCTGGTCATAGTAGGACGGGAGGGCAATAACTCCAGGCTGCGTCAAATTCTGGCCACATTTCATCATGTCCTCTACTCCTAGTTTTTTAATGAGGAATTGTACAACATTCAAACCTTTAAATCAAGTATTAAATTATATTCATCATGTAAAGTTTAGAACGCCTAAAAGTTAAAGTCACGTTCATTTTATGCATATAAACGTCCAAAACATATTCGTCAAATACGTTACATTCCCTTAAGAAATAAATTTCATAAAGCCGACTTATTTAAGACCTACATAATAATTCTGTGTGATGTTTTGGTCCGTACGCTAAACTGAGAATTAAACGATTTTGGATTTGAAATTAAGATTAGTGCGATGTAGATGCTTGAATGATTATCTCCCTTTATATGCTTTGCTAGTGGAAAGTCTTACATTTAGCGGAAGGATGAGGAGAGTTAGTCACTTTGTCATTGGTTCTGACAGTGTAGTTTGACTAGTATTAGAAACTTAAAAGTAGGACATTCGGTTGAAAACCTGAAGCTGAAATTTTGCGATTGTCGTAAATATGGATCGTACATATATTCACTTAAGTTTTAAACCTAATGTTTTTATTCGCCATCCAAGAGTAAGATGGTGTTCAACACGATAGAGTGGTGGTTCCGGAACGTTTATGGACATTTAGGGTAGCTATTGTGGTTTAAGTATTTAGCAATGTTTGATTTTTAATTTTGGTTTTAATTTGCACATGCTTGGATTGATAGAAAATAAAAGAGGGGACATCAGGTGATTAAAAGGATACGTTTTTTTTTTATAGATATTGAAAGTGTGTGGTATGTTTCATATTATATTTGATTTGCTACTTAATAGTCTTTTTATTAATTATTTTGGAAATTGGTGTCAAATAAGTTCAGTTAAGGTACCCAAAGAAATAATGCATACATCTAAGCATCGTCGGATACCACGCCAGGTCGATCGAAATTATGTATCTGCCTTTGGATTTTATATCACTATATATTTTATGGCTGTAGTATTTGTCAAATCATTCATTTTCATTGGATCCTTCAAGTTATTTAACCAATCAAAGAGTTCCTTTTATACAACTGTTAACAGCATATTTTTATAAGTTTCCATGATTTTCAATCCTCCGCGCGCGCCAATGAGTTTTTCATTTAAAAGGCACGTTCTCATTGGCCGATATTAAAAAATCTTTGACTTAAAAACAACGTTTAGTTTGCTTTTTTCCACAAGGCATACTGTCATCAAGTGAAACGAAATCTAAGAACTAAGAATCTAAGAAAAATATAAACTTAGTTTTATCTTTATTCTCTGCCTTCTTTTTTTCAGCCTCCTGCTAGCTGCAATTAAAACAAGACTTATTTTGATATATTTTTTTATTTTTTATTTTATTATTATTATTATTATTATTATTATATACAATCTCTTTAGTCGAAACACGTTTAACATAAAACTGAAACTGGCATTAAATTAAACGTTGTGCACCGAAAATATATGTACACATTCGAACATTATGTAATACAGGAATTTACGAGATGTATAAATGTGACGTGCATTTTATGATTAAGTCGAAGCTGTGCTACCTCATTGTCTTAGAAATTATTAAACTTTACCTCTTCGGATTGGGACATTTAATCAAAATGAACTTAATGGCTTTGTATGTCATGTTAATGTCTGTCATATAGATCGTTATTCCAGTTCACACTGTGTTACATGCTTGATTTAACTTATATTTTATAATTAATTTAGCCCATCATTTAACTTTAACAAAAAATCAAAATGCCCTAAAACATAATCTAAATCATACCCATAAGCATATACGAAATTACCCTATCCTGTTCGGGCTCTTAAGCTTTTATTTTATTTTGTAAGCAGCAATGAACTTGCACGTTAATATTTAACTTAATGTGGCATATCAACAACAAAATGTAACAAACACACACATGCAGCTATAATTTGTCAACTACCGAAAGGTAGAGCAATACCCGACTCTACTCTAGGTGAAAACAAATTTTAAAAGACAGTTTATTCTCTAGCAGTGCGTTTGCTTTATAAAATGGTGCTTATCTACTTGATCCGTGACAGCAAGTGCTGAGAACTGTGCAAAAATATAGTAGGGAAAAGTTAAAAGTTCATTATATTGATATTGATGCCAGGGATTTATAATTACTACTTATGTCTCTTTTTTAAATTTGACATTGCATATCGGAAAGTTATATAGTGTAGGAGAGCAACATATTAGTTTAATTAAAAAAAAATCAAAACTTGCAAAGTAATAAATGCCAATTAGCTTTACCCTTCCGATTCAATCCTATTTCAGTATTGTATGTATGTGATTTGTTCAGTGATAATATTCAATAAATAAAAATGTTTAAACTAACTAATACGATAGTATTGCTTTATTTTGTTTCGCAAATAAGTGAACTTTTTATCTATATTTTTTAGAGAGATGACATTTGCTGAACGATGGGTGTACAAAAATGCAGCATCTCAGTGACAACATGTTGGAGATTTAGAGATCATATTGATTTTAAACAAGAGGGCCAAGATGGCCCTGTGTCGCTCACCTGAGTAAGATCGCTGTGTTTGGCATGATGACAAAAGAGTGGCATCTAAAGTGTTTTCCTTACATTTGATTAAGTGACCTAGATTTCGATCCTACCTGAATTGGCACTCAACTGGGAATTAATGCAGTCACCATTCTTTTCAAGTTTAATGAAGACTGGTACAAAAATGTAGGCCCCTAGAGTGTTCACAAGATTTTTTCTAAAATCTGCCCTTGTGACCTATTTTTTGACCGCATGTGGCCCAGTTTTGAATTCATACGAGATTTGATGTAAACACAAATTCTGACCAAGTTACATGTAGGTAGGGCCAAACATGTGACCTCGAGAATGTTCACAAGGTTTTCCTAAGATTTGACCTGGTGACCTAGTTTTTCACCCCACGTGACCCGATTTCAAACTCATCCAAGATAAACATCCTGACATAATTTCATGAAGATTGGGCTAAATCTGTGGCCTCTAGAGTGTTCGCAAGGTTTTTCTAAGATTTGACCTGATGACCTAGTTATTGACCCAATATGACACATTTTAGAACTCATCCAAGATATCATGTAGACAAACATCCTGACCAAATCTAATGAAGATTGGACTAAAACTGTGGCATCTAGAGTGTTCGCAAGGTTTTTCTAAGATTTGACCTAGTGACCTAGTTTTTGACCAAAGATTTTCTCGGATTTGACCTCGTGACCTAGTTTTTGAATCCATTTGACCTATTTTCAAATTTTCATGAACTCTAGAGTGTTAATAAGAATTTTCAAGGATTTGACCTGGTAACCTAGTTTTTAACCTCACGTGACCCGATTTCGAATTCATCCAAGATATCATGTAGACAAACATCCTGATTAAATCTAATGAATATTGGGCTCAAACTGTGGTCTCTAGAGTGTTCACATGGTATTGTTGACGACGGACGACAGACGACGGTCAAAAAGCGGTCACAAAAGCTTACCCTAAACACAAGTGTATAAGTGTAAAACTGAAGCCTCTAGAATGTTCACAGGGGTTTTCAAAGGTTTTTGACTTGGTGACCTAGTTTTTGACCCCATGTGACCCAATTTTGAACGCATCCAAGGTATCATGTAGAGAAACATCCTGACCATTTTTTCATGAAGATTGGGCCAAAACTGTTGCCTTTAGAGTGTTCACAAGGATTTTCTAAGATTTGACATGGTGACTTAGTTTTTGACCCCACGTGACCCAATTTCAAACTCATCCAAGATATCATGTAGACAAATATCCTAGCCATATCTAATGAAGATGGGCAAAACTGTGGCCTAAGAGTGTTCACAAGTTTTTCAAGATTTGACTGGTGACCTAGTTTTTGACCGCACATAACCCAATTTCGAACTCATCCGAGATTTCATGTAGGCAAACATCTTTGTTTCATGAAGATTGGGCCAAAACTGTGGCCTCTAGAGTGTTCACAAGCAATTGTTGACGACGGACGACGCACGACGGACAAAAAGTGGTTACAAAAACTCACCCTGAGCACAAGTACACAGGTGAGCTAAAAAGCAGACACGGGAATGCATTTATTAATTTCCATCCTAAAGGAATGTAGTATCTATGTGATACCAACAGTCTTGTTGCATGACTGTCTATTGTTATGTCTCGCAACCTATTTGCGCAGACACCAGGGGTATTATTTCTAACTGCAATATAAACATATATACATAAAAACTAGACATCTGCACAGCATCCAGGACTGAATCGTTAACCATTACAAGAAGGTAATAAAAGGATAATAAGAATGTCCACTGGGGACAGAAACTCTAATGCTTAAGAATGTTTCGTTCAAAAGTACTTACCCGGACACTCATGTGTGTTACAATTCTGTTTTTCAGTTGTTTTACCTTCACACAATCTACCTTTTTGAGTATTACAAACACGTGACCTCGTCTGACTTCCGGTTCCACACGTTTGAGAGCATTGTCCCCATTCTGACCAGTCTGAAAATCCAATGTCTTTTTATGAAAATAAATAAAATGTTCTTCTTTAAATGTGATTTCAAAACAGTTTTCTGAAAAGTTCATGAAAGGTAGTATTTCGTCAAGGAACTTTGTTCATCAAATAAATTGTCCATTTGTCCATCCCATTCAAAAGATTAAACACCATACATGGTGTCATATACTAGAAGAATTCATTAAGGACATAAGGAATGTATGTCTTACAAGGTATATAAGAAGCACACAAGAAATTGATCGTATAAGACATAGAAATGTGTGTTACAATCTGTGCGGATAACCAAAATAAGTTAGCCTGCTTTCGGAAGACAGAGACATGATAGTGTGTGTTAATATGAGATAATCGGCTTACTATGTAAAAAGGCAATCGATATATTCAGAAGGATAATAGGAAAAAGGTATATTGTTTTCATAGATCTGATTTCGGAATAGGAATTTTAATATTGTGTTCAGGTTGAGTTTTAAATAATACGATGCGAAACACAGTTTCTTTAGGGATACTTACAAACAGCTGTGGTACTGCTAGTTGCTTCAGTTGTTTCAAGTGAATTTGGGATTTGACCAATTGTTGCAATTGAAAAACCTACTGAAGACGTTACGGGAGTCGAAGAAATCTGTTTTCTTGATGAGTAGTCGGTTATAACAGGGCCCGTCTCGCTGCTCATGATTATGGATCTCGAGTCTGTAAATAACTCATATGTTACATATATATAAAACAAGACAATTCTAAGTGCCGATGTAACATTTTCTACAAGCGCAGGTTCGCGAAAACTGCACTTTTGCTTTACGAAACATTCGGTTGGGAGACACCATAGTAGCAGAGTCGCCTTGTCAAAAGACTTCAGTAAACTAACAAAATGAAAGAATTTGCCAATGTTTAAGAACATGAGGACTAAACACAAATATTTGCAGAGATATGTGTAAGTAATATCATAGATTATGTTTAATTAACCTTTTCAAAATGCAAAGTGTAAAATAAAACTAAATAAAAGTACCTATTTCTGATGTACTGCTGCCTAGTTTCAATTCGATTTTCGATTCACTGCTTGGAAGTATGCTTTCACCATCAATGGTATTTACAGACGTAGGAGTGATGCGTAACACAGACGAGACTGCATCCGGCAATGTTTTGGAAGAGGACACCACATCATAGTACTTTCTATCACTTGTCGTGAATTGACTGGAATCTGTTGAAAGAAGATATCCATTTTAAATTAACTATCATACGGCAAACAAATGGCCTGCGCCACTAACAAGTTATTCAAAGTCCACTTAAATGAATATGGTAACCGTTTATCGACACTAAGCAACGTCTGCTTTCTGTGGAACCGTAAAAATTAGTGTGTCATTATGAGATAATCAGCTCGCTATAAAATGATACTTAAAATCAGCATACAGGATGATTGGTCTTGAAAATGAAACGGCAGAGGGAAATGATCATATTGTCCTGTAATTCAGAGAGGTACAATTTAGTGCATTGCTTTTGCAGATCTAATTTTCGAAATGGAACATGCTACATGTATTTTTATCTTAGAATAAACTGTAAAGGCTAGGTTTCAATGTGATAGGATGTAAAATTCAACTTACATAAATCTGTCTCACTGTTAGCTTTTTCAGATTTTACAGGTATACTGGTTGTTGGATCAATTGTTGCAGCTGATATATCCACGGAGGAGATTATTGGAGTTGAGGAAATCAGTTCTAGAGATGAGTAGTCGGTTGTAACAAGGACTGTCTTAATGTTCACGTTTAGGGATCTTAAGTCTGTAAATAATTCATACGACACATACAAGTTTAAGGATGAAGTTTTCATTATGTGGCGGGTAAAACAAGACAGATACAATTTTAATACAAGCGATTTCAAAAAGGATACCGTTAGGAGGCAAACTATCACAGAAGTAGATGTGTGTTTTCGAAAGAGCTCGGATGACCAATGTGTAAGACCATGAAGACAAAACTTATCATTATCTGATGAATGTGCAAGTCGTATTAAAGGCGATTTCCAAATGCCTTTCCAAATAGATTAGAAACTCAATAAAATTACCTTTGTCCAACGTACTGCTGGTTATTTCCACCTCGGAAGGAGTGATGAGTGACACAGACGAGAATGCATATGAAAGTGCTTGATAAGTGGACACCACGTCAGTGGACCTTCTATCGCTAGTCGGGAATTGTCTTGAGTCTGTAGGAAGAAGATGTCTATTTTATATGAACTTGTATGCGTTATACAAAAATGCATGCATTTTGAGAAAAAAAAGTTATCGAGATTCGCCTTAATATATAGGAGAACCTCAAATCAAAGCAATGCCTACATTCTGAGGAATGGTGAATATTTGTGATAAGTAGATAAAATCATTTCACTACATATAATATCAATACTTCACACATGCAGACTGATTTGTGTTGACGTAAAAGTATCAGGAACATTATTTCACATACACCATTTACATGTATTAGCAAAGAACATACTCACAATTTTGCTTTGTGTTTTTACATGTGTGTGTGTTTTACATGTATTTTTTTTTGGTGGGGGAGTGGGGGTTGCTTTTGCAACATCACATAAATAAATAATGGAACCGCAAATCGACCCTTAGCAAAGTTCTGAGGAACTGTGAATATACGTGTCTCAATATAAAATGAGCGGTTCACTATAAAAATAATACGTAACATCAACAGATTTGGTGATTTTTCTTGGAGTTTAAACATCAGAAGAACATGATCATATTTTCCTCTCATTCAGAAAAATAATTTGCAAAATTTCGTGCATTGCTTTTATAGTTCTAATTTGCGAAAAGGAATGTGTTAAGAATATATTGTACGGGTTTTGTTTGAAAGTAATTTGATGTTTAAATCTACGTACAAATATATGACATGCTTCTAGCTGCTGCTCTTGTTTTAAGTAAACTTGAGAGTTTTCACTTGTAGCAGTTAAACTATCGTCGGCAGAGATTATGGGAGTTGAAATCAGTTCTAGTGATAGGTAGTCTGTTATTATAGGGACTGTCTCGTTACTGCCGATTAGGGAATTCGCGTCTGTAAATAATCCAAATGACAATTACTCGTCAGTGGCGCACCTCTCATTATTTGCACATTGGAAAACAGGACAAATCTTAGTGTCGATGTAATATTTTATTCATTTGGGGGTTCCTGAAATTTACAATCGTGTTTACCAAGCATGCCGTTAGGTGACAACATATTAAAGGAATACGCTCGGCTGATAACAACTAGGTTTTAATTGAAAGATATTGATGTAAATAAACCAATTTAATTACTCATTTCATTGAATCAATCGTAATAAGAAAGAAATTGCAAGTTAAAGACGTCTATTTACACCAATTTGCTCCAAGACATGGGCGAAGACATTGTTGACGTCTCGTGGTCTCGCGAGACTTTTTTTCAACAATCGTGACGTCACAGACACACTTCCGGTTGCGTACATACATTGAAATATAGAAGGGAATTACGTGTGTTGTGGAGAAATTGTTTGAAAAATGTTTATTATTTGAATATGATGAAAATATATTATTAAAAGATTAAACTATGATCATTTTATTGTTTTCTTACTCGTGAGTGAGAGAGTCTGGAGCCCTCGTCCTATGATCTTTGTATGCCAGAATGGTAATGAATGCAACTTCTAAAACAGAATTATTCAGAACTAAGGTGTGAAAGTCCGTATGGCTCGTAATGCTAGTAAGTTCATCTAAATTTCCAACAACCAAGTCACTCGATTTGCAACATACATTTTCCATATTGGATGGCATCATAACACAGTTATCACACAGACAAAAGTCCTCAGCACATAAATATTCCTCCTCCCGTACGTCATTGTCTTGAAGCAGTTGCAGCTCTTCCTCAGTATATTCGGGCTCAAAGTCGTAAGGAACTATACACTCCATTTTAAGAAATATCTCAAAAACTTTATTAAACTTCCTGCTATAGTGATCGAACCATAACTAAAGTCAATACCCCTTGTCACGCAATCATTTATGCACATTCTCACAAACATCGCTATTTTAATTGCGCAAATCATTACAATTTTTAAACAGTTTTTTAATCAAACATATAAATATATAAAAGGGGCGGTATCATGTAAGTAGAAATCTAATTGCAATGACGGTAACTGTGAAATACTATAGAGACGAATCAAAGGGACACCGTGTTGTAATTATGATTAACACACCTAATTGCTCGCAATTTAGCAAAATAATGTAAATTATGCTAATTACGCTCTGTATATCACAATAACATGAGCCCATTGCGATACGATACTTTTACTTATATATATTTATTTAAACATTTTTTCCGTAAAATAGCATAATATAGATTATTATAATATAAGTAGTATAGGGTGGCACTATGGTACCAAGGTACCATAAAAATTTTTTTTTTATGGTACCGTGGTACCATAAATTTTTTTTTTTTTGGTACTTATGGTACCAAATCTATAGAACCGAATGGTACTCTATATGAAAACAGAATCTATAGTACCGAATGGTACTCTATATGAAAACAGAATCTATAGTACCGAATGGTACTATATATGAAAACAGATTTATGTAAAATTGTAAAATTGTAAAAATGACAATTGTAAAAATGTCCTTTCGAGACATTTGGGTTGGCCCTGAAAAGGGCCGTTTTGTTTCTTCTTTAGATTTCGGTGACATTGTCCACATCGTGCTCGGTTTCGATGCCATCGTCACTGATTACGATGACATCGTTTTCATCTTGTAAGATCTGCTGTTGTTCTATGAGCATATGATCTTCATCTTCATCTTGTTTTGTCTCAACATCTCCTGATGTTCCATGTCTCAATATATGTAAGATCTGCTGTTGTTCTATG
>CM037793.1:9558410-9576519 GCA_021229015.1 Solen grandis | reverse complement strand
GAGAGAGAGAGAGAGAGAGAGAGAGCAAAGTTGTCTTACTTTCCGGATTCTGAGTGCCTTTGCTGTTATTTTGTTATTCTCTCTCTCTCTCTCTCTCTCTCTCTCTCTCTCTGCCTGGCTTTAAAGTAGACAGGTGGCATAATACCATATAATACCAAGCCCTGACACTGGGCCAACTAGTTCTAGACCAACTTAAGCAGAGCACCAAGCACAATACAGTGTTAACGAATCACACAAATGTTGATTAAGATGGAGGAGAGTACATATATTCAGCATTTCCCTGTTAAAAAAAACGCTGCACGTATTATATAGACCAAAGAAGATTTATGTTTAAAAAATATATAAGCCTGTATGTACAGTATGAATATCGCCACCATGAATATGTCACGGAAAATAGAAAATGGCTGAAAGTGCTCCTACCTTATTTAATTTGTTAAGTACCTGTGTATGACTTAGAGCTAAGTAGTATTTTGTAAATGAGACTGACTGATAATTTCACGTATATTAATTCAAATGACATTTTTTTTAAACTCTTTCATAAACATACAGTAATAAATCTAAATACTTCATTTGACTGTTTGTTTGTTGGATTTAACGTCCCGCCGTCAGTATTTCAATTATTTGGAGAAGATGACTACTTAAGACAGATATAGAGCTGCCACGCCGTAGACATGTGGCATGATACCACACAAAGTCATATTTTCCCGACACAGTGTAACGTTTTTCAACTTCTCCCTATTTTAAGTCCCCACCCTCGGTAACTGTGCCCTTCCACAATTTAACTTTCCTCCCCCTGGAAATTAGAAAAACGTTTTCAAATTACCCCTCCCTTTATGTCAGGTGAAGCTCCACCACCCGTGAACTTGGAAACGTTTTCAAATCGTTACACCGGCCCATCCAGTACTGGAACTACCCTTATGATGCTGAGCGCCAAGCAAGGAAGCTAAACCAGTACCATTTTTACGACTTTGGTATGTTGCGGCTGGGGATCGAACCCACGACATCATGCTCCCGAAGCGGACGTACTTCATTTGAAAAGCCCCCATAGGGCCAAAAAACAACAACAAAAACAACAACAACAAACAAAAAAATAATTCCGTTTTTGGTCTCCAGCAAATAAAAAAGAAGGTCGGTAGGTCGGGATTTTTTTTTTTAATGTATTTATTTATTTTAAATGAAACGAAGGTAAAAAAGGAAACGTTTTTTAAAGGCGGAAAGGTAAAAAAAATAAAAATAGGATCGGTCGTTAAAAAAGAGGATCGGTCGGGAGAATAGAAACTTTTTTTCTTTTTTGGCCTAGCTGTATATTTGATATACTTTGGTGAATAAAGTTTTGTTCAGTTTCAAGTTTGGCTCTTACATAATTATATATTCTGTCTTGTACGATGAAGCACGATCTAACAACACAATTGGCGGTATTTGTACTCTCATTAATTAGCAAACGCTATAAAATATGCACGTTTAATTATATGTCTCGTGACGTCAAAGACGCAATCTTTGCTGCGATCGTGCATGAACATACACTTGGCAACATCTCTTATCTCGAAGCCCCGAAAACGATATTTGGCTCACTTTGGCTGTTTCTTAGAAATTAACAATAGTGTTTTAATTGAATAGACAATATGACAGGTCCGCGATGGCACGTGACCTCGTTGCGGGGAATAGTGCGTGATGTTCTGGATTAGTGCCACGTTCTTTAAATCCTCTCAGAAAAGGTCATGGATTGCCTTCAAATGTTTCGTCTGATGCACTCGTGCATATCTGAGCACCAACATATCGTTTAAAACTAGACATGTCGATTTCATTTGTGGAATTTTCTAAGCACAATGACCTTTATTCGAGGTGGGAACCGATAAAGTAATCAGCTCGTTCACATATGGTTTTTGACGAAGAATTTGATTTTCAACTTTATGTGTATATTACGTCTATCAATACTCATCTACAGACACATGGTCACACTATGCAACTATCCATGATTGTAAAAATTAGGTGGTTTCTCCATCACAGACAATACCGTTACGAACGGTATTAAACCTATATTAAGACTGATAAAACCTATATTTAAAATTTCTGTTTCGTGTGCCGTCATATGACTGATCACATTCTGATATCTAGAATGCGTTTACTTCACAGTCTTAACTTACGAATTCGCTACCGGATCTGCTGAGGACGCCATGTTGCGGAACCGCAAGCACATGTCTTCTATAATTAATTGATATCCCCAAAGAGGGCGATTCCAAAAAAAAAAAGCGACTTCCCGTGCAATATGACCTAGTTCTACACTTACCGAGTTTATTGGTCAGGAGGCAAAAACTCCAACACCATCAAGGTTTTTTTTTGTTTTTGTTTTTTTTGTTGTTTTTTTACCGATCATCTGTGGACGAGCTGCTTTAAGTCCATGAAACGTGTAAGATACGGGTACTGACACTATTCTAGCCAACTACTTCATCATCATCGGTAGTTGAAGTAGTATTAGCATCACCTTTAAAAGTAAATTGTTTGCTCATATGTTCATATTATTATAGCAAAGTATAGAGACATATAAGCATTCATTTTCCTTTAGTATAACTATTTATTGAAGATAAACATATATGACTTATTAATGTTAGATTCTGCCCATACCCTCCTCTCCCTGTCTCTGGTTCTCTCTCTCTCTCTCTCTCTCTCCAACTTGTCCAATATGCTAGTACCATGAATAGTAATGAGCATGATTTTTTTTTTGATTTTTTTTTGTAATAACCTATCAGCACTTAAAAAGCAACGCCCGGATGTCAGTAACATCACGGCCTGGAAAAAAGCTATGATGCAGACGATAACTGAAGTGAAGCACATTTCAAGGTCAATATGCATGTGCACGAAGGCGCGCATGTGCGCGAATCGATAAATCGACAAACCACGAGTCTACATGTATAACTGGCCCAGTTTATGCATTGCATCATTGTCCTGCATTTGAAAAATAATCTACTGTTGCTACGACAACAAAGCTATTTATAGCCGTATCGCGTTAAGTAGAGATGTAAGCTACATGCATAGCCGCGTTGATCCAATATATTCCAAGTCAAGTTGGGTCATAACAATGTACATACATTCTATTTCCTATGACATGCAGACAGGTACGTGGGCTTATATACAGGCGGGTTTGTGTATCTCGAATCAAGGTTAGGTTAGGGTCAAGTCGCAGAGGGAAAACAGGATGGAATGAAATAGCATGAATTTACACTGTCATGGGTGAGATAGAGGGAGCTTGGATAAAATGGTGGAATTAAGTGTCTTGACACAATAACATACGTTGTGGGTTTCACGTGGTGTTTGAATCATTTATACATTCAGCTGAAGGCAATGCACGTGCATATTATTACATACATATTTGAGTCAATAAGCTCTCGTTTACACGAAATTGGGTTGCAGTGGCCATATTGATGAGTTCTGGATCATAGGCCCGTCTGGCGGGTTACATGATAGAAGTACATTGAAACTAGTCAGTACAGCAGTACTCATAGGTTAATATTAAGGTACATTTTTTGATACGGTCACGTGACTCAGCGACAAACGCAAGATAACAGACCAGGGGAATGAACTTGAATATTGTTATTCGTTAGGTCAGTGTGATGAACTCGGTGAGGGATTAATCGCCAATATTTATATATAGAATGGACTTTCTATGCAGCAGACGACATACACAGTGGTCCAAGAATTGTGTCGCCTTGAAGTCACGTGAGGTTGGTACTTACATTAGCTTACCTCTGTTTATTGTTGCGTGTTTGATGCAGTCGTGTGTGTAACTTCAGCATTCTTGGGGACACGTGAATTAGAAGCAGACGAAGTCACTCACGACCTTCACATTCAAAAAGTGCGTATTACCACAAGAATATATCTAAATAAGATGTCAATAGTTCTAGGTCAACACACTATATAACAAACGCATTTTTATGATTCAGTATATCGTATAACACAAACTATTCACCAACTTATGTCATGAAGATGACACCCATTATGTTGTCTCATTTACAACACCTTTCTTTTTTTCACTGACCCATTCATGTAATCTTATAAAAGTAGCAAAGAGACACTGAACAAAAATGCAACATGTAAATTGAATTTATGATATTTTAGTATAGATAATCTGTAGTAAATATTGATCCATTAAAATGTTTCAAAAATATATATTTTTATTCAGTGTAGCTGTCTTATCTCACTTTTGACCTATTTAAGAATGAAGGTGATATTTGAATGATTTTTATTGGTAGAAAATGTCGAAACAAATGGAAAGAAGTTATATGTAGTCTACAAGTATTTGTTGAGACTACAACCAGAAGAAAAGGCATGCCTTGTATTCAATTAAGTAATTAAGTATGTTAATTAAGTATCCTAAGTGAATTCCTAAATTGATTGATAAATATATGGTTGTGTAACATTTTTTAAACGTCAAGCGGTAATAATTCGACAAAAAATACACATTATGTAATAAATTTCCTTTTAGCTTCCTTGTTTTTTGTATAGGAAATGAGCACCACAGTGCTATTTGCTCTTATATCATGCCATGGCTCCTACCACTAACCCTAGTGGTCAGATGAGGTCTGAAAGCAAGTCAGAAGGAAACGTGTGAGACCCAAGCATGATTAAAGCTACAGTGTTACTTGGTCAGCTGAAAGTTGCAGACTGTTTAATACAGCGCGGTCTCTGTATTTATACTATTTTATCAAACAGCGCCACCTAGCGGACTGGTGGAAGCCATTAGCTAAATCAATGGGTTGACTGGGTTAGTCCATTTTGAAAATGAGTGAAATAATCATCTCAAAGTAATAGATCTGATTGCTGATAATAACTTACTTCAACTGAGAAAAGCAATTTACCAAACTTACAGTTGTTTGGAACATTTCTTCTGTTTTACTTAAAACAAGGGAGGTAACAGTTGCAGGACAGACAATCTTTTACTTAATAATGGATGCTAAAACTAAATTTGTCACAATCCTTTTCCAAGTTGTACATTGAGACCTGGACATTATAAGTATCTGCACAATCAAAAAGTATGATATACTGTTAGGCTGTGTGTCCATCCCCTGCATGACCGAAAGACGCTTATAGTTCAGTTCATTATAATAATGTTTACTCTGCCAATTCCGGTGGAGTGGATTCTTTATTGCTATGCTTTTTGTGTCTCCGACTGTAAATAGAGGTAACACATAAGTAATACTTCTCCATCATCTGTCTGGCCTTTATGCTTCTTTATTCTGCGATAATTGGACAGTGCTTGACAAAAGGAATTGTCATACATTAAAACACATGAAGCAGAAATAGTGTTTGTTCTTGATTTGATAAAGAATTGTGAAAAGATATGGTCAAATGAGCATTACAATGAATTCACACATTTGTATGAGTGACCATGCATAAACTGGTTGGTATATATTGAAAAGGCTTCTATGGACAATAGAGGTCATCGGTAAACTTATATGAAAACGGTGGTTTCATCAAGGTGGGTGACCCTTTAACTTTATATAGATGGCCAGAAGAAATAATGACCATGAGTACCCTTCAGATTGGTAATTTTCACATAAATAGTCTATAAATAAGAGGAAAATAGTCTAGAAATGAGATACAACATAACTTATCATGTGTCCAACAAATTATGAAAATATTAGCTTTTCTTTATTTTTAAACAACAAAGTGTCAATTATTAACTAATTGTCATACTAATGTCATACTCAAAGACGTGCCTTTACAAAGAAAGGAAAAAACATCATTTTTGGTTGTTTTAAAGTTACAGACAATTAATATCTTGAGATGAAACACTGGACAGAATGCATAGAAATGGTCATAAAACTGAAACAACTATGTATAAAGATAATAAGTTTCATTTGTTTTATGAACATATTGCTTTGCTCAATGTGCTGAAGCCTATTATGTGTTTTCGTCATAGACAGGATGGTATAATCATACAGCATTTAACATTAATTTAGATGTAACCAAATAGTGCTGGACAGAAAAATAATTAACCATGCTTACCTACTGTACTTGGATAAAAGTAAATTAAAAGAATGTAAATCTTAGCAATTGCTATTTAAAAACTGCCTGTGTAGGTGTTCTCAAACTTTGTCAATTTTTAACCAATCAGATTCTTCCTTCTGAGTATTCATTGGAGTTTTTACATTTAATTTGATAAAAACGAAAACCTGATATCTACTGGCATTGGGAAACAGAGGTAGATGGCCAGTGGGTTACAAAAAGAAAAATATTACCAGTGCATGTATACACTTGCTGTAGCATCAAACCAGATCATTCTATAGAGTTGAGACACTCCAGAACATATTTGAGTATAAAAATCTACATAACCATTAATTAGGTCCTACTATCATTTATGTATACCCTTCTCATACAGACCACACAAGATCCGATTTTGAATATTCATGTACAAATAAACAGCTAAATGAATCTTGAACCTATTCATTGACTGAATTTAAAATGGTATTTGAAACTATAAGTTTTCCTTTAGCATGCAGACTGTGTAGAATCTGAGCTATAATATTGTAGGAGCAGACAGAGGAGACCTTGATCAGGAGTTGTCTGATCTGGGTTTTCTCTGTTTGTCAATGCTTTGAAATTAATTCATATGAGTAAAAGAATCCTTAAACATGCAGTCTCCATTTGAAGGGTATTCATTATTTCAGGTTGTGCTGGACTCAGGTGATGGTTATGATTGTCAGTGATAAACATAGGAATTTACACCATGTGATCCAGTCAAAATACTCAATTATTTTTTTTCAAGGTCACTTATTTCAAACATTCTATTAAGTCCGTAATGTATACATCTCTGACAAATCATTGTGGCTAACTATGCTCTTAATGCTTGGCGCTCAGCATATAAGGGTAGTTCCAGGACTGGTTGACCTGGAGTCATGATAATGTGACTGGGTGTGGTATCATGCCGCATGTCTACAGCATGATACTGCAGTGTGGCAGCACAATATCTGTCTCAAGTTGAAATTTTCTCCAAATGACTGAAATACTGTCGGTGGGATGTTAAACCCAGCCGACAAACAAACTATGCTCTTATAGAGGTTGTTCAATAAATAAGTTCCAGTCTCACAAGCTTCCTTGATTTATCACTGTAGAGCTTGTGAAAATTTGATGAACCACTCAGTAGAGATAAATCAAATCAAGCAACATTTTAGTCTATAGGTTTATTGTAAGTGGTTAAAATGAAGGTCACATCAAAATGAATTTCAAGGTGAAAATGAAAATTTGATCTCACAGTATCCATTTCATTAAATTATTATCATATGTTGAAAAGTCTCTGTGTCAAAGCTTGGAAGTCACAAGGGCATACTTGGCTTAATTGATTTCTATAATTCATAACAAGGGTGGGTTCAAAAAATAGAAAAAATGTGCAGTTTCATCGATATTTGCAACCTACCCTGGAAGTATATTTTATTCCCCTTAGGGAAGATACTTTATACTCTGGGAAAACGTTGCATTTCCCCAATTCTTAAAGGTTGTGGTTATTTTTATATTTCTTGAGGTGAAAAATAAAATCTTTCAGGAACACATTTCAATATGTTTATGGAGTGAATATAGGCCAAAGGCATTAATGTTCTTTTTTATTTTTTCCCAGTCAGGCAGCCTGGGGAAATGATCACACAAAAATCAATGTAAAAATGTGGGTATATGGGTCACGAGGAAGCAGGTCATGCTCACAGGCTGTCTTAACCCTTTACCTCATGAATATTCATGTACTAATTTATGACTAGATGAATTTTTTATTTTACAGAACTTTAAAATGATATATGAAACCATGGATATGTTTTTTGATCAAACAGTTCTAAGAAGGTCAGCTGTCTGCAGTACGTGGGTTTGGCCTGTTTGCCAATGCGTCAAAATGGGGGTGCCTGGATAGCGTAGTGGTAATGCGCTTCCTCCCACAATAATGACCACATACGCCACCACCAGAGCCATCGAGAGTGATTCACCCTTTTCCCTCATATAGACTCATTTTGACGCATTCAATAGGTACCACATAAAGCCTGATCTGCAGAAAGCCAAACTCAAACCTACCAAATTTAATTGTAAAATCCTCATTACCAGACCACTGAGGAGCAGCGAACAGCATAAAACCTGATCAGCCTGCAGTTACTCGCAGGCTGATCTGGTTTTATGCTGTTCGCATAGGTCTTTTTATGGTATCCTCTATGAGTTGTAAGAACTTGTGTCATAATAGGTGTAAAATAAATAAAGTTTATAATGACTCTGTATATGAGGTTAGGGCTGATAAGTCTATTACCAAGTACCCATCATACTATTACCCATGGTTACCCAGGCATCCATGCAAATGTAGTCTTTGCATGAAGATAAACCTTGATTGAATGGTACTTATCACTTGTATTAACTGAGTGACCATTTCAGTAATTGATTTTAACACATATTTCACTAAGCGCTTACCAATAAAGACTTTGTACACCCAAAATACGTCTACACCCAAAATATGTCTATCTTTAACACGCATTAAGATAATTCAGTGGGTTTTTTAATCAAAATATAGGGAGAATATAGGCAGCATTCCCCTTGTCTGGAATATATAATTTTCCCCCGATTTTTTTCATTTTCCCCCTCCATAATTATGAGTTTACATACCATACTGTGTGCATGGACTCACTGTTGTAGTTTTAAGTTATATTTTTTATAAAACGGTGCAAACATGTAATATCATTGTTCTCATTATTCTTTTATGCAATAAACTTCATTAAATAAGAGTAAAATACAACAAAATGCTTACATTATACATAGTAGAAAAAATCCCCTATTAGCTTGTTCGCGCAATTTTTCCCCCCTCCTACTGGCCCGGACCCCTTTCCCCCGAAAGCAAAAAAAAATACTGTAATTTCTTGACAGATTGTAGAATTATATTAAAAAACATCGTTATTGACATATATATTTGTTAAAAGGAAAAGAATTACAGGAGTTGTCATAATAGAAATGGCTGCCATTGAGTAACAGGTAATACAATTTTGTACTCTGCTACCTGCAATTTTCTACCTGACAAACAGGTATGCGGGTACTTGTTTCAGCCCTATATAAGGTACCGTATCGCCTTGCTATTCCTATCATGAAAAAATACTTTCTGTTTAATCATTTCGTTTTGATAACAGTATACTATGTCATTAGAAAAAATAATTTTACTTCACATTACTGGTTATCTTTCTAAGCCAACTGTTAATTACTAAGGCCAACATAAAAATAATTTGGTTGTACATTTTATTGAATACCAATCATGAATGCTAAATTTCTAAGATTAAGATAAAAAAAAAACATATGCAAAGAAGGGCACAAAAATGAAACAAAATAAAAACTTAGTATTTTGAGTTGCCTTAAAATGGACAAATTATTTGGACACATAAGCATATCAATAGATTTAAGAATAAAAAAAAAAAATGTCTACCTGTACTACATGATCCTTTCTTCATTTTTTGGCCATTCATCAGAAACACGACTATTTTTTTAATTGGCCTAATTACATTCACATTCTGTTGCAGTAGAGGAAAAAAAAAGAAAAGCCCACGCATGTGATAAAAATGTACATTAATTAAATGCTGAGCAAGCTGCGTGAATATTTTTCACGCAAATATTTCTGTAATGAATAATTCAAATTTAAAAACAGTCATAAAAATGCAATTAAACTTAAAAGTATAACGTTCCTTTGTGCCAGTGTGAAAAATAAACATATTTTCAGGTAGGTTCAAGTGAGATGAAAGAGGGGAAAGCAGTAACTTTTATGATGCAACAATTTAAAACAAGGGCTGTGTGGAGGGCATGTGAGCACTTCATGTTTGGCATTTTTATGGTGCATCCTTCCGGATATAGTGTGTAGAGACTGCCACAAAGGCTGTTTGGATTGTGTAAGGCCCCATGTACACAATGATAGAATGCATCAAAGGATATTCTAGTTCTAGGTGTGGTTTCATGCATCAGTGGGAATTGGAGAGCATGGTCTGTGGTATTGATTATATCCCAGTCTGTAGGCACTAAAAGAGTGGATCCAGCATATGTGGATACAAGTAAGACTTGTACTTAACAGAGTAGTAAGACAGTGTTGAAATAGAAATAAATGTTGAAAATCATGTGGTTCTGTTATTCTAAAAATAGACTAAGGAACTTCAGAGTGAATGGTCTGAGAGAGGAAGAGAGTTATTTGATAGAAAGAAAAGAAAAAAATGATTAAATGATGGGGGCGGGGGCGGATTATAATAATTAATTACCATAGGTATTAAACAATATGCAATTTGATGGAAATAGCTAATTTATTAATAATTTATTTAACCCTTTCCCTCATATAGACTCATTTTGACGCACTCAATAGGTACCACATAAAGCCTGATCTGCAGAAAATCACAGTTAAACCTTATCAAATTTAATTACAAAATCCTCATTTCCAGACCACTGAGGAGAAGCAAACAGCATAAAACCTGATCAGCCTGCGAGTTACTCCCAGGCTGATCTGGTTTTATGCTGTTCGCATAGGTCTTTTCATGGTTTTCTCTATGAGGGAAAGGGTTAAATTAACTTTTTACCTAATTTTACAGCAGCATCTCAACACTATTTCAAGGATTCTCACAATTTATTTTCATGGTTGCTGTAATTTGTATTGAAAATGCCAAGGTTCTGTATAAACTAAAAAGACGACAGAAAATAGGCCACAAAATGAAAAAAGTGCAGAGAGAAATACTTCATTTGTAGAATTTTCTGCATTTGGAAAATACCTTTTTTGATCACTTGAGACATGAAACAGATTTTACGAAGTTACTTCTGGTGATAAAAACTGTTTTCTATTTTAATATCTTAGAGCTTGACTGAGTTTGACAATTCCATGGAGAAATAATAGAAAAATTGCAATTTAAGCTTTTACAAGCAATAGGAATTCTAAGGTTGTTTTTTTTCTTTTGTTTTAATAGAAAATCACCCCTATATTTTTTCCATAGACATTCTGAATTGATGCAAATGAAATATAAAATTTCTAATATATGGCACTATAAGAAGAGTAATTGTGAGTCATGGAGACTGCCTCCAGGATTTTTACTTTATTGCAAAACTATGAAGTTATTGAGCATCACATTAAGCAGTTTTGTTGCAACCATGTGCTTGTTTCTCTGGAAAACCTTATTTTGTGCTGAGGGCTTAAATACATAAATCTACATATCAAACCATGCACATCATAAAATAGCTATCTAGAGTTTCACATGGAGCAATTTATTTATATGTCTGTAAAAATCAAAGTCGTTAAAACCTGACAAACATCAAGAAAAAAACAACATCAAAAACTTGAAGCACCATGAAATGTTAATCAAACACCAAGATAATGTTATTTTCTCTTTACTCCCCCCACCCCCCACCTTACACACACACACACACATAACTTGCAGTCAACATTGCAGCATTCTTTTGGCTGCAACATAGATGAAGTCATTATTGCAATTCAGGAATGAAAGAGATTTCGTGGTTTTTCCCCTTGGGCAGTCTTTGGTTTCAGCAGAACTGGGTTAATAGAGAAAGCGGCTTCTCCACAGACTCCTAACCTCTCGGGATGCCTATTTCTGCTGCAGAATATTTATCAGCTAATTCAGAGTCTGCAAGATCAATAAGACCTCTGTGTTTGATGCACCATCATTGCCAAGGCAATCACTCACCCGCTGCCTCTTGCGTGAGTGACCCAGTTTCATGGCAGGCGGTTACCACAAAAACAAACTGGTCAGGTTCCATTATTTGGTCACTCTAGGATGGTTTTCATGAGAAAGTGTCTGTATGTAGGTCAGGAGTCATTGTCCCTTGTAGAATGTACATACCTTTTTATGAATGCAAATAAAACAATTCAACTGTATCTGACTGTATAATCACATATTCTACATGTCAGGGTTATGGTGAGTAATAGTTCTCTTGTCTATTCTTTAATAGATTTTTAATTTCATAATTATATTTGTTTAATTGGCTTATCATAGGTCACAGTGACTCTGGATTTATCTTAAAGAAAGATGTGTTATTAATGGGAATTATCAATAGACTTGCTCATTTAAAAGGAAGCAAAGTTTTGCAAATGAAACATTATTTATTATTCATGATCTTCAGCTGAGCTTTTAAATGGATTTTGTTTTTTCGTCAGGCTTCTTTAAATATTTCACCTTTAAATGTAAATTCTATTTTTATTCTTTCTAACACTGATTGAGAAACAAGTTTTTACATCTTTAACTGGTCCTCTCAGTGGTTCCTGTTCTTGGGTTGGGCTATAAAATTCTACAAAGGCATATACAACCATAATAATAAACTATCTAGCAATCTCTTTAATTACTTATCTGTACTTCAAATTCTGATCTCCATATAGAATTTTGTTCTATGACCTTGACCTACAATATGACATTCATACTGAGTATATCTGCACCATGTTTTCCATCTAACACACAATAACGACAGTTAGTTAAAGGTCTCATTGCAAACTATGCTTATCATGTTAATTATACCCCATCTAATGACATTCTGTACATCAGGGTGGTTTGTTATTTCATGCATGTGTAATATTCAATATGGAATGTAAAGTAACAAAAAATTTACATGTTCATTCAGCAGGTTTTGCAAATTTGTCTAACCAAACCATTTAATCAGTCAATCATTGCTGGAATCAGTTTAAAGGCCCTATTCTTTCAAATGCAGTGTATATATTGTTCAGACAGAAAAGTAAAAGATTGTTACAGATTTGTTAAGAGAAGTGTTACAGATTTGTTTAGAGATGCAATCTGTGCATACTTGTTAATGAGAAAATTACCACAATTCATAAATAAGAAAGAATTTTTGATAAAATATTACTCAATTGTTTATAAAGAAAAATATCAGATTTGCATATACATGTATTCCACATATCTGCATCTATTTTCTGACATTTTCCATAGACATTCCGTATGTCTCTGTTAATGAATGGTGAGTACATAAATTAATGATATAGCAGATAAACATATTGTGATTCAGCCAGGTTTTTTTTTTATTAAATTTAAATTATTTGCAATTACAGACCATCTTGTCATTTTGACATCCATACAAATACTAAATGGCTTCATTTGATCAACATTTTAATTGCATAAAACTGTCATTTTACAGCAGATATTTGCACATTGTGTACCATTTGTATAAGTCTACAAAATGTCAGTGTTATTTTATCTTTTCTCTTTCATGAAAATTGTATCATTATGAAACATAATTAGCCTTTAGGGAAGGCAGCCAATCAGAACTAGGATCAGTGAAGGAATTCAGCCAATCATTACAAGAGTCTATGTAAGAAATAAGTTAATCAATGTAAAAACAATCTTTCATTACAGGAATCAATTTAGGAAATAAGCCAATCATTAAAGGAAACACATGTGTGTAGGAAATCACTCAATCAGCATTGGAACCGTTGATCAATAAATCAGTTTTGGAATCAATATAACCATCCCCGGTGGTTGAGTGATTAAAGCGTCTTCCTCGGGAGCAGGAGGTCGTGGGTTCGATGCTCGGCAGTAACAAATGGTACTGGTATAGCTACCTTGCTTGGTGCTCAGCATTTAAGGATAGTTCCAGGACTGGTTGGCCTGGTGTCAGGATAATGTGACTGGGTGTGGTATCATGCCATATGTCTGTGGTGTGATACTGCAGTGTGGTCTCAGTAGACATCATCTCCAAATGACTGAAATACTGTTGGTGGGAGGTTAAACCCAATAAACAAACAAACTGGAATCAATATTGGAAACACACTTGAACCATTGATCAGTAAATCAGTGCTGGAACCATTGAACAATAAATCAGTGCTGGAACCATTGAACAATAAATACTGGAATCAATGTAATAAATCAGCCAATCATTACTGGAATCAGTAAAAGAAAGTGGCCAATCAGAGTTAAGATCAGTGTAGGAAATCATCCAATCGAAACTGGAATTTGTGTAGGAAATTGGCCAATCAGGATTGCAATCAATGTAGGAAGTCACTTAATCAGTTCTCAATCAGAGCTCTTGATCCATTTCACCATCCCAGAAACCAGCCTGTGGCCAGCCAAGCCATGTGATTCCAGGTAATGAAGGGTTGCTCTAGAACAAGACTACACCATGATCGAAACACGTCATAGCAATAAAACCCTGGTGTATATATTTAACTGCTGCAGTTAATACATGCTTTGAACTGAAGGCTAGACATAATAGCCTGAGGGTAATGTTCATTGTAGATCTCGCTGTGGTTGAGAGGAGAAAGCAACATTTGTGGGTTACTTAAAACCTATGATATGTTGTAAACTGATGCATATGGTGAAGATGTTTTGGCAAACTTTTTGTGTTGGTATATAACTGAAAGGTGTGTGTGTGTGTATATTGCATTGTGTATGATATGTTACATTGTGTATATATTATGTATATTACATTATGATTATATGTTGAAATGTGTATACAATTTTTACATTGTGTAAATAGGAAATAAAAACCAAATTGGAGGTGAAATTCAAATGCCTTATTTTTCAACATAATCAGCCTTCAATTTAACACATGATGCTCCAATAAAACACCTCGCCCGCATTTCTAATTTCAGTTTTGGAAAAAGGTAAAACTCAGAGGGTACCAAATCAGACCTGCGTTCAGTTAAGGATAACCCTCGCAACTGTTCGGGAGTTGGTTCCCTGCATGCATTCATACACTCAATACAACATCATAACAGGGATTTAAATGCTAATGTTAGGGACTTAAACTGTAACTGAATGCAAGGCAGGGTAATACTGAGGATGAGGAGCCTACTCAGTTGCTGCAACTTGTGAAGTATGCATTGTTCTAGATCAGAAGGATTTCCACTTGGTTTCTCCTTAATTTTCTACATTATTTGAAAACTGCAGTCCTTCAAGGGGCTGTCTGATCAGGGTCTCCTCTGTTTGCTCATTCACTATTGAAGCTCAGAATCCAAAAACTCTGCATGTCAGTTAGTTAAAGTTCAGTAAATTAATATTCATTAAGTAATAGATTTGTACATGAATATTCATGAAGTAAAGGGCTATGTGGCCAATAAAATTGCCACTAATTACAGCAGGTGGTTGCTTAACTAGTGTTAAATAAAAATGTTGAATGGTAAAAGCCTTTGCTGAGTGCCGGTAGCCATTACTAAAATTTAAGCAAGAGAAAGATTATTGGAAGTTCTGGCACAAAAGGTGGGTCATATATCACTATATATATAATAATTATATAGTGATTATATATAGTGATATATATGACCCACCTTTTGTGCCAGACCCCTCTGGTTAATTGAACCATTTTGTTTCCTAATCAAAGTAAAAAGAAATAAATATAAATTGAACTGTGACCAAAAGATTAAAGAAATGTTCTTGGCACTGTGAAATGATTTTAAAAGAGGAAGAATTAAGGGGCCATACCATCTTCTGCAAATTATCTTTTAGATAAATTGCAAAACTTGATTTTTCTCCCAGAGTGAAACCAAGCCATAAAAAACAAAAATGTTTGTGTCTGTAATATGCATGTATTATATATGTAATTGAACAAGACTGGTTATGAAAGTCATTACTTTATTAAGAAGTGTGCATGTCTTTACTAGGCCTCCACAATTTTGTTTCATGTTTCGTTTCTATGGCAACAGTTTAAACTTCATGTTCATGGAACAGTGTCACTGAATGAAGTTATTGATTTTCAGGTCTGAGCATCTCATGGTTTTAGACATCAGTGATGTAACTAACATTTTGCCTTAATTAGAAAACGTGCTGTTTGGCATTACAAACATGAATAAGAATTTATTTATGGATCGGGAGAAAAAAAAAACACGCACAAAAAAACAACAACAAAAAACTGAAAGTAAATTTACCACTCAATGGAAAACTGTCATTAATGTTGATGAAGCAGAGATATTAATTCTGTAATAGAAGATATCTTTTTACTCTTTTAAATGTTTTCCCATTTGCATCATCATTGTAGAGATGATCTTATTACTTACTTGGTTATAATGGTTGCACAAGCCATTTCCTTGTAGCCTTAATGAGTATGACCTTTTACAATATATCTGTCAACTGTAACTGACATGAATCAACTTTTTTATCTTTGACCAGGAAATATGATCAAATACAATTAATGCAACGTAAATATTTTAAAAAATATGTACTGTTCCCGGTTGTCCAGTGGCTAGAGTGTCCGCCTCGGGAGCGGAAGGTTGTGGGTTTGATCCCCGACCACGACATACCAAAGTCGTAAAAAATGGTACTGTTATACCTCCCTTCCTTGGCCCTCAGCATATAAGGGTATTTGCAGGACTGGTTGGCCCGGTGTCAGGATAATGTGACTGGGTGTGGTATCATGCCATATGTCTGTGGTGTGATACTGCAGTGTGGCAGCACTTAGACATCGTCTCCAAATGACTGAAATACTGTTGGTGGGAGGTTAAACCCAACAAACAAATAAACATAAGAATATGTCTTGCTCAAGAAGAAATATAGTGTTTTTTTTTATTTGTAGAAATACATAAAAATTTATCACTATTGATGTTTTTGTCTTCTGTTAATGATACCATGTCATTAGGAGACTCTGCAGAACAAGGATGGACTGAAAGCTATATAAATGTAGATGGTAACCTCATTGTATTTATGTACAGGATCTCAGATGATTGACAGCTGGTAAGTCGGTGGTTATGGCCATATCATCAGTATCTGTTAGTATACACCAAGGGCTCAAATTGACCAGGAATACATGACTTGATTCAAAGGTGGTGGGTTTGATCTCTGCTTGGGGCAAGAATCTCTCATGATCTTCACAGGTGCTAAGTTCTAGTCAAACATAAGAACCATTGAGGGAGATCAGAGTTGTCATAACTTGTTTTCATATCAATGTTAAAACAAGAGCTGTCCAAAAGACAGCATGCTCAACTACTGTAAACCAGGAAACTTTCATGTCTGGAAACTTTTGTGTTTTTATGCATCCAGGCATATTTGCGGCGTAATTCTTCTGTGGATTTGAGCAGACTGCGAATCCCAGGAAACAATACAAACAAATATGAACTTGAGACAATCTCTAGTTCGATCTGAATTAACATCTTCTAATACAATATTAGGATCTTATCCATGCAACTCTAATTGTGCCGCATGTAAAGTTATGCACGGCACGGATTCGTATTCTAGTTCAGTCACCGGAAAAACTTACAAAATATATGGTTCATATAACTGGGAAACCGTTAGTATTATTCATCTTATAACTTGTAGTAAATGTAAACTACAATACGTAGGTCAGTCTGGTAACTCATTACGGGAACGGTGGTATGGCCACCTAGCCGATATTCGCGCCAAAAACGACGTCAAACCTGTGTCACGTCACTTTACCCTTAATAGCCACTCCATAGACGACATTTCTATAGCAATTATAACTACGACGTCAAAAAATATAAATTTTCAACTACGTACGGAAGAAGCTTTTATTTATAAACTGAAAACCAAACACCCTACAGGACTAAATCTTATTTACTAATGGAGGAAGGTTAACAAATTTTACGGCAGATCCAATGTGATCAATGTCATGTTTGGCTTAAAGGCAGACCATTGCATCTAAGGAGACATATCAACAAAAACATTGTGAGATTACTACGAAATATATATGCCATTATTGTAGCATGACCTTCGCTAGACCTGAAAATGTATTGAAACAAGTAACAATATACATGGACTTCCTATAAATTTGAATAACATTAAAACTACAATACATAAGAAATATGATTACAAACCGGACATTTTACCCATAAAATCATGGATACCCCCAGCTGAAGCCAGACTAAAACCAAAATTCATCATAGTACCTGGAAAAAAAACCTGGATTAAAGAAGATACTAACAGATGCCCAGCACAATCTACATTAGAAGAAGATCTATATTTATCACCATCATCATCTGAATCATCAATATCTTCCACATCTACCAGACTCCTGGATGAAAAGGACCCATCGGAAGAGAAACACATTATCATACATTCCATTTATGGAATTTTTCAATAAGACATTTTATTATTTTTATAGTATTGTTTTACATGTATATATTTCTATTTTTAGCTCATCACGTGACAAACGGACCTTTTTATATCTACTT
>CM037793.1:9508310-9558310 GCA_021229015.1 Solen grandis | reverse complement strand
ATTATCGTCTAATTATACCAGGCTAGAATTCCACCTACCATACTTTGTAATAGCTAGAATTCCACCTACCATACTTTGTGCTAAGTAATAGCTAAAGACTTAGAGGCCAGTTGCATCATTCTTGTTACCCTAATAAAAAACAACAAATATATCATTTCTTAAGACTACTGGTGGAATTCAAGCCTATTCTGGAAAAAAAATCACCTCAGATATAGTTTCAGCTTGTTTGTGTGAGTGTATGTTAATGTTGTGTTTGAATAAGTAGGACAGTTTCTATGAGCCCCATGACATTGCGTTCAACAATGATAATGAGGACTTGTATGCCAAGTGAGGACTGGAAAACTCATCACATACCTGCAATGCTCTGTATCAATCCAGACATTGTGAAAATGCTTTTCCCACACATAGACTGCACACATATGCTTAAAACTGAGGATCCCATTGTAAACACTAGCAGGATAGACCCAGTTGCGAAGAAAACTATGCACGCTTTCCAAGCATCCGGAAATTCAGAATCATCCATATCAAATCCAGTGACATATGTCGCACAATTTTCACGATTTAAGATCTCACGAAATTTATGAAGTCTCGTGCATCTGTTTATAATTCCGATAGTAGGTCGGAATTTTACGTTTCCATCAGATATGGTGTTGTTATCCAGATCTTTTAACGTCAGGCCCGGCAGGCGCTCGAAGCCGATCAACCACTGAGGGGAGACAACTGAGGCAATCATTATCTGGGTGGTTGCTATGGTGAGGAGTGTCCACAACAGGGAGCGACACGTGATGATAACCGGACACATGGTGACTTATTTAGGTGACCTGGAAATATAAACAAAATATATTAATAAAAATCATCAATCAATTTAATGATTGTTTTATTCTACATAACTAGATATACATCTAAAAGCAGATATTTCGAATAACCAATTGGCAAACCTTAATCTTAATACTACTAAATGAATGATAATACATTAATGTATTCCTAAAATAGGTCTAATTATCACAGATAACACACACACAATCCATCTATGGGCTCTAGTACTGTATAAATTCCTGTATCACTCCATCCTATCTAGGGTTGCAAGGAGATTGAATTCTTGTACAAATCATTTAAGGAGATGAAAGTTTGTTTAGAAAGACTTGACCCAGTGTTATTTTCATGCTTGAAACTTAACATATGGTTACAGACTCAATCTGAGTTTTACTATCCGAGTTTGATTATACAGTTATATAATACATGGCTCACAGTTCAATTAGAATAAAATCTCACTCAATCCTTACACAAAACCACACAAAATTTTACACACACTGGTTCCTTGATATTTTAATCTTCATGTAGACATTCCTTCTGTCTGAATTATATTTAAATCTTTCTTTAGATTTGAATTCTTTTAATTTTATGTCGTAAGCTACAGCTGTATTTCCGGAGTTATAATTTAGTGATGTCAATTAAGCTTAGATTACCCAGGTTATGAATGTTTATGAACTCATGAGCTCTCATGCATATATTCATGAACTGTTCATACACATATTCATGAACTATTTTGCACAGATTCAACGAACTATTTTAAGTCACATATTTATGAACTTTTTATGTACATATTCATGAATTGTTCATACAAATATTCGTGATATATTTATGCACATTTATGAACTGTTTATGAACATAATTGTCCAAATTAAAGTTCATGCCAAAATTCATGAACTATTCATGCACTTTTTCATGTACAAATTCATCAAATTCTTAATAGAGCACACTGTGCAGGAAGACACACCAAAAGTGCACAGAGGCCAACCGACAATAATTCATTGCCATTATCAATGAGCAGAACTCAACCAAATCTTGACACTGCCAGGAATTTCCTATACTCAGTGTGATACAAATCAAACTTATGTGCACTCATGAAATAGCTGCAGAACAACACCTGGAATATTTTCACGCCCACATGGCACACCCTAGTATTCCTGGAAACAATACACCCAGAGTTACCTCATTAAGCCTAATTGCCTCTCCCCTGGAGATTATCTGACAGCTAACCTGGCTACTGCCATGGTAACCCAATGATAACCCAGGGATTAGAGTTACAAGGAGGAAATATTTGTGTATTCTGTTATTTAAGGAATCTATCAATGGAACAGTTACAGATTTTGCAGTGAAAACTTAATTAATTGTATAATAAGGATTTTTTTACATGCTGATAGGGCCTCTTTTTCCTTCCTTTATTAGTTATCATTCATAAGAGCTTAGCTAAACCTCTTCTTAAATGTCTATTATCTTAGGTTTACCCAAAAATCTGCTATTTACTCTAAGATGATATATAATGAAAATGCCATCCCCCCCCAAAAAAAAAATAAATATATAAGTACAATATTCAGATGCTTTCCCCATCATCTGAAAATAAGGAAATAAGGTCAGCATGATGAGGGTAAGACCCAGGTCGACCAACCTTTAACTCCTGCAGCTATCTTAAATACTTACAGGATGGGGAACTAATGCACCTATCAATATTTTGCCCATTAGGAGGGGACCCGGGCGGGAGGCTGACCCAGGGGATTTTGACACTTTTTTCTTTATTTTTTAAGTCTTAGTAGTGGCATTTTGTAAGAACCCAGAGTGGGAGATGCTATGCATGGGACTAGAGACCAAATCTGTCTCAAATTTCTGCTTGTCTGGTAATCAGGCCTTCTGTCAAAAATCCCATATCTGCCAACAATGTATCTGACCACTGTGACAGTGGGAAGAAGAATTCAGAGGAACAGATAAGCTGCGTATCTGCGTATTTTACACAAATAAAATGGACAAATATGCTAAACATTTCAATTCTGTGCGCACCATTTACGCATGAAAAAACGGCTTCACTCAATTCTTTTTAATTCCTTGTGTATCGAATTCCATTGCTGCTGATGTTTCAACAAACAGCTAATTGTCCCTTCCTGCTTAAAAGTGTTTTACCTTCAAGAACCATTGATCATTTGACATTTGTACATTCAAAATTTTAAGAGCATCTGGCGCACCTTGATGACTTAACAGGGTTGTCGATAGTACCCCAGCCAATCAATAGTGGACAGGGCTAAAATGCACAATATCAACTTTGTTGGGTTATCTTTTTTTAACATTAGGACCTTTATGCAACTTAGAAATTAATTATATGCAACACAAAGAATAAAATAATTGTAACATGCGAAAATATATCTTTTTTCATAAAAAAGGTTATTGCATTATTTTCAATTATGCCACATTTGTCACGTGAATTAGAGCTTGTTATCTTTACCTTTTGGCGAGAAAAACACAATGTCACTTCGAGGTAGAAAATCAAGTTCTACTCTAGGAAACCATCCCTTACAAGTAACCAAAATATCATTCTCAGGTATTGTAGCTTAAGCCACCTTTTTAAGGTAAGAAAAAGTTTCACTCAAAAAGTTAAAATATTTACAGTAAGAAGTACTCAAAAGAAACAGGTTTCACTCAAATAATACAAAAAACAGGGAGTGATCACTCGATTGAAACCATTTCTTATCTGTTCCTCTGGAAGATTGATAGGAGCATAAGAAGGAGCCCAAATAAGCCATCTCAGTTGGACTCTGCAAGTGTCAAAGGTCATTACAGTTAGTCTTCTTATCTTTTGTTCAAATGTTAGGCACTTTGGTGAACATCACATTGAGCAATTATGTTTGTATGAGTAATCAATAGCAGCATGAGGAGGGGGTCTAACTTAAGCTCACCAACAGCCCGGACCTCTTTACAAAATCTCCTCTTACCTGAATGTTTCCCAGACAGGCACACAGACTGACACCCACTGGGAACCAGATGTTTCCCCCCTCTCTTAATTATTAACCCCCACTGTTACCAAAATAACAGCTATTCTCTCTTAATCCCCACCCTGTGACCCCCACACTAAAACATATCTCCTTATGTTGTCTCATCCCATTACCTCATGAATATTCATGAACAAATTAACAACTTTCGTGAATATCAAATTACTGGTTTTTAATGGTATAGGAAACAATGATTTTTTTCTTTGCCAAGCATTATAACTGAGAAGAAGCAGAGTTACATGACATTTGTTTGAGCAAACATAAGGAAACCTTGATCAGAGAGCTCCTTAACGGATTTACAATGCTGTGCAAGGTCCTTCTGTGCAGTCTGATCATGGTCTGCACTGTTTGTTATAATTGGTCAATAAAATTTCAGAAAGCAACCCCATTATCAACTAATGGTATAGTCCAAAATGAAGATAGGAAGAGTACAATTAAGAAATTTAGCCAAGGCAAGGACTATAGATAGTTATTTAAGTCATCTTTTCATACATACAACTCATTATTATGCATGTCCTTAATTCAAACCGCAAACACATGAATGATAATAGATATAATCCTTTTCATGCAATTAAATACCACATCTACTCCCATCTACCTTTCAATCTTTTAAGAAACGCACTCTCCTGGAGCCTTTACCAATCATTATACTTATGTTAACATAAACCCAAGTCTCACCTTTCTTTTCAATTTAATCAAAAGCTGAGTGATCCCATGCAATCAATTTCTTCATTCAAAATATGACTGAATGTATAGTAATTTTGACATGTATACAAGTCAAATTAAACATTAAATTCTGTTTAAAAATTCAAGGATAATTAAGGTGTTATTTTTTTAAATTTTAAATAATGTTTGTTTTTTTTGGTTAATGTCACTGACAGTATTTCAGTCATTTGGAGACGATGTCTACTTGAGACAGATATAGTGCTGCCACACTGCAGTATCACGCCGTAGACATGTAGAATGAAACTACACCCAGTCACATTATCCGGACACCGGGCCAACTTAGTCCTGGAACTACCATTATAGCCTGAGCACCAAGCAAGATATGTCACAGCCAGGAATTGAATCCATGATCTCCCGCTCCCGAGGTGGACGCTCCCAACAACTAGGCCACCAGGGACAATTTTAAATAATGTGAAATGAGTGCTTAAATCAGGTTCAAATGCCCTATCAACAATACTTAAATTAGGTAGAAATTCATTAATAAGTTGACATAAATCAATACCAATTCTTAAGTAATTAAGTATTTTGGTTTTTTTTTTTATTTGGCCATGCAGTCTACAATTAAGGCCCAACTTTTGATAATTCCATCTTTCAGTTTATAAGAATGAATGCATTAAAATCTTATACAATTCAATAATATATATATATATGTAAAATATACTGTTTATAAATTCATCTTTTAGTCTGACTAGTTTTGATCAGCCAAATAACCTTCATCTGACAAGGACCTTTTATTGGTTACCACAGTAACCAATAGTCTGTTGAGGATTGGAATCAATTAATTTGCAGTCAGTGCCTAAATTGAAAACAATAAAGGCAATTTGGGATTTTATGGATCATTAGTGTCCAACATATGTGCAACCCTTGGTTTATTTATAAAGATAATTGACTCCAGTATGTTTTTGACTGGTTTCTCCAAGGATTTTTACCTAGTGATAAAAAAGTCTTTCATCAGGAACCAGTCCAATTAACATGAAAACAAGCATCAACAGAGCAGCACCTTGCAGTACTTTGATCTTGCAGGTGTTGGATTATGGGATACATTAGAAGAGAAATGACCCAGCATGGGGTGCCATTCTGGACTCTGATTATCACACTCCACCAAATATTTCTGAGAAATGTGATCATATAAAACAGGTTCACCGTTGCAAACCACTAAATTCAATACCACTGTGAATGTCAAAAGATAAAAAAAAATATATATATAATTATATAGTCATTTTTTTTCGTCATTTTTCATGATAATATTGATAAACATGAACCAGAAATAGTTATTATATTTTCAACATACATGACCTTAACTCCTTTTTCTTGATGCTTTTCTGGGACAATCCACCTGCAAAACTCATTAATATTTTGCTACACATACTGACTTGGAATCAAGTTCTTATAATTTATACTAATCTGATGGTTCCTGGGTTGGACCAGTACCCTGAGCCTGGGAGGGTCATGAACGATTCCTGTCCGGGGTTCAAACCTAAAACCTACAGATCCACAACCATGTACACTACTTCTGAGCCAGAATCAATTCTTGATATATTTGGTTTATCTTTATTAGTTGACTGAGAAACAATATCTTACAAGTTATGCTAATTCCTCTCGATGATTACTCTGAGGGTTGGACCTTAGTCCCATCAATGAGCCACTCGGCACAACATGCTAATTTTGGTACTTGTTGCCACAGTCCTCTGTGAATTTTGGGGATAGCGCCAAACCGAAATTAGCGCCACACTATCACAAATTATGGGTTCACAAATGTGGACTCAATCTCCAAGAAGTGTTGTCGTTCGTTACTCACATAACATCTCTGCAATGGGCTCAATGACAAGAATCTTGTCAAAATAGAAAACACTTATTAAACGTGGATTTAAGTGTATTTTAAGGATAAAAAGTATAGAAACATTGAATATATATTTTTTGAATCACCATAAAACATGTGTAAAATATTATTTTTGATTTTATTATGGGAACTAATTCATGCCTTATTTCGCCGATGGGAAAATTCCACAAATGCTCATCTGCAAATGTAAATATTTACAGATTCAGCCGGATATCGTAATTTAAGACCAGCTTTTTATTTTCATAATTTGTAATTTTAATGACCATTCAGATAAGGTTCGGTGGTGCTTTTTATATATATTTCACTGTTTATGGAGCCTATCAAATCGGCCTTCAAGTTAAATATTTGAACAACGGTCTGGATGACGTCATTTATTTGGAACTACTTTCTGAGCCCACCACAGAGGTGAATGTAATGTAAGCCGATGTGTAAGACAGTGATGTGGACTATGTTGGACCTGGGAGTACTTTGTATCGGAGAAGGTCATCAAAGATTATTACTCTGAGCAAGGGTTCACGCTCACAACTTTCATATCCGTAATCATATACTGAACCACAGTGTCCTTGATGTGCTTAACCCTTGACCTTATGAATATTCATGTAAAAATTTAGGACTTGAGGAAAATATCTTAAATACTTATGAATTACTGTGCTTAAAATGTTAAATGGATTTTTCTTTGCCATGCAGACAAGTTAGATACTGGGCTGCAATATGGTAAGAGCAAACAGAGGAGACCCTGGTCAGATTGCTCCTGTAGGACCCTGATCAGACAGCTCTGGAAGGAGCAGTCTAATCTAGGTTTGCTCTGTTTGCCAGCATGCATCAAAGGGTTAAAGTTAGAATAGTAAATAAGCTGATCTCTCTGAAGAAAGCATATGTCACTTCAATACATTGAACCACAAGAAATTTCATAATAAGCCCTGGTATTTGAGAAAACTGACATTTCAAAAAATGGTCCACTTAACATTCCACAAAACCTCCAATACCAGCGAGTAAGAGTGATTCACGAAACACTGCTCGAGATTTATGATCTTGGCACGATGACAAATGGAATCCACACAGTGGTTATATTGGTAAACCAAACTCTCCTCCTTCACAGAAGAGCAGCAAGCGCCTGCAGCAGACGGCATTCTATCAAAGACGTAGAATTCAAGACAGACCATAAAATTGTTCCAAGTTTGTTATAGAAATAGAAGTAGATGGAACAGTTTTGCGGTCAACCCTCGATACATGCTGGGAGATGGAACCAACTGTTGTTATACCAACTGGGAAATGGTTTCCGACAGGGAAATAAATTTTCTTACAAATTATGAGGCTTCCTCCCACTACCTTCTATATGTGACCTTGGAATGGCGAGACAGAATTTTATGAAACAGCACAAATTTATTACCCTTAATCTTGTATAGACTCATTTTGAGCATTGGCAAACCGAGCAGTCCCAGATTAAACAGATTCCAGGATGATCAATCTGATCAGGGTCATCTGGAAGCTATTTGATCAGGGTCATCTGGAAGCTATTTGATCAGGGTCATCTGGAAGCTGTCTGATCAGGGTCTCCTCTGTTTACTCATACAATGGTGTAGCTCAGATTCTACACAGTCTGCATGGCAAAGAAAAATTTATCATTTCATCACCATTTACAGTTCAGTAAACTGATATTCAGAAGTCAAAATTGTTTACATGACATTCATGAGGTAAAGGAACTGTTCTCATAGAAAATTGTCTTAAATTTCCTCATGCATATTCATTAAATGAATTTGTAAGATACAGAAATTGAGATGTTTATAATTGCAAGAGTTGAAGAAAGTCTTACTTTGAGGTGTTCTTGATATTGATAGACTAGGAACCGTGTTCTTGTAAATAAAAATGGTAATTAATTATGGTTTTTATACTTATAAAATTTGTTTCTTTTTAAGGATTTGAGAAGGATACTTAAATATGAGCCTATGATCATACTTATTTTTGAGAACACAGGGACAGGCCACAAGTTCTCAAAAATAATTCATATATACTGACAGGCAAAAGAAACGCCCCATTCCTATTTGATGTCCGATTTTTCAGTATTCGTGATTTAGAATTACAAAAACTTATTATCATCTGCAAATATGAATATTTTTAATTAAAAAATGATCGTAAAGAAATTATCAAATTGTTACAGTTTTAAAAAAACGTAATTTTAAATAGACCGGTCGGAGAATTTTCATTTTGAAAATCAGACGTTGGTGACGGTGTCGTAAAGTTAGAACTAAACCACGGTAGGGTCTACGGCAGGTAATCCCGCGTTCCCTCAGTCATCTTCTAACCGTATAACGACTTATTGGGCGACCACGGTTACCGATTACTTAACGCGACGTTGATTCCGCCGTCACAAACCTGTCAGGCAAATGACGTTGACGTATGAAATTATCTTGTCTTACAGACGTCACATGAGGTCTTCCTGAACGTGGCCGATCGGCAAGCGTTCCCGTAACTCTAACACGTCCAACAAGACGCCGAATCGTCGAACGTGAGACGTTAAAACGTCTGGTGACTTGTTCTTGCGTTCGCCCGCATTCGAGCATGGCCAAAACGCGAGCTCTCTCTTCAGAATTTAGCCTTGGCATTCTTAAATACGAATGTTTAATCAGAAAATCTCTGAAATTGTGATTGTCTATCGACTAGCACATGTAACTGTGTAAAATGTGATCGATTTCACCATGTGGTAAACATACAGGAGGTGCACGTGGAAATCATGAGCAGCCACCGGAAATGGACATCGGGCTGAATAGAAGCGCATGATTTTTTCTTTGCAGTGATTGTCGGTCAAATGTACATGTATACAGACTATATTTCACTAAAATTTCAATAGGTATGAGGAAAATAACGCCAAATTCCGTTGGGGCGTTTCTTTTGCCTGTCAGTATATAATATCATACTAAAATCCCCCAAAGAATCTATTGGATGATTATTTTGAGTTTCAGCATGGAAATTATACCCAAATATTATACTTGATAGTAATGAGCATGAAAATTATACCCAAATATACCTGAAAATATTAAATTATACCAAATATACCTGACAGAATTGAGCATGAAAATTATAACCAAATATACCTGATAGTAATTATTAAAGCATGAAAATTATACCATAATATATCAGAGAGAATTTATTTTTGAGGACAATGGGCCTGACATTTTGAGAAAAGGAGTTAAGGGAAGGGGTTGGGGAATTCTGGGTCAAATGGGTACAATGTGTTTACAGTTGCAGAGGCAAAAGAGAAAGAAGATTTATTGTCAGGAATTTTATTTCTCTTTCGAAAAATCCTCAAATTGCTTCAACATATGGTTCAGACAAGCTTAATTGTATATACTGTTTTATCTTGTTGCTTGATAAACATGCAGAGTTTCAGCACCTGTGTCAATTTGTCAGAGACGGAGAAAACAGAATAGCAACAGTATAGCTGTGTATATAGCCAACACAATCTGTGGCAGACAGATGTTTGTTTGTTTGGGTTTAACTTTGGTTTATTTACGTCGCAGTTTGACAAATGTCTCCAAAGGACCGAAATAATACTGTCAGTGTGATGTCATCTTCATGTTTTTGACAAACTTCGTGCAGGATTTTTGTTCTGTTTTTATGCGACAGTTACGATTTTAGTCATATAGGGACGTCCAGCTAATTACAGGTGGAGAAAGACCCAAAGGTGGTAACTGAGGCATCTTTGTAGAATCATCAACCTTATGTAAGCCACCTAAAAAGGTTCCTCACAATGAAATGTCCAAATAATATCAAAATTGTCCAATCATAATACCCGTTTCAAAACAACTTGAATTGAAAATTGGAAAACTTTGGTGATATCTGCAAAATTTAAATTTCAGCTCGCTGCTGTGAACTTGTGAATCTCATGAAGTTATAATACCCAAGCATTTTGAAACCGACGATTTGATTGGTTTAAATAAAAGGTTAATTTGAGCTGTACTTTAATGCGATGTCATAAGATCCTTACCTAGCAAGTGTCAGGATATGGTTTTATGAGGTTGCCAGGTAACCAGACTGGGACTCTAACCTACAATAGTAAGAGGAAGTCATTGACTATAACCATTCCACCACATTGGCCCCGACCTGAGCATTTGTAAGTCATAAATATTTATTTATTCTGTAATTGAAATACTTCCAAAATTATGTAATCCTTAAATAAATTACATCTAATAAGGTATAATACTCAGAAAGTAATTAACTGCATAATTTTGAAGTAATTAACTAACTAATTGGTAAACGAATTCCGGAAAACTTAGAGAAAGAGCTTTTTACGATGAAAATGATTTGGCCAATTTTTCTTTTTATACCAGTTCACTAAATGTCATTCCAAGAAGTTAAGCATAAAGATATTAACATGGCTTTGGGGGTGCCTAATTGACAGCAAAGTGTGCACAAGCATTGCTAAAAATTCTCAACAATGCGTTCTGAGAGTTCAGTTCTCGGTCACATGGAATAACGGTTATTATATAGAACATGTGCTTTTCCTCTGCGTCCTACAAAATTCGTCCCACAACATTATGACCAAATTTGAAATGATTGCAATTCACTGCCCGCTCATGCCACTTAGAGCGTGCACGATTTATAGAATTTACAGAATTTGTGTGAACTTTAAAAGCTTAAACTGTCTGAGCTATCAAATCTCTCAACGATATTTATAGACTGTTACATTTAAATCAAGTTTAAAAAAAATTATACTAGCTTATAATTATGCTTAATTAAGTCATAACAGGGTTCCCACGGACAGGGAAAAGTCAGGGAAAATGTTTTTTTTTCAAGGTCAGGGAAAAGTTAGGGAAATTTGGAAATTCAGAAAAAGTCAGGGAATTTTACTATCAAGAATGTCAACCAAACAGCAGGAGGATTATATAAGGAAAGGCTAAGGCAGTTTCTTCCATTTGGTATTTTTCAGTCAGTTTGAATTATTCGCATAATATTTATTAAATAAGTTCCCAATAGCATCCAACTGGCACACCATCATTTCATGTTTGACAATAAAAAATTATCTAGAAGTAACTTAGTTTTGGAAGATCTGTATTTGCCGCTGGATTTGCGCTTTATTTGGACAGGGAATTTTGAGTTTGGTCAGGGAAAAGTCAGGGAATTTGATTTTTCAATTTTGTGGGAACCATGCATAATGATTTTTGGCCAGACTGACTGATTGCATGATCAGTGTCTTACCAGAGGAATTGTCATTTGGCACAAACATGGAATGCAATCATTATTATCTTTTAATGAGACTGGCACAATAACTTAACTTGGCTTGCGTGATAAAGTGAATTTTGTATACACAGCCTCGACTTTTCCATTTATCTGAATATGCAATCAATTGCCAGCATCGGATTCCATCAAAAGTTTCATTGAGGTAAATTGTCAGTGTATCATTTAATGAAACCAGGTTTTCAAGTGCTGCCCAAAGCAAGCTAACTATTTTTAGTAAAGTAGACCTTGACCTTGACCTTAATGACCTGAACATCAATCTCAGTTTTCCTTTTCCCATAAGGTATTAATTTTCGTTGAAAACCTGGTTAATAGAAACTACTTACAAATGTGATTTTCATGCACCACCTCTAACTAAAAGTGTACCATTAATACATGAAGGTTTTGAGTTTGAGCTAAGTATAAAAAAAAAAAAACTGATCAGCTCAAAAATACTGAAGTATGATTTCAGGCTCAAATTTGAGTATCATTCTCAAATCCCTATTGAAAGCATAATAATTTGAGTATAAGTATGAAATTCATACTCAAGTACCATTTTTATTTTTAAGAACACAGGGCCTGACTCACTGCTCCTTCAGGTAAAGTCCCTGTGATGGTTCCGCTACATTTCAGACCTCATGGCCTTTCACGGAGATAACAAGGTTTCCTAATATGTCTCATTAGGGTACCTTGGTTATCTTGGTAGAGGTTAAGTGGTCCAAGACTTAAGGTTCTCTATCTCTACCAAGATAACCAAGGTACTTTAGGAAACATTAGGAAACCTTGGTTATCTCCATGAAGGGCCATGAGGTCCGAAATGTAGCGGAACCATTACAGGGACTTAAACTTTAAAACTCATCTATGATGAGGAAAAGGGTTAATAAAATTATTTGTATTGTTCAATGAGGAACTTACAGGGATATGCATTTTTACCATGTGAAAAAACAGATGTTTTCCGTGAAATTATAAGTTCCCTTCGCCCGAGTCTATCAATTTATCTGTAAGCGTGTACCAGAAATAGCATCAACTTTTATTGTAATCAAGGTTTTTAGTTGGGCTAGAATATATATATTGTATAACTCAAGCTTAACCCTTTCCCTCATAGAGGAAACCATGAAAAGACCTATGCTAACAGCATAAAATCAGATCAGCCTGTGAGTAACTCGCAGGCTGATCAGGTTTTATGCTGTTCGCTGCTCCTCAGTGGTCTGGAAATGAGGATTTTGTAAATAAATTTGGTAAGGTTTAACTGTGGTTTTCTGCAGACCAGGCTTTATGTGATACCTATTGAGGGCGTCAAAATGAGTATATATGAGGGAAAGGGTTAAAATCAGACAACCATATACTCTGTTCATCCTTGAATGACACAATATCCTAAACACAGTTTCCACTTAACATTGCTGAAGAATTAACAGGTTTGATTAGCTGGACCTTCAGTTTAATGCGAGAAAATTGTAGAATCAAGGGATCTTTCCAAATAAACCTCTTTTTTCTTTAACATGCCCAAATTTATAAATTAGCATCAATACATGTGAAGCCCCTTTATACCACCATCTGAATGAACCAGCGCTCAGGGCTTCTAGTTGAGAAGCTGAAAAAATTCCTACAAATTTCTCAAAGTTCAACTGGAATTTGAACACCATGCAGCTCATGGATTAACAGTCCAGCAGTCGTTACCAGTGATTTGGCCTGCATTACTTTGCCTCTATACTGAGTGATAATGCATGCAATATTCTGAACTTTATAAAAATTACATTAAAATGGCCTTTATCTGAGGACTGAAAGGAGAAAAATATAAAACTCAGATGATCAGGAGGCTCGGAAAATCGGAATATTTGATCGTTAATCAGAGTATCTCAATCTGTATCATGCTCATTAAAGTCTTGCATACTTATGCAAATTTATGCAAATTTCAACCTTAAACCTCATGAATATTCATGTACAAGTTTATGACAGGATGAATTCAATCAATTTACTGAACTTTATTGGTACATGAGAGTTTCTTTGCCATGCAGACTGTGTAGAATTGATGAGCAAACTGGGAGACCCTGATCAGACAGCTCCTAGATTTGCTCGTTTATCGCCTGGAAGAAACCGTCTGATCTTGGTCTGACCTAATGTTAAGGTAATCCATCTATCATTAAATTGTGATCAAGGTCCATCAAGCGACTGTGGGAATTTCATAGTAGATGCATGCCTTTATAGACTTTGAGCAAAAGACCCTATAACTCAAACTCAATGGACTGCTTGAATCTGCACTGAAGTGACTTTTTAAGCATTTGAAGGACCATGATTATAATTCAATGATGAATGGATCACCTTAAGGTATTGAGGTCAACCATAACATTTCAAGGTGGATCACAGAAACATATGGATTCCCTTGAAACTATTACGTGAAAAATTGTTGTTTTTCACCACAACAAAAATCAGCACCAACCATTTGCTGAACACAAGTGTTTCAAGAAAATATTCAAACAGGTGTAATATTTATAGCCATGTAGACAGAATCCTCCAGGCAGAACAGTGGCAGATTCACAGTCGCCATGGCAACTCTAGCACAATGCAGTCCACAGTTCCTTATCATTCCAATCAGCTTCTGTAATTTATTTATCATGAACGCAGCCTGCCGAAGTTATTTCTGCAATTTGTTATATCCCCTTATACCTCATATTCAAAAACATGTTTTGATGCCTTGGCAATAAGTGTAGACATAAGACATGGCAAGACTGTCTGATCAGAGTCTCCTCTGTTTGTTCATACAATATTGTAGCCAGATTCTACAGCCTGCTTAAAGTGTAAGGGACACACATGATGATACTCTGATTTAACCCTTTCCCTCATAGAGGATACCATGAAAAGACCTATGCGAACAACATAAAACCAGATCAGCCTTCGAGTAACTCGCAGGCTGATCAGGTTTTATGCTGTTCGCTGCTCCTCAGTGGTCTGGAAATGAGGACTTTATAATTAAATTTGGTAAGGTTTAACTGTGGTTTTCTGCAGATCAGGCTTTATGTGGTACCTATTGAGTACGTCAAAATGAGTCTATTTGAGGGAAAGGGTTAACTGGTCTTATTTAAGGTTGTGGGTTTACTGAAACTGTTGTTTGGGGGCAAGGATTTTTCATGACCTTCCCAGGCTTCCAGTACTGGTCCATCCCAAGAACCCTGGATAGCGTAGTGGTAACGCGCTTAGCTTCTCACCAATGCGTCCTGGGTTCGATTCCTTGTCATGTATGTGAGAGAGTACAGTAGTCGCCCGTCCAGAGACGTGGGTTTTCTCCAGGCTCTCCGGTTTCCTCCCACAATAATAACCACATATGCCATCACCAGATTCATAGAGAGTGATTAATATATGTTGTGATAACTTGTTTCTTAATCGATGAATAATAAATAAAGTTTATAGTTTAAACTTTAAACCCAAGAACCACTGAAAGGAATTAGTGTCAGCTGTAAGAACATTTTTCCAAATTGACATAAACTTTAAACTTTAAACCCAAGAACCATTATAAGAGATTAGTGTAAGCTGTAAGAACACGTTTCCAAATTGACATAAAGTTTAAACTTAAAACTTAACTTATGTACTAGTCCTTGACATGATAGTTAAGTCACTAAAACTCTGAGGCAAAGTCCTTTGCATTTCTTCCTTTTCCTGGTATGCCATTTATAGACCCGCCCACTTTGAGGGCATCTGAGGAAATGTTTTCAAAATTGAGACAAGGGATAGTTAACCTTTCTGAAAGAGTTGAAATCCCTTGAAAATGTCCAGGAAAAGTCCTCAACTAAAGTTCCTCAAAAACCATTTTATGCAGGGTTAGGATGTCCTGGGAAATCTTGTTCCCATTCTCTACTACAGCTGTAATAAGTCTTGAAATATTTGCAGGATATCTCAGGAAAGAATTCCTTAGGGTAGTCTCCAGGGGTTATTTCTGGATTATCTCATGGTTATTATATGGTTTCTGCATGGGTAGGACAGGAAATTGCTCATTGTGATAGATTGAAAAGATGATGATGAAGATGTCATTGATGATGATGATGATGATGATGATGATGATGAATGTAAAGATCATATATTATTGATATGAAGAAGACAAGGAACAAGATAAAAAATATGATGAAAATAATAAAGATGAAGATAATGAAGATGAAAAAGATAATGACGATGAAGAAGATAATGAAGATGAAGAAGATAACAAAAATGAAGAAGATTATATGGAATATAAATGAAAGCTCATATCACTGTTCTATCAAAAGATGTTGAGATCTGCGCTCTGTTATGTTTTGTAAAATGAAAGCTGAAATCTCAACTGTTTGTGAAATAGAATATAAGCCCACATCTCTTCCAAGAAAGCTATCAAATAGAAACTGAAATCTCAGTTCAGTAAAATGAAAGCTTAGATTTATTTTCTGTCAAATTCTGTCAAATGAGAGTTAAACTGAAATCCAAGACCTCACTCTCTAACAAATTAAAGATGTTAAATTGAAGCTTTTCTAAGATTTCTATACATTTCAATCAAATTCTGTCAAACAAAAAACTTCAGCCACTCAATGAAAATTCTCACAGACAATCTTTAGAAAAACTCGCTACTTGCAAAACAACACATTTTGAAGAAAATCATGTTTACCTTCCACTGTCAATATCCCACAGGTGAATTTTCTGCAGTTGATTAACAAGTATGTCTCTCAACAAGTAAACACAGCCTTCCTCTCTAAACACATTATATTTAGAACACTCTGTCAATGATATCACCGCTGGATCAATGTTTTCCCATAATGCACGTCATGCAGTCACAGCATCGGCAATAACATGCACATCTCTAACTGACAACTTATCCAAGAAAACCGAGTATCTCTTGGTTGCTATATATACACTGTATTTATGGTGTACTGAATAGTATTTCGAAATCGTCCAATCAAAGTGATACATGTGGAGGAAGCCATGAGAATTATTTATCTCTAGTGCTTTGGTGAACACTGAAAGCAGAACCCCCCACACAAACACACTCTATCCAACGTATATTTTGTGTGGGTTTCATTTGTGTGTTTTGTTTACCTGGGTTTAATGTCCCACCAACAGTGTTTCAGTCATTTGGAAACTTTGTAAAGTACTTCTAGTAGTGTCGGCAGGAGGTTAAACCCAGGCACAGTGTACATCTTAATTTCATGTACAGTCAAACAGTCATTTTTTCATGCACAGTCATTTTCATGCACAGTCATTTTCATGTACAGTCATTATCTTGTACAGTCATTTGTTCAATGTATTTTAATTTTTCTTTTGATAAAGAGTACATGAAGAGTAGTCATTTAGGTTACCTTCATTTTACAGGCTTTTTTTTTTCTCCAGATGATGGAGTAGGGACCTTAACACATTTTTTGGGGGGGAGGGGTGGGGGAAGGAGCAGGGTACCATAGGCATTTTCTTGATTCTCTCAAAAAATCCTGAGGTAAAAACAGGGAATCTGAAGAAAGCTGCATGAATTCATTAAATTCATGCAGTTTTTCAGATGGGAATATTCAATATAATCGAATGATCAGCCATTGTTAAAGAAGAGTAAAAAGCTTTGTTTGTATCTTATGTATTATACAGTATATATCATATTCATTATGTTTTATTTGGCAGGTGATTTCGTCTGCACAGTTGGGGTGCACCCAAAACATTATTGATTTACTGTCGGAAAATACAAAATGTAAACAACAAGCTATGTATAGTTTTTGACCGACATTTTTTACACCTAAAACCCAGGGATCAGAACCCTTCCTGATACTGAGGGCTGACCAAAAAGCAGTTTCATCTCCTTGTACATCTGTATGCACTTCGAATAGTTTAGTGGTCAACCTTCAATATGAAAAAAAAATCTTCCTTTAAATTTCAGGGGAACCGATAATGTCCACTAATATTTACATTTATTTTAGCATCATTAATTTTTGTGGGGGCCTAATTTTTGTGGGGGCCTAATTTTCGCTGATTTTATGGACAGCTTTATCTATGAATATTAATACCCACAAAAACAGTTTAATGAAAATATCTTTCATTTTTTTGAGTATTTATCCATGAATCCATGAATATAATTATATGCACCAATGAAATTAATCTACAAATTCCACAAAATTAAATGTCAACAAAAAGTTCATGATTTTACAGAAGTTCTCTAATCTATAAATATCCTCAGACTGGTTTCTATGATTCCACAAATTAACCCTCATTTCTATGACTGGTCACGAAGCCAACAGAACATTTGGGAACCATCACAGATAAATCAAGCATGTGTTTCTTATGCCAGACAGTTCAATATCAGTTCAACTTTCTCTCTGGTTTTCCTCTCGACCCATGCGATGGAACAAATTTTGACAACCAGTCTACAAATCTGGCAGGGTCAGAGAAACAGGAGCAGAAAGGTTATCTAAAAAAATGCTGTTGTCATGGAAACTGTAGTAAACAAAAGTTTTACAGATACAATGTAAAACTTATCATGGAAAAAGGGTGTGCCTCACACTGGATAAAAAAAAAGTCAAAAATGTCTTACGTAATATATTACAATAACCAGGAATCATTTTGACGAATTGACAATTTACAGAGCAGACCAAGATCAGACTGTAGCTATCTGATAAGGGTCTCCTCTGTTTACTCGTACAATATAATGCACGGTCTTCACAACAAAGAAAAAGCCTTAGTTTCTTAACCCTTTCCCTCATATAGACTCATTTTGACGCACTCAATTGGTACCACATAAAGCCTGATCTGCAGAAAACCACAGTTAAACCTTACCAAATTTAATTATAAAGTCCTCATTTCCAGACCCCTGAGGAGCAGCGAACAGCATAAAACCTGATCAGCCTGCGAGTGACTCGCAGGCTGATCTGGTTTTATGTTGTTCACATAGGTCTTTTCATGGTATCCTATGAGGGAAAGGGTTAAACCATTTCAAGTTCAGTAAATGAATATTCATCATGTTATAAATTTGTACATGAATATTCATAAGGTTATGAATGTGTAAAAACCCATCTCTGTACTGCCCTCTTCATATTTTTTTTCAGTAACCTGACCAAAAATCTTTCAATGTAGGTAGGTTGATAGTCTGTTTGTTTGTTCTTGCTTGAAAAAAAATATTGAGAAAACAGAAAGAAAAATACAACAAAAAAAAAATATATATATTTTGAGAAGCAAAAAAACAAAGATGAGTAAGGGTATTTTTAAAGGGTATAGGTATAATGCTACCTACAAACCAACATTTTTTATCTTTTCTATCTGCAATATAATGATGGTTACGATCCCCACCCCTTAAGTGGAAGGTCATGGGTTTGATCCCTGGACCGCAACATTTGTCCCTAAAAATGATTTATCTATTGTTTGAAAGGGTATACAGTATCCAGGACTGGTTGGCCCAGTGTCAGGATTGCAGGTTTACAGTGTGATATTACAGTGAGATTATAACTCTATATTTGTCTCAATTTTTGTACACAAAGTCCCCAAATGATGGAATATCCTTACAATAGAGCAATAATTATAACAAGCATTACAATATAGTGCTTATAAAAATTCTGCTACAGTAAATCTTTACACTGGATGACAGAAAAATCCATTGCTTCATATACCATTCAAAGATTATACCATCCCCGATGAATGAGTGGTTAGAACGTCCGCCTCGAGAGCGGGAGGTTGTGGGTTCAATCCCCAGTTAGCATACTGAATTCTCTACCGAATGAGCTACCGCTCTACTGAATGAGCTACCCGGCCACTTAGACATCTTTCTATCCTATTGTGAGATTGATGCGGTTACTTCACCCTGATATTCTGAACGATTCTGTAGCCGCTGATTTGATTGGCTTAAACAAAGGTCAATCTGAGACAAACCTCTATATGATGTGATCAGATCCAGTTAGCATACTGAATCTGATTTTAATGAGATTGGGTGAAATCAGCTTATGAAAACAAGCATAACATACACTATAAAAATAGAAAACTGTAAAAATCCTGATCAACTGGAAGATTTCAACGAAGTCAATTCATCATCAACACAGTAGCCTGGGTTAATTAGCGATGCCTTTAATGGAACAAAGAAATCAGCTTATACTTGTGTAGGTCCGCTTGTCGACACAGGCATTATATTAATTGGGCAATTATGATAAAAGGTAGATAAATATACTGGTCCCTAACTTTAGGGCTTGGTAATTCTGAATAAACAAAGTGGGGAGCTTAAGTTACTGACTGTATCAACTGTATGGTATGTGTGGTACTAGATAATTTATACTGACATTTTCTTTAAGTATCAAACTGTATTAAAGGATTCTTCTGATGAATTTTAAGACAGAAATGCTGAATAAAATACATATGAAAGAAGGATATTTAAATAAAGAAATGGAGAGGATGATTGGGAAAAAGTAATACAGATGGTATTGAAGACAGAAATTTAGAGAAAATGATGATGATGATAATGAAGATGATGATGATGATGAAGGAGGAGGAAAGAAAAAGGAAGAGAGAAAAAAGATGATGATGATTATGATGATGTTGAATGAGAAGGAAAAGAATAAAAGGGGAAAAAAAAGAAAAAATGACATAGCGTATAATCTTGGCAGAGACTGCATGCAATGAATTCAGAGAAAATATATAATGAAGAGGAAACATGGAGGATGGAGGAAATGATGACAAAGTGAGAATGTCGACGACGACAACAAGACAGCAATGAAGCTCATGGTGATATATTTCAAGCCAAAAGAGCCGGAACCTTATACACTGTGAAATCTCATTCCAAGACACACACTCTCACAAATTATCAAAACCAATGGTGAGAAAATATCAAAATTTGAAATTCCTATGAGCATTAAACATTCCGAAGCCTCCAGCCTTTAGGCTTATCAGACATTTATGCACAGGGGGTCCTGCACTAGATAACAGCTCTAGATCAGTTGGCTAATAAACACAAGGGTCCCTTATCTTTAATGATCTCTCTCATCAAAAAGCTTTGCTCAGACAAATCTCTATCATAGAAATGCTTGGAAAAAAAAGGTTTATGCAGCTGTTGATGACAAATTATGATCATTTTTTTCTGATAGGAGAAATGCTTTGACATCCAGTTTATACAAAGCTGAAACCAAATTTTAAAGAGAGAAACTTTCGGGCAGACTATGTTTGGTTTTTGGTATGGAATTTTTCTAAAAGATGGTATTTCTGGCTTGAAGACATCTCTGTATGATCACAGTAAAAGTATGATCTTTCTAGATCTTCTAGAGAGAAATTTTGGACAGATCGTGTTTGTTTTCTGTACAATTTATTGTTATATGGATTTAAAAAAAAAAAAAAAAAAAAAAACTCGGAGGCTAAATAGAGAACTACAGTAAAATTTTGATATTTGCAAGTCCGATGAATAAAACTGAAATGTTCCAATTAGCGCAAGGCTTTTGATATCAAGTGTATGGTACTATTTCCTATTTTCCCATCTGTCCTCTAGTGTAGAAAAAATTGTGCCTCGCATCTGGACTTGACACTGAATTAGTCACTGTGCTTGAATAATATATCCACCGATATATATGCCATTAAAAATATGTTCACAAAGGATAAAAGTTAGACAATTTGTTTCATAAATAAAAGCAGTCAGTGATACTGCTAGTTTTTAGGTAGAAAAGTTTCTCTGCTGAACAGGTTTCAAATATCAGCTTGCATGCAGTAATTATGCACGCATGCTAATTGGGTCCCTTGCAAGCTGCATGCTTTCATAAACTGCAAGCTGCTTTTCATATATGGAGTAAAAGACTATTGATCTCATTCAACTAGAGGCTTTCTTAAACAGAATCTGTGTCATTTAGATGCATGAATAACAGATATTATATTATATGCAGCTGCTGTTGTCATTACTGAAGGTCACATACCACCAAAAGTCTGCAGGGTGTACTATGGCTTAATCATACAGTGCGACTCCATTACTACACGCTCCATTATAATGTGATTACCAATTAGACATGGTTCATAAACCGTGCAACCTACATCAATAATTTATCAATTAACCATTTACCTCATGGATAATTATTCCTTTACAACTTTATCACTTCATGAATATTGATTTACTGGACTTTGAATGGTATTATGAAACAAAGGATTTTCGTTACCATGCCGACTGTATAGAATCTGAGCTACACAAACAAAGGAGACCCTGATCCTTCCAGACCTGCCTAGGCCTCAAAGCAAGTCTTAAGTTGTCTGTATGAGATATAGGATTATTTACAGTGTGGTCCAATATAATGCATAACCTTGGTTTTGACCCAAAAATAGCGTTATAATGGATCCACACTGTATTTAACCATGACAATTGATGATCATGTATTATTTCATCTGTAGTTATAGAGAACATTTATTTTCCATGACTATGTTCCAAATGTATACTCTAACACTGTCCATGTATTCATTGCCATGTTCAGTTTTCATTTCTTGTTGTTTTTTTTAATGGGGGGGGGGGGGGGGGAGACACTGTGGTGATGTTGGTGTGTGTGTGGGGGGGGGGGGGGGGGGGCTAAATCAACAGCAAGTTTAAACTTAATTCTTATATTGATAAGAAAACTAATTCTTACAAATTGTTCTCACTTTTACTGGGTTGGACTAGTATTTTGCACCTGAGAAAGCCATGAAAACTTCTCCTTTGTCCCACCCAGGTTCAAACCCACAACTTCTGATCCACAGTCAAGTATATTATCTGACCAACACGACACTTCAATCATGTTTGATTTTTAATTAGTTTAAACTGATTTATTTTACGTCAGTTGGGACTTTAACAACTTATACTAATCCCTCTTGATGGTTCCTGGGTTTGACCAGTACTTTGAAAAATCCCTGCCCCAATAGGGTTTGAACCCATAACCTTTGGATCCAAAGTCAGTTATGCTACCACAGGACCACATTTTTAAATACCGGTATGAAGATTTCTCAACATTTTATCCAAATTTAATCATTGAATTAATTATTTTCATTTTTTTTTCACAATAAAACAGTTCTCAAACTTTAAAAACCTTCAAAACCCTGAGTTTGTATTTTACTTTTTCTACATCATTCGCAATGAAAAGAATCTATATAAGTTTCACAAAAAGTTTTCAAATGTCAAAGTCTTGTCTGTTCATTTGCAAAAAAAAAAAAAAAGAAGATAATTGTGATCAAAATTCCTCTCCTACATATGTCCCAGTACCATAAAACCTTAAATAAATGTCCACCTCTGATCATAAGTTATTGTTTAATTCACAGTCAAAGATTATACAGTAGTTTAACCCTTTCCCTCATATATATTCATTAAATTTGACGCCCTCAATAGGTATCACATAAAGCCTGATCTGCAGAAAACCACAGTTAAACCTTACCAAATTTAATTACAAAATCTTATTTTCCAGACCACTGAGGAGCAGCGAACAGCATAAAACCTGATCAGCCTGCGAGTTACTCGCAGGCTGATCTGGTTTTATGCTGTTCGCATAGGTCTTTTCATGGTGTCCTCTATGAGGGAAAGGGTTAAGACAGTATAATGCACGGTATATCAATGTTTGGCCCTGAGGGCGGGTGGGCCGAGCATTCATGGGGCTTTTGATAGAAGACCGCTCCTGACAGGCAGAAAATTCACAGACAGACAAGGCAGATGTCGGGTCCTGGGAAAGAGTCTTTATAGTTGAACTGCTGCTTCATAATACTTGTTGCTATTCCAGATATTGGGTGGGGTCAGTCCTTTGCTTTAGCTACAAAAGATTGACTGAGGATTTACTGCTGTTGCAACAAATTTGATATGCAAAAATAAAACTGCATGGTAAAACCTTTTCGGTATGAAAATTCCTGTTAATCTGATCTGACTTAAATTTCCTGTGGTGTGTGCCATATTGTAAACAAAAAGTGTTCTTTGGAACACATGTGACACCTGCTGAAAGAAATTTGATTGAAAAAGTGTGATAGACAGACAGACAGACAGACAGACAAAGAAGGGATTTATGGTATGTGTCACCTCTGCTTACTGCAGGCAACACAAAAAAGGATATTATTGCAAATATGTATGGCAAAGACAACAGTCATAATGTATCATATACCATTTAAAGTTCAGAAAATTAATATTCATCATGTCAAAAATTTGCATAATTATGAATAATCATGAGGTAATGAATGGATTTATGTACACACAAAGACCTAATAACCTAACAGAGATCCGCAACCCTGATATAGGTAAAAAGAATGTCACGAGAAATTAGCTTCTTTGCTACACATTTTGAACAACCCCTGAAAAATGTGAAGTTTAATTGAGGTATTACGGTATGAAAATTAGTGTCATTTTATCTCATTTGCTGTAAAACACTTGCCAGTCATTTGTTTTTTATACAGCCATGTAAATAGGATCTGGTTCGACTACCACTCAAATATAAATGTCATGGGAGAAAATAAATTAAGTTATTGAGTGACTTTGAAATGCCGTCTGCATCTGTTGAAACAAGTTCAAATGAAGTCGGTATTTCAGTTATTTGTAGTGTTTATTTGAGTTTCATATAAATATGTTGAAAGTTTAAACAATGTTTTCTTGTATTTGGCATTTTTCCCAACACCTCTGGAGGTTATCTTGGCATAGATGGTATTTGTAAAGCAGGAGAGTACATTTGTTTCAAAACAGAACAGATGTAATTGAGAATCTATTTTTATCTGTAGATTTATAGAGGCACTTGTACTTCCTTGTAGGGATATGGTTAAGTATCTGACTTATAAACCAAAGGTCCTGAGTTCAATTCAAGATCGGAACAGTAGTAGTTTACTTGTTGAGATTTTGCACCAAATACGAAAGTAACTCACAGTTGTAGAGGTGATAACACCCTTAATAAAAACTCCCAGTGACATTCAAACTACAGCTGAACCTGTGTTAATTAGCAGCCACCTGCATTAAGTGGTCAACATATATTTAGCGGTCAGTCTTAATATTACCAAACTATAAAGTTTTGCTTTAAGTTTTACCTTAATTTTGCGGTCACCTCTGTTAAGCGGCCAATTTATTTTGTCTCTTGACTGACCGCTTAACCCTTTCCCTCATAGAGGACACAAAAAAATATTTGCGGTCAGTTTAATATTACCAAACTATAAATTATAAAACCAATCAGCCTGCGAGTAACTCCAGGCATGATCAGGTTTTAATGCATTGTTCGCATGTACCCAGTGGTCTGGAATGAGGACTTTATAATTAAATATTTTGGTAAGGTATTAACTGTGTGTTTCTGCAGATCAGGCTTTATGTGGTACCTATTGAGTGCGTCAAAATGAGTCTATATGAGGGAAAGGGTTAAGGCAGTAGGATTTTATATGGTTACATTTAATGTTTTGTGTGTGGTATGGTGCTGTGGTATCATGCTACCTGAAAAGTCCTTATAATAGATATTGATAGATAACAACTAGGTATATAACTGACTTGACTTGACTATTTGAGTTTACTGTCACCTTGACAGTATTTCAGTCATATAGTGACGTCCAGGTAATTACAGGTGGAGGAAGACCCCGAACGCCCGGAGGCATCCGGTTAGAACCACCCCCCTACCGCAAGCCAGCTGGAAGGCTTTCTCACATGAAAATCTGAATGAACCTGCCGGGATTCAAACCCACGCGGTGAGAGGCTGCGTGAGTGTTAAAGTCAGCGACCTTACCCTCTCAGCCACAGAGGCCCCGTATATAATTGAAGCATGTTTATTCGGTTTCCATGTTTTCCGGATGTTACTGGTATCCTATTACATATACCATACATATCTTACGGAAGTCTCACCATCAGTTTATAGGTCATCACATCACCCATATATGTTTGTTTTACTGGAGTTTACATCCTAAAGTATTTCTATCATTTGAGGACTCTTGAGAATATTTCCTTATTTTTTTTATGCAGTGCTGCCTCTTTGGGTGGCATGATAACACAACCAGTTAATTTATCCAGACATCTGGCCAACATACAGTCTCTGTCATGCTGAATGCCAACCCTATTGAGATGCATTTGTATATGAGTACCAAAGGATTTAACAGAAACATTCACATACATGTGCAGAACATGATTTTCAAAATTTTAAATTGGAAAAAACCTAAAACAAGGTTGTGGGTTCAATCCCCGGCCGCGACATACCAGAGTTGTGAAAAATGGTACTGGTATATCTCCTTTGCTTTACGCTCAGCATTTAAGGGTAGTTGCAGGGCTGGTTGGCTCGGTGTTAGAATATATGACTGGGTGTGGTATCATGCCACATGTCTACGGCGTGAAACTGCAGTGTGCCCGCACTTTATCTGTCTCAAGTTAAGACACCATCTTCAAATGACTGAAATACTGTCCTGTGGGATGTTAAACACAAAAAGCAAACAAACAAACAAAACCTAAAACAAAAGCAAAGTGCATAATTATATTTCTTTTTTTAAATGCCAAATATTTGTAATTTTGTGTACACACACACACACACACACACACACACAATATTTATGTGACAAATCTCTTAGAAATGAGATATTACAGAGGACATAAGTGCATACAATAAGTGGGATGAAGTAGAGTACAGAAACCCTTCCCAGGGATCAATGGGGCACTTCACCTTAATACTATAAATAACTATATGGCAGTCCATCAGAGAGATCTGCACTCCGAAATATGTCATAGCACCCCTGTCTTCTGTACCCAATCTTAACTGTTTCATAATGACCCATCTTAACCTAGGTCTAGTTACAGTTTTCTTGTTTGTTTGCTTGGGGTCTATAAATGTCCCGTGTGACCAGTATGCCAGTCATTTGGGTACTTTTGTCTACAAGAGATTGATTTAGTTTGCCCTTACTGTGATATCACACCATAGCCAAGTGGCATGATACCAGACCCAGGGCAGTATCTCCACTTTTTTATGTGGAACTAGAATTCAGTGGCCCAGTCATTGAATACATGAGTGTGAATCCAAAGATTTTGGGTTCAAACCCTGTTATGGATGACTATCCTTCATGGCCAACCCAGATGCAAAGTACTGGTCCAACTGACAAACTATGAAGAAGGATAAGTACAAGTTGTAAGGACATGTTTATCAGTTTGTGTACAAAGAAGGAAGTTTAAATGTATTAATTTTCCATATGATTATTTTCCATTTCAATTTGCAATAAAATCTTGATAATGGATAGTTCCCTGACCCGAACTTTTATTTGAATAACAATAGGTTTGGCCACAAACAATGACATGTGCTCCTTTGTTAACATCCTGTTTGTGGGACAAAATCTAACTGTAATCTATTGTTAAGATATGCTAAAAGGTGGGTCATGGAACTATGCATTAAACACCATTTTGCAACATTCTGTATGCATTTTATTTGATGTTGATTAGGAAACACGTTCCTACAACCGAATTAATAAAAATCCCTCCTAGCAGTTCCTGGATTGGACCAGTACTTGGAAGGCTGAGCAATCATATGGCGTTTTGAGCCCATAACCTTTGGATACCCACTGGACCTATTGCTCCTCAGTGAGTTACTTATTACAAAATTCAAGTGAGAAATAAGTGAGGCATAAATGACATATTTCTATAAACAAAATTACAGGAAGTTGTAAACTTGGTCATTTATACCCGTATATCATTAACACGTTTCAGGTAAACTTACACCTATAATATAAACATCAATAAATAAAGGCCTCTCTATATTGCCAACCCATCTTAATATACCGTATATGTCTGTTTAAAGGTCCGGAACGCAACCTCTGCAATGGGTTTTCTCATGTAGATACAAACAAGATGTTCATGCAATGTTGCATGCAGCACAATAGTAATTATATCATTATTCTTTGAAGACTTTTATTCATTTCCAGTAATTTTTCTTTAGGTTTTTTTTTTTGTAATAACATGTGGCTTTTTAATTGGGAATAACAGCGTTAAACATATGTATATCAAAAGTAGGGAAATCATTATGAACATTTTTTAAATCAACAAAACAAAATTAAAGGAAATTTAAATTTTCTCCTAAAAACTATTGTTTTCTGGGTCCATTCACAATCAAGGAAAAAATAATCCCAATCTTGATAGAGGGCATCATAAGGATGATTCCTGTGAAGTTTGGTCAAAATCCATTCAGCAGTTTTTAAGTAAATTGTTGATGCCGGACGCACGCACAAAAGCCGGACAAAAGGCGATCACAAAAGCTCACCATGAGCACATTGTGCTCAGGTGAGCTAAAAATAGCCATGGATCAGACAATTTGTCCATAGCACAATATGAACTAAAATTTTGTTGAATAATTAAAATTTTTGATAAGATTTAGAGTCGAGAAGATTTGTAAATTTTGCAAAGCGAGGTGTAGTTCCGATGCGTTGTCGCGTAGGACATTTTTGACGATGGAAGATAATCTAGCCATGGGTGTACAGAAAAGGGGTTATACGGTAGATGTACCTGGACACTTATTTTCAATCTACGTTTGACCCATCCCTTAAAACTGCCTCTTCCTCAGGTGAAAAGCTGATTAACATATAACATCTAAGCAATGTCACGCTACTCATGGTTAGTCTATTATTCAAAGGATTATACTTGTAAATGCTACCTCTATAGGGGGGTCACTCTGCCATTCACATAGGGCAATTACATGATGTATCTATTTGGCAAACGTTGGCCCAACCCAGTCACAGGAGATATTATTTCAAAGAAATGTGAGAAGATAAATTTCAGAAAGTATAAAAGTTCTGTGAAGTAGCCAGGTTAGTTTTGAATTACTTCAGGCTTAACTTATGATTATTTAGAGCACTTCATCTAAAATGATTTATACTGTTGCAGTGAAGGTAAAAACAACAACAAAAACAACAGTATTTCAGTAATTTGTAGAACATGTCACTACAGGTGACTCTTTTTTTAAGGTATATGCTCCATACAATAGCCATATTCAGTTTTTGAAGTTTTATTACATATGGGGGAGATAATCTGTATTTAAGTTAACTCTGAAGTCTTTTGGAAATATACAATTTCTGTGAATATGAAAAACTGAATTGGATTTTAGAGAAAAACTCACGATAGAATTAGATGCATTCTATAATTCTGTTCCAAATTTCATTGAAAAATCTAAACTTTACCGTAGGAAAATGGAGAAAGTCACTCTTTTTAGTTTACAGGGGAGATAACTCATGACAACAAAATTATCAAGGGGAGGTAATAAAATGTCATAATATGTCAATTTGCCCCTAAGATTCCCATTGTTTGACATTTTAGTAACTTATATAGTGAAGTTATATGCATGGCTTTGACGGAAATGATGACTTTTATGCAGGTGTTTACCTTCAACTTATGAAAATCTTCACCTTAACCTACTGAAAAATATGAGTGTCAGGTACAGTGGTATAAATGTAAACAAACAATTTTTAAGGCTGGCCTAAATAATTTAATGTGTACTTTACATATTGAAAAGGTCTAGTGGTCAAGAGGCAGTCAGAATTGGACCAAAAGTAATTTATTATTTCCTGCTGGCCACTGACTGACCACAGACCACTGAAGTGTGACATTTCTAAAGTCATTATGTACACTTGGTGTCTCTCTAACACTCCAAGTCGTCATTCACTAAACCCATTCTGAGTCATCACCATGATTGTTAGTAATTCGCAATATCGGAGTCCTACAGATTTGTACTTCACATGGTAAATCCTCTTGATACTTCTTCCTGAGTAGCTTAAGTAGACTGAAGATGATTTGTTTGTTTGGGCGGTTTTTACGCCCCAACAACATATAATTAGAAACTGCCCGAGGATGTGCACTAGCCTGACCACAAGGCTTAAGAATATGGAGATTGAGTTTTAAGTTTTTCTGCCTATTTGCAGGGTTCTAATTTTAAGCATACTTGCTAATTGTGAGTGGAAATTCATAATTGCCAGTTACCATTTCAGGTACTTTCTTTTTTTTTTTCGAGTGGAAATAGAGTAGATAATGTTAAGTTAGAGAACTATGATCCAAAGCCTGCAATTACAAGATGGTGGGTGTCTGGAGAGAGACAGAAAGACCCACCACTCTGCCATATGGGGCCCGAAATCTAAATTTACATGCTCAGTTTGTTTTTACTGTAGCTTTGCACTGTATTGTTAAAACTGACATTTTACTCTTTACAAGTAAGGAATTTAAAACTTTAAAATTGCAAGTTGATTTTTCATTTAGCAAGTAAAAAAATTTGTGCAAAATCTGACTAAATTTGAAAGAAATTAATGCTTCTTTAACAATATGTCATATACACTTAGATGCTTTTTAGCATCTTTAAAATTCCCAATTACCTGAAAATTAAGTCCATAATTTTTCCAAATTTGGGGCTTAATGGTCCCTTTCCCAAATTAGGCAGAACAACCCTTGGGAAGAAGTTTTTAACAATAAAATATATGTTTAGTTAATCTGCGGCCAGTCTACAATCATCTTCTTTCACTTGTGGTCATAAAAAAAACACCACCACATTTTCTGTGACACAAAAAAAAAACAATCTTACAAAAAAAAGATCAACAAATATTGTGTGTCATATTTAGAGATTTGACCACATAGTTGAATCATATCCACACTATATTCAAACTATAATGAGTCATGCCCATTCCAAATTTGTCACAATCCACCCATATATTTATACATTGTAATTTCTTTCAATTCAACCCTGTTATTATTTATTATGGTGCTCTAGAAAGCCATGAAAAATACAGTTAACAAAAGAAAGAAATACGCCAGATTAGGGTTTCAAAATAAAGGGTTTCAATTTGTGGAAAAGTGTTTTGGACAACAAGACTTTTCATAGTTAAACCCTGATCTCATGAATATTCATGCACAAATTTATGATCTATTGAATATTAATTTACAAAATTTTAAAAGCTTAACGACCCAAAATTGACATTTTGTATGCTACTATAACCCTTTACTTCATAATGACTCATTTTGACGCATTAGCAAACAGAGCAGACCAAGATCAGACAGCTCCTATCTGATCTGGGTCTCCTCTGTTTGCTCATACAATATCATAGCTCAGAATCAACAGAGTCTACATGGCAAAGAAAAATAATCAACTGCTTCAAAAACCATTTAAAGTTTGGTAAATTAACATCCAGGAAGTCATAAATTAGTTATGAATATTCATGTGGTAAAGGATTAATATAGCATAGACAAAAGCTTATGAAACATCTGCTGCAACATACAGCCAAAGATTCAATTATTTCTTGAATACTGGGTAGTACAAGCTTGCCATTGAAAAATTAATTATCTTGAAATGAGTCAATGATTCTTATTAAGGTATAGGTCCCAGACAACTAAATGTTTTCTGTTTTATATATTTTAATCTCCGCCAACAAAAACAATTTAAAATGATACACTAGACTGGCTGGTCCATTTATTTTTGTAGAAATTGGGGAAAAATCTCGTTTATCGAGCCCAAAGATCAATAGCCCATTTTCCGCAGGAAAATGTGACCGACTTGGTCCTGCGTATACCATAATCATCGAGGGAAAAAAATCAATCAAGGCAAGAGGCTGACGAAAATCAATGATTAAAGGCTTCTTTTGACATGCAATGCCCAGTTTTATGTTACACGCTTAACTGATCTTACTATGCTATACTTTAGCGGTGGATAAAGTGACACAGTGAAACTCTACCCTTTATAGATTGAACATTCTCGTGTGAGTTTTTTTTGTAGTAAATTAGTATTTGTTTTTTGGTTTGTTTGGGTTGAAATTTCTCCCTGACATTATTTCAGTCATTATGGGAGTTAATCAACATGAGACCGATATAAAATTGCTGCCTCACTGCGACATCATGCTTTAAATAAATGGCGTAAATTGCATGATAGTACATCTTAACACCAGGCCAACAAACTCTGGAACTTAAAAAAATTATTTCCTGAGTGCCTAGAAAAGGGGACACTAACTAAGACAAAGCAGGTAGAAGAATTCAAGAGAAAATTTGGATACAAGGAAGTCCAGGTGCAATACACTAGCTCTGTCCAAACAGACCCCTTGGTTCTTCTTCTTTTATTGTAATGGCAAGCAACCATTTTCTGATTATTATGGCCATATATTATACTTTACAGTCGAGGATGGTCCTGATTTTTGCTGAAGAGACAGCATCAGAAGAGACAGTGGTTGGATACAAGGGAGTCTGGGCATGTTACCTGCTTAGCTCATTTTGCGAATAGACCCCTTTGTTCTTTTACATGCCTGTGTATAGCACCGATATATGGGAGACAAGTTCCTGGGTAGAACCAGTACTGAGTATTCCAAGTTTCCATAGCAACCCCATTTTACCCAGTGCCAGGCAAGCATGCATGATGCATCTGGTACCAATTTTATACATCTCTGGTATGATGCAGTCACCAGAGGAAGTGTCCCGGACAAGATTCGATCCCCAGACCTCCAGAACGCAAAGCGGACTCTCTACCACTAAGCTATTGTGCTGGTTCTATAACGTGCCTGGTTAATAGCACCGATACATGCAAATTAAGCCCCTTTACCAGCATCAGGATGAACCAGTGCTGTGCTTCTTAATGTAGTTTGGCAGACTAACGCTAAAAAAGTCTTCATTAATTTTCAATGTTTGACTTACGGGGATTTGAATCCTGGTCACACAGATTAGCAATCCAGTGTGTTACCACTGAGCCATATATCTTCTATAAACATCAGAAAGGTCCATTTAATTCTTACAGGACCTGGGAACAACACCCATTACATATCAGTCAGGGGTGTAAAATTCCACTCGTACTGGCCAGTAAATTAATAAAGGACAAGTGAAAAATCAGAACATTTAATATTACATTTCTTAGTAAATTTCTTGATTTCACTATCTTAACTTTTGGAAGGGCTAGACACTCCTGGGTGAGTGATAATATTAAGAACTTAACACCACTGAACCTGATCTGCCTGCATAAAGTATACCTTTCTGTCTGGACGGGTCTCTGCTTTTCTCCGTCACAGAGAGTGTCTGTTCACTTGGGTTTTATGTCCCACCATCAGAATTTCAGTCATTTTTGTCTCTATGAGACAGATATTGTGATCATACTCAATACATAAGGGTAAACATTTGCGATAAGTGACACCATACCAGACATATAGTTACATTACAGTACATACATGTAGCATTACTTGTAACACCTTAACCCTTTCCCTCATATAGACTCATTTTGACACACTCAATAGGTATCACATAAAGCTGATCTGCAGAAAACCACAGTTAAACCTTACCAAATTTAATTAATTATAAAGTCCTCATTTCCAGACCACTGAGAAGCAGCAAACAGCATAAAAACCTGATCAGCCTGCGCGTTACTCACAGGCTGATCTGGTTTTATGCTGTTCGCATAGGTCTTTTCAAGGTGTCCTCTATGAGGGAAAGGGTTAAACGTGCACTGATCCAGCCATTTACCTCCAGGTGGAAGGGGGTCCAACAGAGATATGTTGGCCAAATATGATATTTACCATGTATAGCTTCACTTCTCGGGCCAATCTTTGGAAATTACCATACTGGGAGGGGTCTGTGTCTAATCTTCCATACTTTCCCTGTTCCTAAGATTTAGAGGGAGTTCAATGGTTTTTTTCCAGGTGAGGATTGGGGGTTGGAATTCTTTTCTTCTATACTCTTATAGTATACTCCCCCTCACCCACCTGGATCTTCACATGGTAAGATGTCCTGAGCACCAACAACAATTAAGCTAGTCCCAAAATCATAAGCCACTCTCAGTGTGACATGCTATTTTCAGTACTGGTTGTCACGCCATTGGGAAAAGCCCCAAACGGAAGGAAACATACGATATCACAAATTACAGATACACAAATGTGAACTAACAACAAGGTGGATATATGTGTACCGGCTATACCATTTCTAACAACTTTTGTATGTCATGATCAGGGATCAAACCCACAACCATCAATTAAATTAACAGGCAGGCATTCACTCTAACCAGAGTCATAGGGACTAGCTTCATGAGAAAGAAGCCTGAGGGCTTACTGGTAGGTAACATTGCAGGATCCACAATAACTATATACAATACAGTCAGAAGATTCAAGATTGAATATTTGTTCGAGGGCCTGCAAGATTCACAAACAGATTGAATAGATCTTGCTGAAAAAATAAGCAGATGGATAGAAGATAGAGAGAATGGGGGATAAATAGACCTATCTAATATGCAACCATATGCAACTAGAGAGAAGATAGAGATGACAGAGAGAGAGAGAAAAGAAGAAGATAAGAGTGACAGAGAGAGAGGAGGAAGAGAGAGATAGAAGATAAGAGTGACAGAGAGAGAGAAGAGAGGAAGAGAGAGATAGAAGATAAGAGTGACAGAGAGAGAGGGAAGAGAGAGAGGACAAAGAGTGACAGGGGGGAGAGAAGAGAGGACGAGAGAGAAGATAGAGAGAGTGGCAGAGAGATTGGAGAGCGCTCGCATACTAACCTTATATAGCGTCTCTGTGTTATATGTCCCTCTTTCTTTCTGTGTCCGAAATCTCCTCTCTAAACAATAAAATACACACAAATCCCAGCGTTTAACACGAAAACTATCCAATATTTTATACTGTCTTCTTTTCGTAATGAACCGCCGCGAATCCCTCCGTCAAGCACTTCAAATCCGATATAACAACCTGCTCGATCCTATATTGTGGTTTAAAGGTCGAAATCTTTTCTGTTGTGGGTGAAATGTGGTATTACTATAATCTTTATTCATCCAACCAATCCGAACTAATCACCCTGACAAATCCCAGCTGAAATTGAAAGGCAAAAGCAACTGACAGGGTTTCATTCATTCAATAAAGGTACGACTCTACTAAATTTAGTTCAGCGTGCAATGAGCTACATCAGTCGCCGACCTCTCTCTCTCTCTTCATAAATATATGGTACTAGATAGATTCATTTTTTTTATCTGTGCGTTTATCAAGGAAGATTCCTTATTAATATGTTTAATGAATTATATGTTCATTTGAATTTAGACTAGACCGTACATAAGCATTTGTACCAGCACTCATGTATAGCCATGCATTCAAGTCACGCTTGCGTAATTTGTACAGTTATAAATATTTAAAGGTGTCCAGAGTACCCAAGAAATTACTTTAAAAACAGGACGTACATTTGTCCGTTTGTATATGTCTTTTGACAAAAGACTGTATGCTCAAGTGGATCTAGGCCTTAATGCTATGTTCTGGAATTAAGACCAGGGACTCTATATAACATGTAGACTATGATCGAAGAGGCACTGTTTAAAATGTAAATGGTGCTGATTTTTTTTCTCATTTTTTTTTCTTTCAAACATACTTAAATACTCAGTAAGACAGCATTTACAATGGGCATTATTAAAAAAAATGAGTATCTATATAGTCATGATTAATGGCTTGACCCGCAACTCCTTGGATGTTCAACTTTTGAAGGACGCAATATATCTACATAATTTACATGTATACATGTCGAAAGTAGTTAACCCTTTCCCTCATATAGACTCATTTTGACGCACTCAATAGGTTTTCATGGTTTCCCCTATGAGGGAAAGGGTTAAATAAATTACAGTTTGTAAGTGCCGTGTTTTCTTATATTATCATACTGACCGGCCATTGACCGAGCATTTATGGAATTATGAAACATATGTTTATACATTCAAATTATAGGATTGCTATATATATCGACCAACTCGGTATACGTTGCTTTGACTGAAAAACTGCCGTATTATATATAAATTAATCAAGGAGTTTTATATTGATCTATATCTGTCATTTAGACTTCCTGGTTTAAGTTATTTATTTATTTTTATTTATTTATTCATTATTTGCACAATGAAATAAGAATTAGAAATAATGTATACATTATCACTAGATGACCGCGAAAACAAAGTTTAGACTTAATTAGTAGTTTTCAACCGATTCGGAAGGAAAGTTCTATTTTAGCCATTAAGTCGCTTCCATTTTAAGAGGCTAGTTAAAACATACAATCGTTCTAATACAGATCACTGTGTTGTTGAAAATATTATTGTCGACATGGCCATACGTGTTTGGAAGCAGTAAAGCTAATGCATAAAGTGTTGCAATTTGAGTTACATCTACAGAAGCCTCTAGACCTTCCAGCGACATAAAAAAAATGGTACACATTAGGCACAGAGAAAGTGTGTGTCACTCCGTGGTAATTGGGTGGGGTGGGGGGGTGAAAATGAATACTAATTAAATGTCAATTTATGGCTGAAAAACTGAAAAGGTCATTATAACTTCTGGTAGACGTGTTCAGCTCTACGCTGATTACCAGATAAAATCAGATAGCTTCATGGGCAGTTCAAGTTACGCCCATTTTAACTCGCTGAACTTTTCATCACGAGGGTTTCGGAGAAGAATTAATAACCTTAAGGTAGTCCATTTAACAGTGCGTGGAGTTTTAAGCTTCGTTTAATGGGTTTGTTGCATTCCGTTCAGACAATAAACCATATCATCAGAGGATCGGCAATTCCCGTTAAAATTCGATGGTTTGAATTGACAGATCAGTGACTGTGGAAAATTCTCATATGTATGTTTATTTCACATTGAACAATGTGTTGAATTATACACCAACATGTAGATTAGCATCGTCGAATACCCATGGCCGATCGATAGATCATCTATAGGCAGCATGGCGTCATGTAGTAAAATGCCGGGACCGCGGGGGTATTCGACGATGGTAGATTAGGTGTTCGGGAAGTGCTCGTTGATTTACGTAGGTTTAGGTGTCATTCCGGAGTGAAATGGTCTATGGGCCTGAACACATTTATTCCAATTATCTGACTAAATACGTACATGTATAGATAGTTTCACTGGGATATAGGTAGTCACTGATTTTACAGATACTGTTTGTGGGCAGTTGACCCATGCAGCTGCTGGGTTTGTGCGTAGTAAGTTCGTAAGTGATCTCCGGCAATCTCGAAAAATATTTCTACTTTTTTTCGCATTAATTCGGCAATCTCCGGGCGGCTTCTTCGGAAATTTGCCGGAGATGGTCGGGTTGTTACGAGTGGAGCCGATCCCGCCTAACGACTGAAGAATAGGGTTAAGTATTCCTTAACCCCTTAACGATCATCTGTTAAAGCAACACATTGCACGCGAGGCTTGAATGACAATCGGCCTTGAAATTGTAAAAAGATATCAACTTTATGTTGGTTTAAATACGTTTTCCCTCTTTCTCCTTTTATGGGCGAACGTTTGTTTGCCAAAGTTATATTCTTTGCTAGTCACATTTTGCTTTTATAGAATCTGAAAATCCTCACTTCGCCCTCTTGAATCCACTTTCATGAGTAATCGTAACCTTGAACAAATTATGAATGAAAGGCCGCGCTCGTATAATTAACATTAAAGGGAGTTAATTAGATACGGCATCTGATAATGGTACGTAATGGTCCGTAATGAGCGATTGTGTCGTAATTAGGACTTCCATTCGGAATAACTCTCTTTTTTTAGGTACAGTATTGAATGAGTATAAGAGTAAATGGGGGTAATTTACGTTTATGCAATAATGTGTTTTTTAAAATAGTTTATTGTCTTGTTTTTTGTCGCACGTGCGAGCGCGCGTGTATGTACATATGTATTTTTGTTAAGAAATTAAATAAATGAATGAAATAAAGACCGCATTTGAGTAAATATTAATAGACAGCTGTTTTGTAAACATCTCGGCCCACTTTCTCTTTTAATTCTTACATATTGCATATTGTCTAGAGGCGTTCACTGGAATGACTTTTTGTTGCTATTTTAATATTCCAAATTAGTTTCCTCACATGAAAACTAGCCCAAATTTATATCAACCGTACTTAAATTCAAGTACAATTTTGTGAATCTCGCGGTTTTCAGAGGTCCTCGAGAATCGCAAGTTGATTGTGTTCAGATTATCACGAGGACATTCAATAAACACGTGACTCACGCGATGTATATTATGTAGTCTATAGTTCGTGAGTGAACCAGGATAATACCTCGGACTATATATGCATAATATTTGGAATAGCTGCTCGAATGACATCACGTGACTGTGCTACTGGTCGAAGAGGAAACGTTAAGAGGTACCGTATATCACAAGAAGCAAAATCACGGAGGTACATAAAAAAAAATCTAAGTTTTCAAATCTCTGTAATAATTAAATGATATCCCGGCAGTCTGAAGAATATTTTAGCAATGTGTTAGAATAATGAGTTCATGCAAAGTGACTATTATCGTTTTCAAAATCACAAAATGAAACATTCAATTATTAAAATCATTTGGATCTGAACATAATTATAAATCTTAAGATGTGACACTAAGTCGACTAGATCCAGTAATCACTTTACATATATATGCCTCCAGTATGATTAATACGCATGAATAATACGGCGTGTAGAAATAATAGAAACACCGCTCTCTTTGCAAGGTGAAGGTCGTTGGGTTCTTTCCGTCTATTTACTGAAGGTAAATAAAAGTGAATTTTACAGCCTTAAAACCTCCCGGAACAAGTTTTCTACACGGTTTGTTTTGCAATTCTTTCTTTTTCATCATACAGTAGCACATTTTATGTGATCTAACGATTATTTCCTCCAAATTTGTTGATCGATTTTTCGGACGAAATGCAATATTTACCAAATATAGAAATTTATCTGTCAGTAGTGAGAAAGGTTGAAATGACTCACGCATAGTTTAGCGATGATTGTGATAAGTTTGTTGACATAATTTCAACATTTATTTGTAGTATTTATATTCTTTGCTTACAAACACTTGGGTTACCCAAGAGTTTTGAGTGACCATATACGTATGTAATTAAGACGGGAAATTAACCAGGTTGAAAAATACGGAAAATAGAAGAAAAAAACAACAAAAAAACTTAAGAATATTAAACATGACACATCATACAAGTGATTCTGTCTCATATATGATTTCCTTTCTCAATTATTATCACTGTGCATGCAGAGTTAATAATAAAGTTGCATCTTTATGACTGACATCTGTCAGAAATCTGCTAATAATACCCAGATGGGGAGTTGAGCAGTATTCGAAGATAGATAAATCTGATAAATAGAATTATGGAGATTATATAAAAAAAAATGAAGGTAAAACCAAAATTGGGATCAACAATGTATCATAGTCAGGAGATATTTTCCCAGCTATTTTGGAATTGAACCAGTCCTAATCCATTTAAGGAATATAAGCTTGATTTATATTTTATAAGGAGAGTCTTTTTTAGAAAAGGAAAAACACAATTCATACTTTTTTAGGAAGAATTAATATTAAGATATATCTGAGGTCATTAATGTTTTAACAAAAATGATGATGGTGATGATGATGATAATGTAATGACATATCAATCTGTAATTTTCCAATTTGCACTACAAAAGCAGATGATCATGTTTTTTCAAACTCTTCATAAAACTATTTGGGAAAATCACTGAACACCCTCTTTACTTGGACATCATTTTTTCACTTCAAAATGAACGACAGCTTAAATTGAATTTGATTGTACATCTTGCAGGGGTGTAAACATTTCTTTAGATCACTCGTCCTGACTGTAGAATGAGTAGGTGAAAAATCTTACTCGTCCTTATACAAAGTTTGCTTGTCCTTATATAATTTTAAATTTGCTAACTTTTGCCTCCCATAAAGTTGTATACTGATCATAATAGTAAATGATAAGATAAAAGATAAAAGACAGGAAACTGTTGTGTGTTTATATTTTTATAGAAATATTAGCCTGTGAGGATCATTTACAATAATCGTTTTAACTCCTGCTGTTCCTCTATCTTTTTCTTGCCTCCACTGCCGAAAAGAGTCTTTATTTGCAGTTGTTTTGACATTTTTGACAGCCAGAAACAAAACAAATTTGTAGTCCCGGACCCTGCCTCACACTAACAAAAAACGTATCTAAAAAAATGAATAGAATATTGCAAACCAATCTTCGCTTGCTGGTACTTATGGATCTTTTTTGGAAAAGAGTGTCACTATGGTGATATTTTGTCAATATTAGCTCCCCTGATTAAGTAAAGCATTTAATGATATTGACTAACGATCGTAACTGTATGAATTTTTTTTTTACTGAATCATTTCTTTCTCAGCCGCGGAAAGTAACTCATCCGGTCAGATAAGTGTTAAGGGAATTTCCCTCATGGTCGTCTAACTGTGAAATTCACTCGTAAATAGGCACGGGCGAGTGGATTTTTACACTCCTGGCTTGATAATTAAAAAATATACATGTACATAAATCAACCCCAAAAAGTTTTGAAATAAAAATTCAAATATTTTCTGAATGAGTAACTTCTATTTCTTTATTTAATTTAAAATGGGTATACAGTCCTCCCATTTAATTGTATAAGTGCCTTAGTGGTGCTTGGAAAAATAAATGAAGCCATCTGCTGAAAATTAAAGCCTGGGACTCCATATCAAGAATTAGCAAGAACTGTGGTATAGTCCTTTATTTGGAGGGCAAGGCTCTTCTGGAGGCTTCCCACTCACTAAGTACTGGCCCAATACAGGAACCGTCAAGACATATTTAAGGGCCTTTTTCTCTTTTATATTAGGTACTGTCCACAGGCGTCTGGTGCTTGCAGTTATCCTCAGATCTGCTACTTACTACAGAGTTTTTTTTCCCCAGATCAAGAAAATTTCACATTGTCTCCCTAGATATGGTATTAAGGCCCTTTTCCCATCATCTGGAAAAAAGGGCTTGGATTAGATTAGTTTATTAGTATATAAAGCTGTTTCCCAGGTAACAAAATAATCATGATGTTTTTACATTCTTCTAGTAATTTGAAGTAAACCACATCAAGATGGCTGATGAAGTTCCAGAATTCGTGAAGCAGAAATCCGTAACAGATGCTGACCTTGATCTGGATAATATAGATGAACTTCTCGCTCAGTTGACTGCAGAAGAGCTTGATGAACTCAATGGAGATTTCGACCCTGACGTGAGTATACTCCTATGTTCCAGTTAGCGCTTATTTGCCGGCATTGGTTGGTAAATTTAGGGACGATGAATTGTGATGACAGAAATGACACAGTATGTTACCGGTACTCAAAATTCTTGTTACTCAGTTTTAATTGCAAATGACAGGGTAAAAAGTTTGCTAAATTGCTCAAATATTTTGATGGATGGATTAACTACTATTTTGATGGATATTAGTACTGAAAGCAAAAGAGTAATACTCAATTAGCCAATAAAGATTATCTGTTTTTCTGACTTAAGTTAAGCCAAATATCATTAAATTGTGATCATGGTCCATCAAGTGAATATGGGAGTTTTATAGTAAATGCAAGCTTATATCTCAGCAATCACTTATGAGTTTGACTTGAAACTTAATAAAGGCAGACCATCAAGTTAGATAACTCTTGGCTGAATTTATAAAAAAAAATATGGATTGGCCCCTTTTGATCTTAAAGATTTTGGTTAAAGTTTTGAGTGCAACTTTAAAGTGGCAGAATAGTTGATATATATTCGTTCATAATTACTTGAGAAATATATATATTATAATACATTGCTTAACCCTTTCCCTCATATAGACTCATTTTGACGCACTCAAAAGGTACCACATAAAGCCTGATCTGCAGAAAACCACAGTTAAACCTTACCAAATTTTATTATAAAGTCCTCATTTCCAGACCACTGAGGAGCAGCGAACAGCATAAAACCTGATCAGCCTGCGAGTTACTCGCAGGCTGATCTGGTTTTATGTTGTTCGCATAGGTCTTTTCATGGTTTCCTCTATGAGGGAAAGGGTTAAAAACCTACAACACTTTTTTGCATGAAACTTCACCACTCCATTTGTAAGAGGTCAAATGTAGAACTTATACCTTCAAAGGGGAAGGTTAAAAGCTGGGGAAATAACCACCTGTAGTGAAAGTTATTTTTACAGAGTGAAGTAGGAGCTATAAAGGAATTGCCTACATTTTGTAAATCATTATAAAATTCACTTTTTTCAATCAACCTACAATGATGTTCAATTGTTGGGATGTCTGAAATCCCTCTTGACCCCTGGTCAAATGTGTTGTTTTTCGGTACTTAAATATGATTAGTTTAAACGTCAATCATGTAGTTGTTCAAAAATTCATGTTTTTTTCCTGAGAAAGGCAAAATGTTTGCCGAAATATTGAAAAAAGAGTGAATTTAATGGTTTACTGTATTATTTCGCTCTTTTTTCGAAATCAACATTTTGTCTTGTAGCTTTAGTTGGACTCGGGCCTCTGGATAATAGTTCTGTTTCTGGTCTCCAGCAAATAAAAAAGAGGGTTTGTAGGTCGGGATTTTATTATTATTATTTTTTTTTTACATGAAACGAAAGATAAAAAATGGGAAATATTTTTTTTTAAAGGCGGAAATGTAAAAAAAACTTAACGGTCGGTAGTTAAAAAAGAAGTTCGGTCGGGAGACCAAAAACGGAACTTAATTATTTTTTTTTTGCCTTATAATAGATGATATATATCCATAGCTAGCCCAACAAAAATGGCGGATGCAGACCTTGTCAAAGTCCACAATTTCCTTATTCAGAATTCCTTAATGCCACCTTCGGAGCGCATGAAGCCTCAGACTACAAAATTGCCGACAGGACCTTTTAGCCGAAAGAAACTTATCAAGTTTCTCGAGAAGAAAGCCAAGGAAGAGAAAGACTGGGAGGACATAACCCCATATGTTAAAAAAGTCGTAGGTGAGCAAACCCCTTGAAAGCAGTAAGGTCTAGGTAGTCTTGTGTCTTAAAATATATATTTTTTTTTTTTCATAATAACATTCTTAAAAGTTTTCTGAATTATGTCAGATTTCTGATCTTAAAAAAGATGATTTTTAAAACAGAAAGCCAGTTTAATATGTACATGTAATGTTTTTTTCTTTGCAACATTTTACAAAATCATGATTTAGGTATTTAATTATGCAATGTGTATTTAGGGTTTTCATAAATAACCGATGGCTGATTAAAATCATTGTTATAATCACATAAAAATTTATTCTTTTTCTTCAGTATTTGAAAATTTGATTGCCCGAAAATCCCTTTTGACCCCTGGTCAAATGTGTTGATTTTCACAAAAAAAAAAAAAAGTAGTTTAATTCTTAAATGAAAAACCCTGTATAATATTAAATGATTATCATGTGTCTAATGTAATGAATGATGTTTTTCAGCAGGTTCATGTATTTAAGTTGCCTGTTTTTATTGGGAAAAAAATATATTAAATTTTTTACCACTAAGTTGTTTTCCATGTGTAGACAAAGACTTGACCTTTATTTTTCAGACATAAGCTAGTAGCAACAGTAGCTCTATATCTCTCTTTTTTTATTTCTATATATTTATCTTTCCACAGTTTTTTTACTCATTTTTAGCATTTGTGAAAAAGACATCATAACCAGATATTGATATTGTACTTAGTATGTCAAGGGCAAAGAACTCTGTGTCACTTTTACCATAAATATGAGTTGTGTCCCTTGGACAGGTAAGTTAACATAAACACCACTTCAGTTGCCCCCCTTTATTTCTTGGGGAAATCTCTCAGTCCCATTTTATTTAGAAAAGGGAATTCCCATTACTATAAATAGAAAATAAGCAAAAAAGGTATAGGTGGAAGTTGATAAGTCGAGGGGTTAATATGCGAGGGGACTTATATTGTAAAATGCACGAAGGGGAAAGACATCAAAATGGCATTGCTATATATCCCTTGCTTAATACTCAGTTTGTAGCAGTGATGAAATGATATCAAGCTAATAAAAATTGATAGCATATTATATATATATATATGAAAAATGCATTCTTGTATAATGCACATGTTTTCCTTGTTTATATTAGAAAATAGAAAATCGGGCAAGTGCTTGAAAACCTGAACTTCAATCACTGATACGAGGTACTTCCACGACTGGTTGGCTTGGTTATATGTCTTATTTGTTCAGAATTGGTATATATATCTCACTGCTTGGAACTCAGTGTATAATAAAGGGTAGTTCTGGATCTGGCTTGACCATTGTCAAGATTACTTTGCTAGATGTGGTACATGTATAATGCCTGTTGTTTATTGCATTTTATTGCAGTATGTCCGAAATGTCCCCAAATATTATAACTTTAAACATATAGGATCCACATTTTTTTTATTAAGTTATAGATTACTAGTCTGTGCCTATTGTATCTTCTTTATTTTTCCATGAAAAAAATTGCCTGCTTTAAATGGAGTATGAGATTAAACAAGCAAAAGACTTGAAAAGTGGGTGGGGCTTTAGGATGGCCCAACTCAGGGGTGGGGATAGGAGGTAAAGGGGGGTTGCTGTAGTGGTGTTTTCCAGCCCAGCCTGACACATGTATTCACCTTAACTTCCGGCATTCCCTAAGCAAAAAAAGCATGGTCCTACTAAAACACAGTGTGTGTCCCTAGAGAGTTGGATTTTGTCATCTCATGCACCTTTTTTTAGCAGTGAAAATTTGAAGCCAAGCCCTTAACATTCATGAACAGGTCAACTTCTCATAAACAAAAATGTGAGTTCTTTTTGTGTAAACCAGGTCAACCATTGACTTCCCAGTGTAGCTATTAGATAGCAGTAAGTCAATTAGAGAATATCTGTAATCACTGGAAATGTTCAGTGTGGGTAACAGCAATGTCGTTTTTTTTCCCCCACTGTTTTGTGAATGGGACTTGGGTCCCATTGAATTAACATGATGTCAGAACGCTCCTAAATGAATATGCATATTGGTTTAACCAGTGAAAAGCTGTACAAACCTCCGACAAACAAATGCACTTGACTCTTGCTTTCAATAGTTAGTTCAACCTCCGACAAACATGGGTATACCTGTTTTGGTGTCAGGTTAATTGTGAAGGTACTGAACGATTCCCTAAATCTGTAGTTAAATTATTAATTAATATTTCTTTAAAAATATTCTAGATATGATTGTGCTTAAGTATTTTTTGAGAACTTCAGGTCTGGAGATCTATCTCTGGTACCCAGGTGAGCAATATAGGGCCACTTTGACCCTCTTAGTTCTCCTTTAGTGCAAATATATATTTACAGTGCCTTCTTTCAACAGTTTGTGGCTATGTATAAATTTACTAACACACTTTTTGTCTGACTGATAAAAAAACCCTTTGAAAAAAAACAGTATTCTTTGTGTGGCTTAATTGCTTTTTTTGTAATTCTTTCATGAAATGTTTTGACCTGTGTCATAGCTAAATACACATTTCCAGCATTTATTTGTAAAAAAAATAAGCCCCACCTTCCCCATTCATGGCAAAGTCATGTGCTTTCAAACAGAATTGTAAAAAAATGTGTTCTTTTGATTAAACCAGGTCAGACATTGACTTTAAAGTTTAAACTTTATTTATTTTACATCGATTACGAAACAAGTTTTCACAACTTAAATTAATCACTCTCGATGGCTCTGATGGCGACGTATGTGGTCATTATTGTGGGAGGAAACGGGAGAGCCCGGAGAAAACCCACGTGTCTGGACGGGCGACCATTGTACCCTCTCACGTACGTGACCAGGAATCGAACCCGGAACGCATTGGTGAGAAGCGAGGCGCGTTACCACTACGCTATCCAGGCACCCAACATTGACTATCTAGTACAACAATATAGCTATATTGGATTACCTACAATGTCTGCATGATGCCATCTTTCCAGTGTTGATATGTGTAGTTGTGTTGACTAACAGGTTATCTAGTAGCAAAACTAGGAAAATTGGTAGTCAACGGTTGACCTGGTCTACACAAGCAAACAGAGTTTTGTTAATGACACTATTGAAAGCAACTGACCAACCCATGAATTATTTACATTTTGACAGAAAAAAAAAATTACATGTGCTTTTGATAGTCTTAAGTTAATTCAAATACTTCTGTTAACATTTTTAATGTCCCATTTGCTTTCTGATACCTGACTTTCATATGATATCCAATTCTGAAAAATGGCTTAAATGTGTGGTAAAGGATCGGTCTTTAGGATTGTGTCTAGTCTCTCTCCTTCATTCCATTTCACTGCACAAACATAAAGCACAGCATTTTCTTGCATCACTGATACACAAACAGAGAGACACCCCATTTTCCTGTGAAAAAGGATAGCCTAGGATAATCCCTTCGTAAAAAAAAACATGATAAAAAAACATATTTTTTTTTGGGGGGGGGAATTAAGTTTTCTCATTTCACATGAAAAAAAAATCGAAATTTTCCATCCTGAGTTACCTCATTGCATCAGAAATATACCATTTCTGTTTACATTTTGTTAATCCCTAGGTTAGAATTTGTTATCTGGAATGTGGGCTTTACAGCAAAGTTTTGTTTTGTGAAGAAAAATAGGCATAAGGCATGTGTTAAGTTCAAGAAGCATGTTAAGTGTTAATAGAAAATATAACCTTGAAAAACTGGGAAAGTTTTGTTTGACAAATGTGCAGTTTGTGCATGAAACAGTTTGGGCAGTATAGAGATTTGTGTATATTAGGAAAAAATGCATAAGGTTTGCTGACAAGAATAGGGCACTTTAATGATCAGTTTTGTGCATGAAACAAAATATGCTACTTGCAGAATGTCTTACAATCAGTCATGTGGTAGGAAATTGTACAGTATGCATTTGGCGAGTGTAAAATGTGAGACATTTTTTTGCATAAAGAATGTGTATGGAATTAGTAATTTAAATCTTTAACTAAAATAACCCCATTGTTGTTTTTGTGAAAAAAAAACACAAAAACAAACAAACAAACACAAAAACCTTTTAAAGGTTAGGGTAAATGCAACCAAAAGAAAACATGAATATGAAACATTTCAATCCAGTCCTTTTACATATTGAATAAATCATTATTTTTAGAAGTGAACATTTCAGATTCATATTGTCAGACTTTTGTTAAATTTCAAAAGTGTTCTTTGAAGCAGGATGTTTATCATAAGCTCTGTAAAAGTGAGTAAAAATAAAATTAAAAAATACTGGTTATAATAGATGGAAAAATAGACTTCATTAATTCAAATATCATTGAGTACATGTCATTTTCTTTCTGCACAGAATTTTTAGCCAGTTTTTTTTTTTTTTTATAAAGATTTTCTTTTCCTTATTGTTATTTAGAATATTATTATTTTTATTATTTAACAGAAAATATATTTTATTTTCGACTTAAGCATTACAAGCTTATCATATTAATATTGAAAATAAAAAATAAAAAGATATTTGAATAAATCAAAAATGATATCAAGATTATCTTAATCTTTAAAACAAAAAAAGGATTATAATTAAAAATTAAATAGATAAGAGAAAAGTGAGGTTGAAAATGACTTCAACCCTTTCCCTCATAGAGGAAACCATGAAAAGACCTATGCGAACAACATAAAACCAGATCAGCCTGAGAGTAACTCGCAGGCTGATCAGGTTTTATGCTGTTCGCTGCTCCTCAGTGGTCAGGAAATGAGGACTTTATAATTAAATTTGGTAAGGTTTAACTGTGGTATTCTGCAGATCAGGCTTTATGTAGTACCTATTGAGTGCGTCAAAATGAGTCTATATGAGGGAAAGGGTTAAAATAATTTTTTTTTCTTCAAATTTCTAACATTCAATAATGAAAAAAGAGGGGAAAAAAAGAAGGATAAGGAAACTATTCTATAAAAACAACATTTGATGTTGCTTTTTTTTCACATTCTTGTCACAATAAAAAACTTAACCTTGCAAAGTTTGCTCCCTTGTATGCCACATGCTTGTCTCCCCTGCATCTTGCACTGACCTCTAACTCTTGTCTTCATCTCCTACAATAGGAGAGCGTCTGAATGTTTCAGAAAACCCCTGGAAGCCCAAAGAAGTGCCAAAGACAAAAGAAGAAGAAGAAATTGAAACAGAGTGGGACGATATTCTTCGACAAGCTTCCGAGGAGGAACTTGTAGACCTGGCAGGTGGGTCAGATAGAGTTAATTAATTAGCATGAACACGGGTGTAAAGTAACTAAAATTATCACTCATCAAACCCAAATAAGAGATAGAGGAATCAAGAAAAATACTGCACTAATAGTCCCTCATCATGGCAAGTGGAATTTTACATTCTCAAATTCAAATTTTATATTAAATGACTTGTTTTCTTTAGGTTGGGAAACATAAACATAACATTTCATCTCTAAAGCAGTCTATTTTCCTCTACAGATAACTCTTAAAGTATTTAAAACATGTATGTCTATTAAAAAGGCAGAATATTCATGTACCAGTAAGAAATGACAGGTTTTTTTTACGATGAAGTTTAATTAGAGAGATTTATGCCTGAGAAATACTGAGTGTGGATTTCCTGTTTTTCAGCTGTCCTTGGCTTCCATGGGATGTTGAGTCAGACACAGTTCTATGCTTCAGAAAACAATGAAAAAATTGAGGATGGCTTCACAGGTAAGTGGAGATTCTTTAACATTGTTCATTAAAATACCGGGGACAAAACTGAAGGTTTAAAACAATCACTGGTCCAGGGTGCTGGGTGGTTTGAGCACCAGAACTGGGAAGTTGCAGGTTCGGTTCTGGCTGTGACATACCAAAATCTTAAAATTGTATTGCCATCATTCCTTTGCTTGACACCCTGCGTATATAAGAGTAGTACCAGGACTGTTTGGCCAAGTTTCAGGAAATTGTGACCGGGGTGATATCATGCCATCTATCATTTATCAGAGTGCAGTCAGTGAAATCAGTTTTAATTCATCTGTAAACACTAGAAAGGTCCATTACTTTGACCCTTTGTTCTTAAGTTCGACCCAAAGGAAAACCCAATTATGGTGGTTTAATATGTCTTGTCAATCATTATGATGTTTCTGTTTAGGGGTAGCACAGGGTGAAACTCTTAAAGTGTTGCCATTCCAACCACCAAATAACACAGATGTGGAGGCCAGCTTGAAGCAGCTTAATGACAATGACAAAGAATTAAAACATCTTAACCTGAACAACATAAAGGTAAAGTGAAAGTAGAAAAATGAAAGTAAATTTGATGATTATGGGTGTAAAATGAAAGTGAAAGTAGATGCATGTGTTTATATATGTGTAAAATAAAAGTAGAAGAGAATAAGAAAGAAATGATGGTATGGAGAAAGGTGTTTGTAAAATTAAATGTAGATGTGAAAGTAAAAATTCTTGAGGTAAATGTGAGAATTTAATTTCAGTGATTGAGAGTTATTGATGGTAAACTAGAACTAGAGAGCTTCTGGATATTAAAATCATTTAAATATGCAAAATAATTCTACTTCTTAAGCTACACTGTATAAGAATTTAAAGGGAGAATAGATGAAGATACTATAGTATTAAACATGAATACAAGTGAAAGAAGTAATTTGGCTTTTACCTCTTAAATGATACATGATGTATAAAGACAATGTTAAAGTTATTCAAGCTTTAGCAGAGTAAGTTTATGTGAATGTAGAAGTTTCGTTAGAAAATAGATCTGAATTGAAAGTAGAGGTTTGAACTTACTAGAATAAATCTAAAATGAAAGTAGGGGTTTGAACTTAATAGAATAAATCTAAAATGAAAGTAGAGGTTTGACTTTAACAAAATAAGCGTAGTTTGACATAAAAGTGAAAGAAGAGGTTTGACCTCAAAGTGAAGGTAGAGATCTTTAATAAACAAAGGTAAAATGAAAGTTGATTTTGACAAACACCTTTTGTTACAGAACATCTCCAATGAGAGACTGATCCAGGTGTGTGAAACATTGAAGACCAACACTCAATTGGAGAACCTGGAAATGGCCAGTGTTGCCATGACAGACCCTGTTGCCAAGGTAACTCATTTGGCTGTTCTAAGGATGTATTCACAGTAAAAGTACCGGTCCTGGTGGCTTCTGAGGGTTTGGGTTTGATCCCTGGCCACGAAATACCAAAGTCTTAAAAATTGGTACTGGTATAGCTCACTTTCTTAGCACTCAGCATATAAGGGTAGTTGCAGGACTGGTTAGCCTGGTGTCAGAATAATGTGACTGGGTGTGGTATCATGCCACTTGTCTACGGCGTGATACTGCAGTGTGGCAGCACTATACAATGTATCTGTCTCAAGTAGACATCATCTCTAAATGACTGAAATACTGTGGGTGGGTCACTTAGCCCAATTAACAAACAAACATCAGTAAAAGTAGCATTTTTTATCTGCTTTACCAATCCTGAATTGAATTAGCTTAATGGGTTGAGCTTTTAATTTTCATATTAAAAAAGAACAAACATTTGTAAGATTTTTCTTAAGTATAAAAAGATCATGAATATTTTGGGAATATAGACTATTTCACTCCAAAATGAGAGGTTAAGCTTTGTAAATATACAAGCATTTACCAAACACCTAGTGTAAAATTCCACACATTGTTCTATGGGAAATAAACTTACTCATGAGATTTTTCCCTAGTCTATTAAATGAGCAGTTTAAATGACCAAATTATACCGAGTTAGTATAGTGGAACTCTTAGTGAAATGGTCTATTTGACCCTAGGGTTTAAATCTAATTAATGAGCTGACAATCCCTTATTAAAACTGGACCCCTGATATGTAGACTGTATATATTTCAGAAACTTGCCGAGGGATTGAAAGAAA
>CM037793.1:9458210-9508210 GCA_021229015.1 Solen grandis | reverse complement strand
GACTTGTGTACCATTCTTGAGAACTTCACTGAAAACTTAATAACTGGATGCTTTGATGAGGATCATCGCCTAAGTAAAATATATAGGGGATCCCGGAGCGATTTGTCCGGGATCCATGTGGGATTCAATATCCTATATTCAATGTTTCGGGATCCCAGGCAACATCAATCGGACTTATCTAGAATCCAAGTTTGTACATATCTGGGATCAGAATACCAGGCTGCATCCTGATCCCTTGTTTGTCCGGGATCCCAAGTACTGTTAGCACACTTGTGAGTACATGTAATGTCTGATGAACAATAAACAGATGACAATAATTCTTCAAAGACAATATTTCAATTTAAGAAAGACAATTTGTTTAAATTGTAATTCTTTTTAATTTAGTTAAAGTAATTATTATCTTGACGTAAATCATTATCATAATGAAAAATAACAAGAGAAGGTGAAAGAGAGAGAGAGAGAGATGAGAGAGATTTAACAGCATATAAATCATATATTAGGCCTCTTCCCAATTTCTAGGAAAACACAAAATAACTGTCACTGCATATGTCAGCATGGGAGTTGTCAAGAAAGATGATAGCAATTTGTTCTCAGTAATATGAGTTTGGGGGCAAATTCAAAACTGGAAGTACATGGATGGAAGTCTGTTATGGCTTTCAAATAACCCATATAATACATGCGACTGAGTGGTCCGAGTGTCTGCCCTGGAGCTTAAGAGGTTGTGTATTTGATCCCCGGCCACGACATACAAAGTCATGAAAAATGGTTCTGATATGGCTCAATATTTTTGGCACACTAGTACCAGGACTGGTTGGCCTGGCAGCAAGAAAATGTGACTAAGTATAACTCAGTATGGTATCTATGGCATGATATTGCTGTGTAGAAGCAATATGTCTGCCGCAAGTAGAAATTCAGGGTTGTCCCAATTCGCTTGAAGCATACTACGTTCAAATTCATTATATTAATTGTGATATGTAATCAGCATACTGAAAGATATACCTCAATATATTGCCATATTTGATGATACTATAATTTGAGAGGCTTTTTTTTCAATTTTTCAAACAACGCCCCTTTTCATTTCTTGGTACACATACACTTAATTAACGACAAGGAGAGAAATTAGAAAAAATCATTTACGTAAAACACAATCGATGATCGCCATGAATCTTTCAATCACTCATCCATTATACATGATCATTGTTTAATCTCTAATAGCTGTAATAACCAGACCAGGATTTGAACCCGAGACCCGATGCTTAAAGATTGGTGGTCCTAATTACCAACTGAACTTACTGATCTTAAACATACCGTACCAATATTGGCTACTTACATTAACAAAAAGAAGGGCAAGGGTGCCCACTACCTTTTGAAAATGGCGGTTACAATGCATTGCTGTTTTTCCATTCCAAATTCTGTAACCCTTCATAAAGAGGCCTTTCATTTGAATAAAACAAACTATAAATTATATATTTATGGATAAATTCGGAAAATTCTTTTGCAGAGAGAGAGAGAGAGAGAGAGGTGCATTAAGCTACGATTTGCGTTTGAAAAATAACAGCAAGTAAAGTTTTAAAAATCGATTGATTGAAAATTGCATAAAATCGTTTCTAACCAAACGTTATATTCCCCTTTTTAGCTCACCTGAGCATAGCTCAGGGTGAGCTTTTGGGATACTTGATTGTCTGTCGTCCGTCGTCCGTCAACAATTTTGATGTTTACACACTAGGGGCCACAATTTTGATCCAATCTTCCTCAAACTTGGTCAGAATGTTTGTCTTGATGATATCTTGAACCCTTTCGTAAATGGGTCAGGTTGGATCTAAAAGTAGGTCAGTAGGTCAAATCTTAGAAAAATCTTGTTTACACACTAGAGGCCACAATTTTGATCCAATTCCCTTGGTCAGAATGTTTGTCTTGATGATATCTTGAACCCTTTCGAAAATGGGTCAGGTTGGATCTAAAAGTAGGTCAGTAGGTCAAATCTTAGAAAAATCTGCCACAATTTTGATCCAATCTTCCTCAAACTTGGTCAGAAAGTTTGTCTTGATGATATCTTGAACCCTTTTGAAAATTGGTCAGGTTGGATCCAAAAGTAGGTCAGTAGGTCAAATCTTAGAAAAATCTTGTTTACACACTAGAGGCTACAATTTTAATCCAATCTTCCTCAAACTTGGTCAGAATGTTTGTCTTGATGATATCTCAAACCAGTTCATAATGGGCCGGGCCGGACCGAAAAGTAGGTCAGTAGGTCAAATCTTAGAAAAATTTTGTTTACACACTAAAGGCCACAGTTCAGGAGTTATGTCCCTTTTAATGTTTAAATTTGTGTGTTAAAACCATACTAACTTTCAGTCAAGTATGACTTCAAATTTTAACCACAGGCACTGTTTTGTTCATTGAACTGAACTGATGTCATAGATTATGTATTCTGACAGTACAACTATGCTATAATTTAGTAACTTGTACAGGCAATGAAGGCATTTTTTTCAGGTGAGCGTCTTTAGGACCATCTTGGCCCTCTTGTTAAACGTAGTAATACCTTTATATTTATATCGTAATGCTAACCTCGAGTCGATATATTTAACTCGTGTCTTTCCGGTTTACGGACGATTTGGGCGAAATTTGCTAAAACTATGTAGAGAAAGTTGCGAAAATTCCGTGACCCGTGTACGAACGCCGGTGTATTAAAAAACTACTCTTTTAGGCTATATTCATGTATGAGTATCTTTTCGTTGACAACTTATTTATACTTAATTATAGCTTGGTGTTAACCTTTTTATAGCTTAGTTTATCATTTCTTAAACGTATACTTCTTAATTACGAATAAATTGCTTACATAATTGATTAATACGTATCGTTATCATCAGAACCGTACCATACGATTTTAATTATTTATTTATTCATTAATTTTGTCAAAATCAAATGGTCGAAGTACTTTTACATAGTAGTAGTAGTAGTCGTTGTTGCTGTTGATGATGATGTTTTTTATGTTGATATTAATGGGTTGGAATAAATCGGATGTCGGAGATGTCACAACGCTTCTTTACATTTTGTTTCTGTTGTATTTATAGTAGTAGTAGTAGTAGTAGTAATGGGCAAAACATTCTCGCATACGACTTTCTTTTCATCCTCTAAAAATTGAGACTGGGCGCTATGGCAGAGCAAAAGTGGAAAGAAATAAGAGAGTTTGTATTTTTTGCACGGAGAGGGATTTAGAGGATGAGTTTCATTTCGTTTGTGTCTGTAGTGCTTATTCTGATACGAGGAAATAACTTATTAACTATTCAAAGTATATTGACTTGAAACTTGAAATATAAATAGATGGTGAGACACCTCCACTCACCACCTCCACTCACCACTCACTATTTCTACTACTCACAACGCCCACTCGCTTTCACCACCACTCACCACCACCTACACTCGCCACCACCATTGCGATATAAATATAAAGGTATAACTACGTTTGGTCAGAAACGATTTTATGCGATTTTCGAAGCCTCGTATACATCCATACTTACTATTGATATTCGGGACCAGGTACTTTCTCTATTTGTTATATTAAAAACCGATCCTACGCAGCACGAACTCATGAAAAGAGAGAGAGAAAGAGGGAGAGGGAGAGAGAGAGAGAAAGAGAGAGAGCGGAGGGGGGGGGCAGCGGGTAAACATATGCGTTCCAATGATGTGTTCAACGATTGGTCAGTTTGAATTCTGGCCATTAATTGTGTATAGGCCCGGAGAACTTCGCAGTGGAAAAATCGATCGCGCGTCAGTACTTGAAATTCCGATATACGATTGATAGTATCAAATGATTTATTTTTCATTTCATTTTACTCTCGTAGTTGCGCCTTATTTACTAGAGTTCCAGTCTTTATTAAAGAATACCTACGAATAATATTGCCGAGAGAGAGGGGGAAAAAGAGAAATAAAACAAAAAGGTATATACCCGATATTATATCGGTAAAAAATGATGTAAAAATATAATCCGACATAGTAGCCCTCTATTGTTCGTTATATCAATGCTGTATGTATTCATTTTACCCCCCAAGATCCACCTTATTTACTAGAATTCCAGTCTTTATGAAATAATACCTACGAATAATATTGCCGAGACAGAGAGAGAAAAAAGAAAGAGAGAGAGGGGGAGAGAAAGAGAGAGAGAGAGAGAGAGAAATATGCATATTTTGTTATTTCTGAACGGAACATAACTTTTAATTGAACAGGAATATATAAAGTGGGATTGATATAACGTATCAAATACTCTCGAAGAAGTAAATTAAAAGACACCCGACAATAGCGCAACAAATAATACATATTTGTAAATAAACAAATAAATTTCTCGATCGCTTAGACGGAGAAGGTGAAAAACGCAGCAAAGGTAAATGCCAAAAGCGACTATCTCGCTTAAGGAAAAACCGCTAATATCCGTTTATCGTCGCTAGGCTAAGCCGGATTAACTTGCCGCGGATCAAATACCGCTACTGGTGTGTCTGCTGATTGTGATTATATAAATTAGACATATTATAAAAAGTTGAGAATCGTTTCACACCGAATGTCAAAACATACACACGGACAAAACACGGGCATTACAGGAAAATATGACGAGAAAGAGAGATGATAGAAAAAAAGAGCATAAAAAAGGTACAAAACCGTTATTTCGAATTAAAGATGGGAATTGTTGTTTTACAACACTGGGTAATCCGGTCAACATCCATTATATAGCGTTTTTTAATAAATTATTCCGAATATCAATACGTTATTTTTTGACGAGACAATGTCAAATTTTTAATATCTCTAATTTATTGTTCCAATAACAATAACGGGATTAAAGACGTAGATACAATACGATATTGGATCCAAGCTTAGCCAGTTTATCCTAGCAATACGCCATTGTCCTAATTAATGACGTCATAGCGTACTTTCATGTACTGCCTCGATGCCTCAATATCTCTGCGATTGTCCGAACATCACTACTGCTAATGAATGGTTTCATTCATATGTTGTATCTTTTTTAAGATTTACACAAAGCCCGACCAGACGGGCAAAAAATTTTACACTAAGTGTTTAAATAGATATAAATTCATACCTTTTCAAAACTAGACTAAGTAAATAAGACTTGTGATGAATGCATTGCTTGTATTATTCATTAATGCATAAAATCTTATTAAAAGACGGAAGCAAACATATCGATTTATCATTACTGAACGAAGTGATCACTGTTCTGATATTACCCTTTATGTATTGCGCGTGCTGAATTAAAAAGGTGGGTTACGTATTGGGGTTGTGCTGTCTTGTCTAAACGACTGTCTTCTTTGAGGGATGAGAGCGAAACTATCCTATGTGCATATAAATATATAAGCACTTAGCCTAGTTTCGCAATTAAACACACACACACTATTCGAAAGAAATATTCGGAAAACTCGATTGAACGAGCTGTATATTTGTCTCTATGTAAAACTTTTAGAGAGTAATACCATTTAGCCTTTGGTTGATTATTTTTCGCTCATAATTTATATATTGGTGTACTAACTGTCCACGGACTTCATAGATTGTTGCCTTTCCAAGGTTTGTCTCCCACTGCTGCTGGCTACCGGAGACATAATATTATACAGAAAGGAGAAAGGATACCATTTTATGTTGATAGACTTTATGTAGTATTTATAAAAGTACATGGTTCACTAAGGTTTTTGAAAGAGAGAGTGCATTTTTTTCTTCAGAATTTCTACTTTTGAATAACAGTATTTGTACGTTTCGTGGATTTAACGTCCCAACGACAGCAGTTCAGTAATTTGGAGACGATCTTATATAGTGCTGCCACATTGCAGTATTACGCCGTAGACATGTGGCACGATACCACACCCATTCACATTATTCTTATACCGGGCCAACCAATCCTGATCAAATTGTATATTTATATTCAAAGAATTGTTTATGTATTTTTGGCGTAACAGAAGCTTCAGAGAAATCTACCGATGAGATTGTACTAAATATAGTCTGTGCTTGTGTCTTCAAGGTTTCATTGTCTTATACATGTATAGATAAGTCAAACAGGATTCCTCCGAGAAAACCAAGATCTACCAGCAAATTTCATCCGTCAGACATAATAGTTAAGTTCATCTTCTACCGTTCTCGTGCAGCCCTTTTCAATGGTAAAACGCGTCTTAAGAAAAGTATAGATTACAGTGGTGTGTACATCAATGGCGACTTAACTCGTTATCGCGCATGCCTGCGATCTGCCAGACTACAAGTGAAAGACAGTAAGGCTACCAGGCCATGGTCATTTGATGGTCGTATTTTCATCAAAAGCAACGACAGTTCACGCTACCTGATCGACTCTGAGAATGACATCGACACATTTCAGTAATTGTCTTGTGTAAATTGTACCAAACCAATGTTATTAGTATCTACAATACTCCAAAATCTGCAACAACATTTGTCTTTGTTATACAAAAATAACGTGTTTACAATACTCCATAACATATATCAAAATTGAATCATTTAAATGTCGTGTTTGCAAACAAATTATAGTAGTTTCATAACATTGGTCAAAAATATGAATGAAATATATTTTACTACTGTCAGCTGTGTGTATTAACATTCTCATGTTTTCCGTGCCAGTTAAACTTTTCGTGTATGAGTTACTACAGACATCGCCCTACTTGACGACCGCGTATTATGTCTGTGTGTGTGTGTGTGTGTGTTGATATTATAAGTGGAACTACTAACTTTGTTCTCCATTAAATACACACAATGTCTTTTTTATCTCACTTCTACTGTATTGGTAAGATTCCTTGAAATCTGTACAAATTCTATGCAGGTAAATTCAAGCCTACTTGTTAAATTGCTTGTAACTGTGTTTATTTAAAACTCGATAATACGACTTTTGGTCAGAAATTTTGTGTTGAATTGGCCTGATTTTTATTGCTAGGTTTATTTAATGTTGATGGCAGTTTTTAAGGTTGGAAATATGTATGTAAATGTGTATATATATGTTTGTATATGTATATGTATTCATATTTATGTATGTATATGTGTGCATATGTATATATGTGTAATATGTATATATAGATGTACATGTGTGTATGTATGTGTGTATATGTATATACATGTGTGTATGTGTATGTATGTGCTTGTGTATATGTAATTATGAGTAGTCAAGGCCGGGAGGATAGTCAGTTTGCACTTGATGACCCCTCTATATATTCTATATAAATCCGCCATCTTGGACGGAGGGGATTTTCGGAGCCGCTCTTGCGTAACCGGATCGAACAGGTCGCATGCGATCAAGGACGAAATAATCTATTTCAACCAATGACATAAGGCGCATCAGGTAAATATCCTATATTTATCAACAACTGATACCCGAACGTGTGTACATTATTTTACCGTACCGGTTGTAAGAGGTCAAGTAAAGCAGACGACAAATGTATTTAAATTTGCTACTCCCTTTGGCTATTTGTACTAATGATTAAAGGTATGCTGCAGACGACACAGTGTGTAGTTGGTTAAGGTCAACGGAGGTCACGACTCTCTCTCTCTCTCTCTCTTGCATTGAAAAATCTACACAATGATAAAACTATACGCCGGTAATTAAAAGAATTAACAAGAACCATTTACAGTATAAATATTTTATTTGAAAAGTATAAAACAATAATATTAGTTTATACACTATTACATAAATAAGAATTATTATAACATTATGTACAAGTATGTTAATGTACAATCAGTTAAGGAAAAATTCTACATTCCATAAGGTAAGATATTGTAGTCCTCTTTAATCACTCGCTTATCAAACACAATTCTATAGTCTTTGGTTTCCGTTTTTGTAAGGATACAGCAATGTTCTGAATTCCTTACAATCTTGTTTGTATCAACGACAGATAGTGGTTTTACTTTAATCCCACAAGTCACCATTTTTCTCACTGTTTCAAAATGTATGTCTAGAGAATTCTTAAAATTCAATGTAATGCCGCGCACTTAACAAATAGACGTCTGATCCTCTTCGTTTGGGAAAGCTAACTTGAAGGCATAGTTTTTAGGTCCCCCAGTTACAAAGTGAGTGATCGAATTCTTCGGAGTCTCATCCGTCAGATCTCCAAGGTAGTCACCCAAGGGCGGTTCCCATTGGCCGGAAGCTGTAGTACACAAGATCGAATCTGTGTCGCAATATAAAACTCTTCTACCCAGTGGCTCTAAGTAGCTGTAGAGTTTAAGGCGTGCCTGTGCAGTCGTGTAAGCCGCAATAACCGTGTTGGTTCGACAAGATGCTTCAACGAAGTCCGCATTATATAACCAATCTATCTGTACTCGGTTGTCGTTAATAAAGCGAACATTCTTTATTTCTTGTTGATCACTGGTCATCATGTCCATAAATATATCTGGATCATCCGTTAGCGTTGTCTGGGTTAAGTTACTCCTTTGGCCAAACTTTCCCCAAAAGCTGTTTAACATAAGCTTGGCGAGGGATCTCAAACCTGGATTTTTCTCGATTCTGTTGTAATCTAGCATAATACCCTCCTTTTCGTGATACTGCTGAATGTACTGCCGTTTTGTTGTTTCGTCAACACACCATTTTGGCCACCCACTTGCTTCTTGTTTTACTTTTAAAAATGTGTTTACGTATTCTGTAAACAGACCGCCAGTTTTTGTTCCAGGATTGTATTGTGACAACTCTTGGAAATGCCAGACCTCGTAGATGTGTAGTAGTTTGTAACCCTGTTTTAATGCCATTTTCAATTCGTCTGTCACCCAGGTCCCAGTAATAGCTCTTTCATGTGTTGACATTGTGTTTGCTGGTATTGCTCTGCACACGTCCGACATAGACTGAACATTAATTTACCATTGCACTTCATTGGCAGTACTGGTATGTGAAGATCCCTAGGTGGCAATACTTTGCATTTGATAAGGCCTTCGTAGTTTGAGATATCTGTAAAGCGTTCCGTAATTATCTGAGGATGTCCAAGTGGAATCTTTCCGGTCTTGTTTATGAACGGATACAAGGATGTGATGTCGTAGTATTTAATTTGTTTGTCAGTGGTTGCCTCCTCATATAGCTTAAACGCCTCAGTACGACCGCCAAAAAATGCATCCCGAGGTTCCAAGGGGGTCACTATTTCTAGACTGTCAATATATTTCTTCATTGATTCATTAGAGTGCAATTGTTTCCTAAAGTCACACTCCCAGAGTGCCGTGTAGGAATATCCTTCCGATTCTACAAATTGCTTCTTTTCCATGTCCGAAAATACAGGTCACTCATGGACATGTCATTCACAGGATTGACAGTAGACTGAGAGCAGCATTTGGGACAGCCGTGCCAGAAGCAACCGTAAAATTCTAAAACATGACGCTGCCCAGTGTCTTCATATTACCCGTCCACCTTGTATGGTCCTATGGTCTTCTCGCCTTTATTTCTGCCATGTTGAATGTAGACATTTCGTTCTTTTGCCACATAGGACAACCATTGATAGGCCATGACTGATTTTTTTTTTCTGGTCGATAACCATGAGCAGGTATGGTGCGAGTCGTTTCAGGTGCCAAGAACAGCGTCCTATACACAAGATTACATGCCGAGGCTATGGTTATGCAGTTTTCAAAAGGGCCAATATCTGGCTTATTGTCTTTCATGGTCAGTTTCATGAATAGCATTCTGAATGTCAAGCAACATTTTCTCAAAATATCAACGTCAGACTGACAGTAGCGTAGCAGTTCTCATTGGAAGTCGAAGTTGTCATGCTCGTGTTCTTTATACCATGTTAGGAATTTCTGTCATTTTTTCGCTTTCATTCCATCTGAAAATAGTACTTTATCTCTGGAAGGTGGTCAAGAACGATATTTTGATTTTCTCTGCGGTTGAAAAGATGCGGAAAATATCTCTTGGCTAATTCATTTTCCCCAAAGGCGTCGGGCATGTCCGCCAATGCCATAGGTATGAAGTTAATAGAATCAATAAACCTAATTTTACACTTGGGCAATATAATCGACATGTACCTCGATCCCGTCGTAATGACTTCTGGAAAATTAGCATTTTCATGTAGATATTTTAGTACTGGGTAGCTATTATAGCCTTTGAAGTTGTGACATATGACTGTTGAGCCAAAGTTAGGCTCAGAAAAAAGCCATTGACAAAACAATGTAGTGGTATCAGGCCCAGAAAAGACTTTCTCGTTAGGTCCACAGTTCACACATTCAGAGTCAGGGTTAATATCTTTGGCCATACAGAGATTGCATACTTTGTGAGCTACACAGAGATTAGGCTTATGCTCCATCGACCCACACCATGACTTGTTACAGTTATTACATTTGTTGCCGTCACTTTCGGGAAGGTAACCATCGTTACATTCTATGATAGAATCCTGGGTGTATTCAAAGTCAAAGAAAATATACTTGCTGCCTTTTTTTTCTTTTTATTGTCATTGTCTTCGTCTTCATTTGCCGGTTGCATGTAACACTGATGACTATCTACGACATACTCTTTGCAAGTTTTGTAATATGTTTCCCCACACACATGATCGTGTTTATGTTTTGATCGGTTAATAAGCTAACTGCACTGGTGACATCTGTGGTACGTCTCACAGGTAGATTTGCCATTTTCAATTTTCTTAAGATGAAGGTCAAAACATTCTTGGTTTATGAATTTACAATTACATGCAGAGCAATGTTTCCAGTCCTCTTTCTTATTAGAGTGTTATTTTCTGCAGAAATGACAAGGGTTATTGCAGGAATGTCATTCTTTATGATTGTAGCCTTTCTTGCACTCCGTACAAAAATAGCTTCGGGAAAGAAATCCAGTCATTGTTTTGATGACATCAAAGTGACTATCATGTAGATATAAATAGATCGGGATACCTCCTTCCGGACCACTGTATACTATAGCATTGAAATACTCTTTTGCCAATACAAACAATTGGTACTTCGGCAGCACAGCTTGAAATTTCTTCACATCTTCGATGCTGCATTTTTGCAAGGGAATACCAGCTCTAAGGTGTAATTGTTCAGCTAATACTTTCTGAAGCCCCAATCCTCTGCATATATTGTCCCACTGGGGGTGTTTTTCATGACGCGCCATGGCTGTCACTATGGCCCTTGCGCAACATAGTTCATCCTTTTTTTTTTATTTGTATAATGCTTTTCTTGTTTTCTAGCATTTTGGTAATGTCGACAATTGGTTTCATTTTATACCCGCTTCCTGATGGCATGTGTACATGAACCAGCTCCATGTTAAAGGTTTCATCAACCACAAACTGCTCGTAGGATTGCAGTACCCTCTGATAAAATGCGATCGACAGTCATTTCAGACCTTCTCATAAACGGTAGTACAATGGGAAAATCCAGTTCAGGGTTATCCATGGAAAGTCGTACTAAATCATTAGACTGTATATCTACCGTCATTCTGCTGATAATGTCTTGAAAAAGGTTCTTTAAGTATTTTAGACTGTTCGGCAAATCTGTAATTTCAACGTCGTTCACGCGTATTTTGTAATAGGTAGCTGTTATTTTAAACTTATCTATCTTTCGAACACCTATTTTCTCAAAGTCATAAAGGTTTAATGGCTCTTGTTCCATCTTCTGCCGTTTAGCTGCCCCACCACCCTCCTGTCCATCGGCTGAAAGTTTAACCGCTCCCCAGCCATGCTGTTGTACCATATGTCGATTGATAGCATCTTCGCTTATAAACGGTTTCAAACACTCAGGACAGTGTTGGCTGTTTTCACTATCGTGTTTCTTCTGGTGTCTCTCTAAATTGTCCTTCCTGTTAAACACTTTCTTACAAACTTCACATTGGTAATTTTTCCAATGATTTTCTGTTCTTCTATGTTTAAGAAGTTGACTCAACTTTGGAAAGTTAGCCCCACATTGTTCGCATGTGTAAGTCATGGTGATTTCTGAAAGTAGAATAAAAGTACTGTAATAGTCTCGACTTTATATAACCGACCAAACTGTATTAAAATACAATCAAGGAAAATGGCATAACATTTAACAAAGTTTTATCATAAAATACTAAAAAATAATCTAAAAAAGTCTTAGAATCAATAGTTTAGGAAGAAGAAAGCCAGGCGAGAAAAAGGTTCACCTTTATTTGTTTTACTCCAAATATGTGTTAATGCACGTTCAATCGTTACGTCTCACAGACTTGAAATAAAATTTAAAATGACTATACATGCCTCTTATAAGAATATTTTGTAGAACGGATGATCTGATTGGTTAAAAAAAACGCAGCCCATAACTTTATAAATAGGGGATGATAAACAACATCACATCATTTGTAAGTAAGCCACCAGAGAGTCAACATGGATAGCATTACTTGTTCAGTGTGCAACGAACCATTTTCTAGTAGATACAGTGTACGTAGACATAAAACACGAAAACATTACGGTGCATAACCATATCGGCGGGCTCTCTGCGGAAATCGCTATATCGGCAGGCTCTCTGCGTTCGCACCGGTCATTCTCTGCCATAAACACTAGAAAACGCTGGACGGAAGGGAAAGAAACAAACCAAAAGTCACTTTTCAAAGTTGAGTAGCTCAATATTAAGTATTGCACGGAATATTAGAGTATCTTAGCTATGTATATGCGTGTAAACCTTTCAGTTATCACCGACTAGAACCTGAAACTCGGCCGAACAGTTTAGTGATGTACCATCATGGAACACAACCTCTGCACTTTCTACAGGCTTCAGCAGGTTATTGCTTTGATTATGTCTATAATATAACCATCGAATGTATTCTTTTAAGTATATTCTTCAAGAAGATACCGATAAACTGGCCGATTTTAAAGTAAATTTCTTGATAAGCCCCTACTTTCGGTTTTGTTGGTGCACCGGAGGTCACTCTGCACATCACTTTTTGAAGCACAGGCAGACTCTCTGCATTTACCACAGGCATGCCTTCTGCAGCTATGGTTTATCTTATTGTTTTCGGGAAATGATTAATTTCATGGGTCCTTACCCTTACTTTGTGTTTTTAATTTCGTACTTTGCATGTAATTTCTTTTCGTAGTCAGATACAAATCTTTTTCCACCTGTAATTAGCCGGACGTCGCTATATGACTGAAATACTGTCGAAGCGACGGTAAACTCAAATAGTCAAGTCAGGCAAATTTGTTAAAGTATATGTGTGTTACTTACTTTTTTTAAATATTTTGTTGATAAGAATATAAAAGATAAATTTCCTCTAGGGTACTGTTTATTACAATAATTCTCATAATTTTAAATTGAATCGCCATACTTGCATGTTCCTAAAGATATTGTATAAATGAGTCTATTAATTTTAACTTTGTGCTAACTTTATTAGTTTACATATTAACATGCTTAACAAAGCAAAAGTAAATAAAGTCGAACCCCGGTTACTCCACCACCTCTTATTCAAATACCCGGCGCCATTCGAAATACTTCGTTGGTCCCGACCACTCTCCTTCTTATTTCTATATAAAAAATATCTGGGTTATTCGAATTTGTGCCATTCGAATACCTGGCCCCATCCGAAAAGATTTTTGGCCCGTGCCAATCAGTTCGTATGATTTTCGCACCCCCTTATCCGAAGTCGCTGACGAGCATTAATTACCGGCGACATTTTGAAAACAAACAATGGAAAGGCGCGAATGTCAATTAATTACCAAAATGAGTGGGAGACGGCCGCTTACAGTTTGCAAAAGTTGTTAATTGATTGGATGTTTGTCCATCAGATCAATCATAAAGGTAACGATTAATGATTTTATAGGTATGTGATATGTATTCATAATAAAAGGAATGCCGGTCAGACTGATTTAATTTATATTGTTTTAACTAGTATTTAATGCACAACAACTATTCAACACAATCTGAGTTAATAATTTCAGGTTATTCTAATGAATAAATAGACCTCAAAACTTTAGCTTGTCATCGTACTGATATGGAAACGACTACGATAGCACAAGATCTTTTAGCTGAGCAATCTGGGGAAGGACCCGGCAACGGATACGCTAGTAAAAGAAGATTTACACAAGTGTAACAAGTAGACCACGATTACAGCGTTTCTTTAAATGAACATTTCGAGACGACGTTGATATCACGTTTATACATGTAGTTCTGACCTGATGAATGTTTATGTATGTATTGATGTATGCATTGGTTATGCAACATTTATGCAGAAAAAGATTAATTTTGTCAATAAATATCATTTATCTATTGCTGTTTTCAAGATGACGTTGATAGTGGATACATGTAATCGCTTGTGATTTAGTTAGACCTGAAAAAAATGTACATGAATGTATCTTGGTTATTGACGTATGCATTGATTGTCTTTTTATCGATATCTTTTATGCATAAAAATGAAAATTGTAAAATTAAAGTTAATTAATATATATCAGTTTTCATTTACGCTCCTAAATCGTAATAACATATTTTAATAAGAGTACATTATATATTACGTTCACTGCATGAAAAAGTGGGTGGGATGGGTTTTTGTTCAAACGGTCGACGTGGTTTGGGTTATTCGAAACCATGTCTTACTCGAAATAAAACGGCTATCCCCGGGATTTCGAATAACCGGGTTTCGACTGTTCATAAATGAATAAATGCGTCCATGGATTAAAAGTAACACATGATTATTAACACTATTATTATTTTGTCAAAAACAAGGCCACTAGAGACGTGACCAACATACAATATAATGATAATAATATAATAGGCATTGTATATAATCATTTCATTATTCTTAAACATCGTACTGAAGAAAGTAAATTGATATTATAAACGTATTTCGAAAAATTGTTATTGTCGCGTAGAACAGATGCGTCACTGTTAATTCATTAAATTTACAAACAGACACGGATTTATTTGTGTAATTTCAAATCTTAGAGTATTTATGCAGAAATGTTATATATTTGTTAATATGTTTGACGGATTTTGGATTTTTTTAAAAAAAAAATTTAAGAAAATAAATACTAATTTATCTGTTTTAAATATTGACTTTAATATCACTTTCAGTTGCCTTAGCAACGCGAGAGGCTTTGTTTTAGTGTGTTTTTTTTTTTTGTTGTTTGTTTTTTTTTTGTTTTTGTTTTTTTCAGTATGAATGAAAAATATAAATGCGAGAAGAAATATCTCATATCTCAAAGCCATTTGCAGCCAAAGAGTTTTAATACTAATCAAATGTGTATTAAGTTGTTGACATATTTCGCCACAAACTGACAACCTATCCTACTTCTTACATAGGAGAGAATGAACGGTGTGTATTGGAACAAATGAAGGCAGTTTTGTGTGTGTGTGTGTGTGTGTGTGTGTGTGTGTGTGTGTGCGCGCGTGTGCGTGTTTTGTTCAAAATATTCGGAGAATATAGGCGGCATCCCCCACCCCACCCCCACCTTCTATTTTCTTTCATCTCCCCCCCCCCACCCCCCAATATATATATATATATATATATATAACAGTTTACCTACTATTTTCTTATACCTTCAACATGTTGTATCTTTTTTATTTTAAAATTAATAAGACTTTCAAACATGTTGTATCACTGGTCTTATTATATTTTATGCAATAAAACATCATTAAATAAGAGTAAAATAGAATAAAAGACTAACATAATTCATAGCAGAAAAATCCCCCTTTTAAAGTCCCCCCCCCCCCCACCCCTTTGGGTCCGGACTCCTTTCCCCCTAACAATGAGAAAAACACTGGAAGGGCAAGAAGCATGAAACTGTTATTTCACAACAATAAAACACAAAGTACGCTAGCAGTATGTTTAAAAAAAAACAATCGCTGGCAAAATGCAGAAAGCCTGTTTGTGGTAAAACCAGAGAGCCTGCCTGTGCTTCAAAAAGTGATGTGCAGAGAGACCTCCCGTGCAACGACAAAACCGAAAGTAGGGGGTTTTCAAGAAATTTACATTAAATCGGCCAATTTATCGGTATCTTCTTGAAGAATATACTTAAAAGAATACATTCGATGGTCATATTATAGACATAATCAAAGCAATAACCTGCTGAAGCCTGTAGAAAGTGCAGAGGTTGTGTTCCATGTTGGTACATCTGCCATCACTTAATTGTTTGGCCGAGTTTCAGGTCGCAGTCGCTGATAATTGAAAGGTTTACACGCATATACATAGCTAAGATACTCTAATAATCCGTGCAATACATAATATTAAGCAACTCACCTTTGAAAAGTGACTTTTGGTCTGTTTCTTTCCCTTCCGTCCAGCGTTTTCTAGTGTTTATGGCAGAGAATGACCGGTACAAACGCAGAGAGCCTGCCGATATAGCGATTTCCGCAGAGAGTCTGCCGATATGGTTATGCACCGTGAACATCCAGATATAATTCAAGGAGATCAGGATCCATATGATGAAGTACCGGTACACCATTATGGAGCTCCGGTGCACCGGGGCACCGGAGTACCAGGAGCATATTTCGGAGCACCGAGGCACCACTTTGGAGCACCGGGACACCATATTGGTGCACCGGGGCACCACTCCTCCTCCTCCTCAAGGAGCGCCTCCTCCACCCCCTCCTCCTCAAGGAACGCACCGGTGCACCACTCCTCCTCCTCAACCACACTCATCACAAGAAGAAAACATGGTGTGTCAACATCCATTTGCCATTATGATTTCGGGTCCTAGAGGTAATTTTTATTCTACTGGTAGTTTTATCACATTTTCGGTAACTTTTTATCTATGTAAGATTATCTTAAAAAAATCCTACATTTTTCCTGAAAAAAAAAGAAAAGATTTTTGACCTTTTTTTCAACATTTTGACTTTTGGGTCAATTTGTTTACATTTTTTTCCCTGTAAATTTCAGGATTTTGTTGGAAAAATTCGCTTTTTTTCTAAAATAGTTCATGTTTTTGTTAATTTTTGTATAGCATTTTATCCAAGTATAGCATTTTATCCAAATTACTAAAATAATTTCTTTTTTTTCAACTTGTGGGAAGACTACAATGGTGAAAGAGTTATTGCAGGATCACAGCTCAAAAATTCAACCTAATATTCAAAGGATCGTTTGGTTATACAAACGATGGCAACCGTTATACACACTGGTGCAAAGCTCTGTACTGCCTAGAGTAGAATTTATAAAAGGCATTCCTACCGACTTGGATGACGACGATTTCTTTAATACTAGAATGAACAATTTATTAATACTGGGCGATTTGTTCTCTGAATCTGGCAAAGATAAACGCATAACAGACTTATTAACTGAAGGTTCGCACCACAGATCTCTCTCCGTGATTTCTATCAATCAGAATTTGTTTGGTACCAAGTATCCTACACAGGGAAGAAACTGTCATTATATGGTATTGTTTAATAACCCAGTAGATAAACAATCAGTGATGACACTGGCTAGGCAAATGTATCCTGGACAATGTGATATACTTTTAAAACAATTTGCCAAGGCTACCAAGTATCCGTATGGACATTTATTGGTGGATTTAAAACCATTTACACCGGAGTATCAGAGGTTAAAATGTATTACACAAAATAAACAAAAGTCAGAATGCATGGATCACATGACCCCACAAGAACCTATAAAAAGAAGACGTTTTGCCAGAAGTGAATCATTCTGCAGTTGGAGTTCAAACGGGTCACATCGAAGATAAGCCAGAAGAGTCAGAAAAAAAAGTTTAGAAAATAATTCGGAAGAAAAATGGAAAATAAAGGACAAGCTTGTGACGATTGTGGGCAGTTATTTGATACTGTCCACGATGTACAGAGACATGTCAAAAACGGCTGGTGCCCTGAAAACAGGGAACAAAAGAAACAAAAACACGGGGAATCAAGCGATAGCGAAGAAGACGATTCTGTGGAAGATAACGAGGCATATGTCCAGTTGTAGAAAAGGGCTCGAGAGAGTAACGATCAAAAGTTCGATCAAATTTACAACACATTTATAGACAATGGTGAAGAAAGTGACACTGCGCAAGAAATGGCAGATGAACGTATACAACCCTATAATGAGAAGGAGTTTTTTTTTTGGCAAATACCAAACATTGATTGACAATTACATTCTACCACTCAGAAACAATAGATTGCATACACAAATTATAGCTCAGATAGACAAACTCGTATCTAAGGGATATAATACCTCGTCAGCTGTGACAAAAGTGTTAAGAAAACATAATTCATTTCTAGATCTATTCGATATGGATTTTACCAACGATGAAGACAGTGAAGAAGAATCCGATGACGTCAGCGAGGAGGAAAGTAACTCAGAAAACGTATAAATTAAAATCATTTTGTCTACAGTTGTTTATTTGTGTTGTGGATTTTCAACCGTCAACACGGCTCCTTTGAACGATTATTTAAAAACAATTTATTATGATCCAAAACATCCTGGTGCATCTGCTGGGCCACAAAAACTATATAAAGTGGTGAAATCGGAAGGAAAATTCGACATCGGCATGCATAGAATACGTAAATTCTTACACGATCAAGAATCCTATAATTTACATTAACCAGTGAGAAGACGGTTTCAAAGAAATCATGTGATAAGCGCTGGTAAAGATGATTTATGGATGGCTGATTTAATCGATATGAAAAAGTTTGCCAATTGGAACCACGGTTTCAAGTACATCCTACTGGTGATTGACACATTCTCCAAATACGTGTGGTTACAGCCGCTTAAATACAAAACTGGCGAAGACGTAATCCAGGCTTTTCAGTACATCTTTACAACTTCAAAACGATCTCCAGCCAAACTCATTACTGACAAAGGTATTTTAATCCTAATATTAAATTTAATTCAATTAACTATACAACTTTTTAAATGTTTATCTATATTAACTTTAAATAATGTGTGATTTACTTTTACTGACAAATACTACACAGTGTGTATTTATTTCAGGTCAAGAGTTTAAAGCCAAGAAAGTCCAGGATCTCATGAAGAAAGAAGTTTACTACTTTCCTACCCAAAATGAAACAAAGGCGTCAACATCCGAACGGGCTATTTTGACGATAAAGACCCGACTCATGCGTTATTTTTCTTACAAGGAAACCAGTACATTTCTACCGGTGTTACAAGATATCGCTGACAGTTATAATCATACCTATTACAGGACCATTGGGATGAGACCCGCTGATGTCAAAGATACCGACCAGGAGGAAGTGCGATTAGCTACTTATTTTGCTCAAAACTCCAAATCTATGATGACAGTGACAAAACCCTTCAAGTTTAAAGTAGGTGACTATGTGCGCATAAGTCATCTTAAAACAACATTCACACGAGCATATGACCAAACCTACACCGGTGAAGTGTTTAAAGTACATAAACGTTACCATAGGGGTACACTACAAATCTATAGACTACGAGATTTACAGGCCGATGATATTCAAGGAACATTTTATCAAAGTGAACTTCAGAAAATAAATGTGGATTTGAATCAGACGTGGAAGATAGACAAAGTGTTGAAAACCCGGGGAAAAGGACATAATAAACAATATTTTGTACAATGGAAATATTTTCCTAAGAAGTTTAATAGTTGGATAAATGCTAGTGATTTACATTAATTGTGCTTTTCATATGTTATATGTTAATAGTATTGTGTATTGATATTGTGTATTAATGTTGTAGCGTATGAATAAAATGTAAACTCTTAAACCATCGTTGCTATCTTTTCAAAACCATCGTTTTTATCTTCTTGACCTGTCCGTTTAAACCATTAGAGACGGATATAACAATCAGCAGCGTTAATGTGTAGCGAGGCGTTTAAGCCAGCGTCGTCTGCTACAGTGCAAATACATGTGGTCTCTATATATCACTTCACACTGGGCTGTCGATGTTTACTCTCTGGCGGCTATACTGTAACTAAGCGAATAAATACTATCAGATACTTGCTGCGCTCCGATTGGCTGGTTTATCAATAAACCTTAATATATTTGGAGGAAATCACTTACCTTGTAAACTTGGGATATTTTTTTCGCTATTGTATTAATTGTATTTAACGTCGTATAGGATATGATAGCTTTGATGTGTATCGTCCGGTGTTCAGAGCAGGAAAAGAAAGAACGAATCGGGAAGTCGGATTAAGTACTGCAGCAAAAACATATATAGACATAGGATAAACGTCCTTGACCGCACGGGACCTGTTCGGCCCGGTTACGCAAGAGCGGCTCCGAAAATTCCCTCCGTCCAAGATGGCGGATTTATATAGAATATATAGAGGGGTCATCAAGTGCAAACTGACTATCCTCCCGGCCTTGACTACTATTGTGTATGTGTATGTGTATGTTATATATAACATATTTATATAGCAATTATTGATAATTATTCCAGCATGTTAAGACTAGTACTTAATTGATATGTTTTCTGACAATATTATAATAATATATAAATCTTATCTTTATCATATCGAGGGGTGAGAGCGAATGATAAGTGCATATTAATATATAAGCACTTAGCATAGTTTTGCTCTCATCCCTAGATGAATATAGAGCTTAAGACTGCACACGTTGCAGGAGATCTCTGATTTGTAACACTGAAATGATAAAAGTAATACAAAGCAGTTTGAAAAACTAGTATGAAGATAGCAATACTTTATAAAAATATCACAGTAAGTGGTATGTACTTTGAATATATTAACTGAATACAAATCAAACATTTTTATCAATATCACATCTATAGCTCAATATTGCCGGTCTATAAAGATCATCGACTAGTGATTGGTTTTGTTAGTTGAAAAAAAGTAAGACGCAGATTAGCATGACTGTATTTCCGTTTGTGTTTTAATCGCCGCAACAAAAATATAAATGTATCATTTTTAGCTTTCTTCTGTTTCATATTTGTTAATACTGTTATGTCTTCATACAGTACAAGTTACAACACGGTCAATTACTATCAACCCGTGTCAAATATATTCAAACTATGGTCACTGTAGGTACTAGACACTGAAGCTCACCGTAGGTTTTTTTTTTTTTTTTTTTTTTTTTTTTTTTTGATTATGTTGATTTTTGTATAGCTAACTACGGAAAAAATTAATGGAACTACGCTTAGAACCTTAGAACTACGATGAACTACGGTCGTACTACGTCTTACTTGGTGTAATAAGTTTAACAAAGGTCAACTACGTTCTACTACGATCGTGACCGTAATATGCGACATTGCTTAAAGCTTAGTTCTATATAACGAAATAAGAAGTAGTTCAACCGTAGTTACAAACGTTATTGCTTAGCCGTTGTTGGCTTAAATATTTTCAAAATATATTCACGGCTAGGTAGGGTAGCAAGAACGTAGTTGACCCCAATTAAACGCAGTTAAGCATATTCAGTTGTAGTTCTCCCGAAATTTAAAATAGTTACAAAGGTAGTTGATTTTAAGAAATCCATATTTTGACTGGTATAAGTTGAAAAAATCAACATGTTCAAAATATATTTATGATAAGCTAGGAACACAAGACTATACTGTATCCATACTTTGAATGTAGTTGACCCCCTAGTAGACAGAAATTGACCCTACTTGACCGTAGTGATTACCGTATATAGTTGACCGTAGTGTCATGGTGCTATTTTACTAGAATTTGACGATTGTCAAGAAGGGTAAATGATGTTATATTTGGTAACATTTTGGTGGGAACTTCCACTCTGCATCGAATGCATTGCAGAGTAAGAAAAATAATAGAGAAAAAAGAAGAATATGAAGCAGGAATGTTATATTTTAAGAGCCAAAAGAGCATTGGCTGTGCCAACTTCTTGTTAGACGGCGCAGCCGTCTTATGCTGGAAAACGAATTCTGCATATTTTCCACGGCAAGTTTATCTGTACCTATCCGCGCTTTGTGCAGATCCATGCAATGCGATTCTGCACTAACGAATACAAGTGGAACATGTTACACAGACGTTTAAATTAAAACCGTAACCGCTTATAATGTAGTACTGTTTGTTAACATGTTTTTTTTTTTACCATTATTTGCACAAGAATCATCTATTTTAAGCGTGAACATTTCTTAATCAGAACAGGAACCAATTTTACATTCACGAAGATGTACTCCTATAAAAATAAAAGTAGCGCTCCGTATGTATGACCTTAAATAGTCCACACGTAATTTTGCATTAGGACGAGTAAGGTTCTTCTCAGAGCATTTCTTATCTTTAAAATAGAAAGGCAACCATTATAGTATCTTAAATAATCAAATACATTGTCAATTTTTACACATACACAACTACAGATAGCATGTTTACACTAGGTTCGCTAGTACTGAAAAAAGTAAATGACCAACTTAGGTATGCAACTTTATGAATGAAAGGTCCACGACCCTAACTCCGGATTATTATGTAACAAACAGAAAGCGAGTAGCAACAGCGCGTCGATTGTCGTTTTATGACTGCTTCGTAGTAGTTCAACTAGTTGCCTGTAGACAGACACTGACTTGTTAACTATGACCATTTCGCTCGTAGTTCAGCGTAATTGGCCGTATTTACATATACTTCATAATAAAACTTTCTTTATATTTCTTTTCACGCCAAATTTGGACCTATTGCAACCTAAGTCACCACAGTCACGCTACGGTTCTTGAAAGTTTATAGAAAGAAAGAAAACGGTATATACGTGTGACTATTTAATCTTCTGTAGTGTAAATCTACACATAAAAATCGGATGTTATTGACGCAATTTTTTCGTCAAACTTAAAATCGCACCTGGTGACACATATAACGAAGTCATCTTAGAATAGCTTGGTATAATCAACTTTTGTTTTCATCCTGTTAGATTCAAGACAAACATTTTGCAAATTTTAAAAAAAATACAAGCTTTGATATTGGACTCTCAATCATACTTAGCCAGAACAAATTTGGTGAGAAATATAGAAAGTTTATATATTAGCACTTGTAATGCTGAAATATTTTAAAATACAAAATCAAAATACGATTTCTTACATTATGTTCCCTTGTTATTATGTGCAAAAACAATGTCTTCTCATAATGATTTTCCGGAAACTGTTGTTGCAATGGCTTGTCACATGGTACAGTTGAATAATTGTATCTTTTTATTTATGGATGGATTTTCTTTAAAATGCTACTTTTAAAATCAACAAACTATGCTGTTAAGAATATTACTTGATAATTAGTGTAAAGGCATTAGGGTTGCCAAAAGTGTTTGGAAAAAAAATACCGACGCTGTTGTTAAAATATCATTAACATCTCGAAAATGTAACTTTCAAAGTCATGTGCAACATAAAGATCCTAACTGCAAATAAAAGAGATGGGTGTTTTGGATTAAAAAGAAACAGTGGTTTATATCGTGTCGTCTGCTACAACAGATCAAATAGGTATCTTACACAAATACACGTGTATTCAATAAGACAGATTGTCGTCTATTATACCAAAGAAATTGCTTGCGTGCGCTCATTCGTTGCGGTTTCATCAAATAGAATCGCGAATTTCGTATTTTTAAGTTCCTCACCCACAAAATTGAAAAGTATTTTGTTAAAAAATAAGCCTGGTGACCTATTTTTAAGCTTTTATCTTAAAGATAAAGTACATAGATAGTATTCATTGAAAAAATAAGATTGTTTACACAAACTTACAAATTGCATTTGTTTAAACATGAATTATAAATTATTAATTGAATATTGTAAACTCATTAAAATCGGTTTGAAATGATTTTTTTCTCTGTATATAATTTTGGCAGTAACACGCTTCTCAATAACATGGGCTATTTACTTTACCTCTATTGGACAATGAGTTGCACCAATGAGGAATAGGGTTTACAAATTCCTAGTTATACACTTCCTCAATGAAATATTTTTATATATATGCGCCATGTACAGGAATTATTAGAACTGTATTCAGTGTTTCAAAGCGTCATTTATGACCAAGGCTTGTCGCATTGAACAAGGTTGGTACCACTATCTTATTTTATTAAATCATTTGTGCATTAAATGCTTATTCGTATTGTAAATGTAAGGAGAATTTTTTTTAATGTTTTTAATGTTTTCTTTATTGCTAGATTGAACATTATGAACATATGAGCGACATAGAAATCAATGTGAGTCTGTAAAACTTATTGTCAAGAAAGGTAGATGTAGCAGAATTAGATGTTAATTATCAAGTAGCAAACATTTCATCGTTTTTCCGTATAAATGTTTTAACTTAAACAGTTCATCGTTACATAAAACATAAATTTTACAGAGCACAAAGACATAGCAATGCGAGAGTGCAACAGGTAGATGACATATCCTAATAAATTATAATTATATAGATCTTTCAAAATAATAACAAATCTGTAAAAAATAAGTATTACCATTTAATGTATTATGTCTCAACTTAAAAGCATGTTTACAGAATAAGGCTAATTTCTTAAGATCATTTTCATTATCAGAATTTAAAAGTTGAACAAATTTTACCACACTGGGTCTAATATAGAAATGTATTTTTTATATATTTCTTTCTTAAGGTTTCAAAAAATGAACATATAAGCACAAAATGAAATTCATCCTCTACATCGTTCTTATTGCATAAAGTACATTTTCTTTCATTTCTTTCAATATTCAAATGTCTTCCATATTCAATGTTAAACATATGCAATGGCAATCTAAGTTTAGCAATTATATTTTTTAATTTAAAACATTTTTATATTCTCAATATATATTGATATCTTAAAGTTTAATTTTACTTCCCTAAATAATACAAGTGATTCTCTTCCGATGATGTCGTTTTCAAAACACCTATAAAGTTAGTAAGTCTTTGTTTAAAAACAGGCATAAATACTTTTATCTTTACTGATTCCGGGAACAACCAAACACCGTTAAAGCCTGAATCTTGTAACATATCCCTAACTTGTGAACACCAGTTAATGCAATTGTTGTCACTTTCAGCATCATTCCTCATGTTAAATAGTGTATTATATAAGATACAATTATTTCCTTTTACAGAATGTAATTTCAAAAAATATTTAACTATTCTAGCATATCTTGTTATATATAAAGGATACCTTCCTAATTCACCATAAATAGCATGATTGCTTGCACTTAATTTAAAACCAAGTGACTTTTTAGAAATTTCCTATGTATCATAAGCAAGATCTTCAAATGATTGTTTCAACAGTTTGCTTGCTCATATCATTAATGTATGAGCAATAAACAATATAATTATTTCTTTGCCGAATGTAAACTATCGACTTTTTCAAATACACGTTAACCGTCAAATTGTAAACATAAATGCGCACAATGCACAGAAAGACTGTCGGGTGGATTTACATGGGTGATTGTATACCTGAGGAGGTTATGACCTTATAATCACATACAATCCATACGCAACTGTGCGCGCAGGGATATAATGCGTCGAAAATAGCTGAGGAAATTATGAGATGATTATAAGGAAACACTGTTTCTTATACGAATGGATATACGTGCCGTTATCATCAATTAATACTTTTAAAATATGTTACAACCACGCGATTAGGGCCTTTTATTATTAATTCTTTAGATATTTATTTAGTCCGGATGACACTAAAATCAAAATGACTAAAATACCGAACAAAAGACATTTACTGAATTTATTTCTATGAACTAGAACTAATTTTAATCAAATTCAAGTTGTTATCGATAACGTTGATCTATGAATAATATGGTATGGTATGATTCCCAACTGTGACAAGTTAAATAATCTGAAAACCCGGGCTTCTTTCGTTTTATCGTTTTTCCATAATGTGAAATGTACTTAAAGTTTAGAAGTTACCCTAAATATGTGGGACCAGAGGGTCATAATGGCCCTGGAACCGCTCACCTGAGAAACATTGCATTGATTGTCTGTAGAAGTTACTATATCGTAGCATACTCATACTGAATTCGTTATCCATACAACAGTACAGCAAGATCATTTCAATTCCAGACATCAAACTGTACCTTGGGCTTAATTTGACTGAAGTACCTTAAAAATACAAAAGTAGGTCACTTGGTCATGGTCATCCAAGGTAAAATTCAATGCAACACACAAAAATGTACCCGTGGTTTAAATTGAGGGCTGTAGCTTAAAATATCAAACGGTAGGTCACTGGGTCATGATCAAGGTCATTAATGGTCAAAATTAAATTTTACAAATAAAACTCTACCTGTGCTCAATATTGAAGGTTAGAGCTCCCTATATAAGACTATGTAAAAAAAAAAAAAAAGTGAACAATGAGCGTGGCCAATTTTGACCACAGGGTCATATGATTTGAACAAACTTGGCAATCGACCACTAGATAACGACACACACCAAAATATTTTAGCCTAAGGCCTTGTTTTATCAAGGGTTTTTTTCTATATAAGTCCATATAAAATCAAGTGATTCCTTGAGCAGAGCCATTTTTGACCCCAAGGCCACAATATGAACAAACTTGGAAAAAGGTCCACTTTTGGCCATACTGCACATTATTTTAATTCCAGGCCATGTGGTTGTCATAAAGTTTGAAGTAGATTGATCAAGAAATGAAGCTGCTAGAATGTACACAAATTGAATCTGTTTTCTTTTTCATCATTCAAAGGCCATAACTCAAGATTTACTTTGCAGATAATAGCAATAACCAAACTTGCCGGAGAGATTATGTTTATGAGAATTGTCATAAAGTTTGAAGAGATGAAGATGCTAGAGAGTGAACAAGGTGAAATCTGGCATTTTATTATCACTCAAGGGCCTTAACTCAACACTTACTAGGCGGAATTCAGCCAAAATTAAACTTGGCCAAGAGATTTTAGCTATAAACAATGTCACATACAGTCGAACCGCGGTTACTCCACCACCTCTCATTCAAATACCTGGCGTCATTCGAAACACTTCGTTGATCCCGATCACTCTCCTTCTTATTTCTATATAAAAATATCTGGGTTATTCAAATTTGTGCCATTCGAATACCTGGCCTCATCCGAAAATTTTTCGGCCCGTGCCAATAAATTCGTTAGATTTTCGCACTTACTTATCCGAAGTCGCTGACGAACATTAATTACCGGCGACATTTTGAAAACAAACAATGGAAAGGCGCAAACGTCAATTAATAACCGAAATGGGTGGGAGACGGCCGCTTACAGTTTACATATGTTGTTAATTGATTGGATGTTTGTGCAGTTTAATCATAAAGATAAAGGTGATGATTGATAATTTTTTTAGGTATGCGATACGTTTTTCGGATAGGCTTGGAAAGGAAGAATTAAACAAGTGTAACAAGCAGACCACGATTACATACTGTTTTAAATGAACATTTCGAGATGACGTTGATATCACGTTGATACATGTAGTTTCTTGTGATTTAGTCAGACTTGATGAATGGATGTATGCATTTATTATGTATAATTTATGCAGAAATAGATGAATGGTGTTAATTACATATCAAATATCCATTGCTGTTTTCAAGACGACGTTGAAATTGGATACGTGTAGTCGCATGTGATTCAGTCAGACTTGATAAATGTATGTATGTATCTGTGTTATTGACGTATGCATTTATTATATATGCATCGATATCATTTATGCAGAAAAAGATGAAAGTTAATTATCTATAGGCGTTTCCATTTACGTTCCTAAATCAAAATAACATATTTGATATAAAAAAAACATTATATATTACGTTCACCGCACGAAAAAACATGGCTGGGATGGGTTTTTGTTCCTAATGTCGACGTGATTTGGTAATTTCGAATACATGCCTTACTCGAAATAAAACGCCGATCCCCAGGACTTCGAATAACCGGGATTCGACTGTAGTTTGAAGAAGATTGCTGAAGAAATGAAGATGCTAGAGTTTACACGAAGTGTAAGCGGTCAATTTTTATCTTTCAAGGGCAAAAATTCCAGACCTTATGGACGTATATCAGTCAAAATCGATCTTGGTTGAGAGATTATGGCTATAAACATTATTAAGTTTGAAGGTGATTGTCTAAGAAATGAAGATGCGAGAGTGTACATAAAATGAAATCTTGCATTTTATCTTTCAAGGGCCATTGCTCCATACCTTTTAGGCGGATATCAGTCATAATCGAACCTGGCTGAAGGTTATGGTTACAAACATAGTTATCAAGTTTGAAAAATTTTGCTGAAGAAATTAAGATGCTAATTTGTTAACGAGAAAATGTTGACGGACGTCCTAAATGACGGACGGACGACGGACATTGACTGACCACAATAGCTAACCTTGAGCACTTCGTGCTCAGGTGAGGTAAAACCGGCTATGTTGCACAGATAGATAGCATTTTTATTTGGTAAATTCTTCGAAAGACAATAACCCTCTTATTTAAATGATGGAAAAGGTTTTTCAAAGTTGTCGGTATGTCTGTCTGTCTGCCTTTCACACTGTTTGTCCGGAGCATAACTAAAAACATCGTAACACACACACACACACAAACACACACAGAGTTTACAGACTCAACCTTTACAGAATACAATCAATTTTTACATTAACAAGTGACAAGATACAACATATGGAAAAGTCGCATCTGCAGAAATAAATGCAACAAAACATGTTTACATTTAATTAATCATCAAACAAGCTGCAGAAATACAGAAACATTGTCATTACCTCATACCATACTGTAGAATGTTGAAACATTTAAGTGATTTATTTGTTCAGTAGGGGTTACTATTATTCAAAAGACACGTACTGCAGCCACATATAATGAATGTAACATATCACTATACCATAAAAGGTGTCATATTGCTGCTGTAAATAGGACAACAGAACAGTTGAGCTACGCGAACCCAGTAAAGTATTGACCAGTGACGATCTATCCATTTCACTTAAACATAGCCATACAGAGTTTCCACATGTCTGTTTAATTTTGAGAAAAAGGGTCTTCATTCGAAACTTTACATACGGACAATCGAGAATGATATGGTCGGTTAAGCATGTATGACTGCACGGGTGTTTACATTTATTACTAAAGTTTTCAAATCTGCCTAGATATGTGATCAGTTTAGCAACTGTTTTGCAATATGTCAAATACTGCGTATTTCTAGATGCATATAACCATAATTCACATACTCGATACTGATTATGCATGGACCCAAACCTAGTAAACTCAGCTGCCATCATACGAGAATGCCATTCCGACTGAACTTTAATGTATATACTGTTGTTTATTACTTTCTTGCAAATATATTTACATGGAAAACTACCCGTCATGATATATGCATCTAGATAATGCTTCAAACTATACTTGACCAGAATAGTACATATATCACGAGCAAATCCAAGAACCTTATCATCTAATTGTTGAGAACAAATTCTCAGCAAAAACATTTTCTTAACAGCACAAAACCTGGTTAAGTTGCATAACTGTCCAAGTAAAATGAGTTTTCTCTTGTCAATCTCAGCTTCTATTGGGAAACAACATAACATACTCAGAGCAATATCCGTTCTGCTTCTTGCATTAATTCCTTGAATACTTTTAATACATAGCCTATGTGCCCTTTCTAAAAATATTATATCTTTATCAGATATATTATACAAACATTCACTACCATATAAAGCCTTTGGTAATACAATAGAGTTATATTTTCTTGCAAGTAATCGGTTGAAGCCCGTTTTCATGAAAACCGTTACTGACCAATCCAAAAAAGGTTTTTCTCAATTTGTTTGCATACTCTTTCACCATACATGATTTTTTCTCTACTGATTAATATTCTACACCTAAATGCTTATATTGGTTAACTATAGGTATGCATTCACCACCTATTGTAAACGTCTTACTGAGACGCAAGTTATACCGTTCTTTCTCATTTAAAACCATTATAGCACACTTGCTTGGATTATATTGAAAGCGCCATTGACATGAATAAACATAACATACATCAATCATTTGCTGGAGGCTATCCATAGATAGAGACAGCAACAACATGTCATCGGCTACAGTAGGTGCAGAAAAACAGGTGTCACCTATTGAGAGACCAATTCTTAAATCTACTAATTGTTTAATTAAATCATTTATGAAACACAGGTACAGATATGGAGAGAATACCCCTCCCTGTCTTGTTCCCTGCAATATTGGGAACCAGTCTGATTGGAGCCCATCATACATTACACAACTGTACATGTCTCTATGCAACTCTACAACACTCAACCATAGACGCTTGGATATGCCCATCTCATGTAATTTATAAAATAAACCATCATGCCAGACTCTATCAAAAGCCTGTCTAGCATCTAAATAACATGCAAAAAGTCTGCTCTGATTTTCCTTGCAATAACTTACACACTCTTTTACCATAAAATTTGTCATATTACAACCCATATTGGCCTGGAAACCACCCTGTAATTCATGAATAGGTTGTGCAATATCAGTCTTAAACCTGTTTAACAGAATACCTTCATACAATTTTAATAATGAAGAAGACGTGGTAATCGCTCTGTAATTTTTTGGGTCTAGCTTACTCTTGTTACCTCCTTTATGTAAGGTTATAATATATCATCTTTTCATATTCTTTGGTATATACACATGTTTATACATAGCACTAAAAACATCAACTATAATATACAACAAAGATCTACCACCATGTATCAAATGTTCATTATATATTCTATCTAGACCACACATTTTACCTCTTTTTATTGATTTAATTAAGTTCATTATTTCTTCACACGTAATATTACAATCTACATCCGGGACCAATTGTGACGTTTTTAAATCATCAACAATGTGTTTAACATTTTCAAAGAATACGTCATCATAATTCTCACACTCAGTATCACTGTATATGTTAGAAAAATAGCACCCCCATGCTTTAATTATTTCATTAGAATCACGTATTATTTTCCCGCCAAATCTCATCTCGCTACCTGTACGTGATTTTCTATCTTTTCTCTTCGCATTAAATAACCACCAAAACAGTGCACTGTCGATGCCTAATGCACGATCTATATCTTCATGAGACTTACGCAAAAAACTCTTTAGATGCATTTCGTTTTAAGGAGCGAAATGCACGCTTGGCAGCTTTATAATTACGATAAGAAATGAAACTATTACCATGTGGCCTACCATCAGCCAGCCATGACTGTCTATAGTACCTCATATTGGCATGCAACCTTTTAAGTGTATCATTCCAATAGGGTTACAAATGTGGAGAATATTTTGCCTGAGGTAAACAGTTGTCGGAGGCATCGTTAATACGTTCAACAATTAAAGAGTATAAGGACTCAATAGTTGTGTATGCATCAGAAAAATCCAGTGATTGGATGTTACAATGTAACAGTCTTGTAACCTCTGACTCATAAAATAGTATACTCCGTTCACCAATATTTTGCCATTTAATAGATTTAAACGAGGAATTCATCGTACTACATGTATGCAACACAAACTCAAAATTAAATGTAGCAACAATAGGCCTATGCGTTGACACATTTAAACAGTTATCATCCAGAATTTCACATGTCATTATTGCATCTATACATTCCTCGTTACAGATGATATGGTCAATCAGACTCTGATATTTCCCGTCGTATGATACATAAGTAGCCTGCGCCCCTGTGCAAAACGGTAATGTATTGATGGCTATTAAATGATTTACAGCCATAAACTGACTAAAATATCTTCCCCTAGCATCAGGGGGTTTGATAAAACGCTCACCCTGTAAATGCGTATTAATGTCACCCATTATAATAACGCTTCCTCTTTCAGAGTACATACAATACAGATCCTGTATCTGCGACACATGCTCCCTATAAGTGTCCATTGAGTGATTTGTACATGGGGCATACACTTGCATCACATATACAAAATTATTCTGCGATAATTGTATCTGTATACCGATAATCCGCTTACTGTCTATATCTAGCACTGACACTCTGTTATCTAAATCCCTTCTCCACAATAAGGCAACCCCTCCTTTACATACCTTATTATCATATATTAGAGATGTATCAGCACCTGACTGACCAATACCGTAGAAGTTAGGATGTATAATATCAAGGAAATGTAGATCTCTTGTGTGTAACCAATGTTCTGAGGTGCCACATATATGAATATGCTTATTTGTGAGTAGGTTACTTAAGTAATATGAGCTTGACATTAACCCAGTAGCATTCCATGTACAGACCGTTAAGTTAGACATAAAAACGAAAAAACAAATAATGTAATAAATACATTCCATTACCACAAGACAGAGACACCTATAATAAGTGTAGTTCATTTGTCGTTCAAGCGTGGCCACCGTGGTAGCCATTTGCACGTGCAGACCCATACAAATGGTCACCGTTGTAACCATGGTAACGGTGACGGTCATAACTCTTTTCTGAGGTTTGATCGCAATTGCCATCAGCTCTCGCCTGTACATAGCGGCTGCCTCCGTTTCCTCTCTCGTAATCGTTGACCAACTGATGATCATCACTGTTGATGTGGTCCGTGCGCACGTGGTGCGTGCCGTTATACTGGTTATAATGGTTATGGCGAGGGCGATTCTGTCTTGGTTTTGACAACCATGGATTACACACGACACCACTGGGCCAGAAACCTTCCCCAGTTAAACGCTCAACATATTCAAAAGGAACATTTACTCTTATAACAGCCATTTCACTGCGTTTTGGGCGGAAAATCGTCACAAGAGTCACTTTTATGCCGCGCGTTCTCAGGTAGTTCGTAAGCAAGGTTTCATTTATTGAGTTGAAAAATCCCCCAACGAAAAGGCGCTTTGTTTTTCTCCTGATGTGTTCCGTGAAATCATCAACGTCAACAACTTGCTGCTGTTGATAATGACTTTCATTTTGATTAATATTGGACTTAGTTTCAGCACATTCAGATATTTTATCTGGTCTCACAACATTTTTACCGTTAACTCTGACTGGAATTTCTTCTTTATTATATAAGTTATGTGCATCATTCGACGGTTCTTTGTTATTCACTTTAACCACCTCGTTATACGACTCTTTTTGCGGTTTCTCCTTTGATCGAATAAATCTGAGGGAGTCACCAGACCCTGTAATATACACATCCCCAGCACAATGCACCGGCTCAGGTGATTTTAATGGCGTCGAAATTGAGAGTTCAGGTTCGATCCCTTGAATCGCCGGTACGACTTCCTTATGAAAAGGCTTAGCAGGTGTGCTATCTTTTTCACTATTAAGTTTCTTGAGTCTAGCTTCGACCTTTCCTATTATCTTATCAAAGTTTTTTACGTCTTTGGTCATTTTCTCTTTCAACAGTGTGATCTCTTCTTTATAAACTTCACTGTAAGAAGCAACCTCAGAACGTAACAATTTAATGTCAGTTTTCGCACTTGACACGCCCATACATCTCTCATCATTTAAGCATTCAAATGACTGATTTAGCTCTTGTATTTGCTCATCGAGTTTGCCCATATATTCATAAATTTCAGTTTTAAATGTTTCTAGGCCAACTTTAATCTGTTTTATTTCTTGAGCTTGGTTAACACACAGCCCTACTCGTTCCTCCTTTAATTTTAAGACATCTGATTGTAACTGTGTAACGGCTTGCTTGTGAATATGTTATTCTGTAGTTGAACCGTGTCTTTTGAGTTGATTGACCTGGATTCATCTTTTTTAATTAATTTGGGCGAGCTTAAAATGCTTTTCAATTCCTCGTATGGTGCGCCATCAAGTACAGATACCAGGGTGTGTATGTCGTATGCCAATTTATAGGCGACACTATCCCCTTTCCTCGTAAATTTACGTTTCTTAAGGTCACACATCTGTGAGTATGGGTAGTCATTGGAATCCCTAACGTGCAAGAAGAGTCTCGTACATGCTCGAGAAACATATCGTCTGACGCCTTGTCAGATGTCACGTGATCAATGAAATTGCTCTTGGGAAGTTGGTGAAATAATTCTTGAAGATTTTGGATAATGTTGGTATCATTAGATATCTCAGAAAAGATGCTATTCTCAGTCACATTTATTCGCGGACATTGAGACACGTATATCTGATTATCCTGTGTTTGGGAACTATTTGGCGAGTCAGCTTCATTAAAGCTTACTTGGCCCGGCATGTGTTGTGACTGAAACGGTACATAGTCTGATAATTTCACAGCACGCAAAGGGATCAACTCGTGACCGCGTGGACTCGACATAATTCTGTATTATACAATGGTCATAGCAGCAGGCACCATTACCTTTGTTGTCCGCACAACACCTTACTATGGTTTGAAATGTGTTTGTATTTGTGGTACAGTTCAAACAAAGAAATATGTAGAAATACAAATGTCCAATTTCTACCAGTTCTAAATATAAATCGTCAATACATACGTCTTCCCGAAAAATTATCCAATAAGTATGTATAAAATCACATTATTTTTTAGCACTTAAATCCGTATTTTCATCCATTTTTATCAGAGCACAAAAACATCAACCTCCTTTTTTAGCGCATGCACCGTGTTACATTTACAGCTTTTCTCTCGAGCACTTGTCTAAACACAGAATAGCATTCCGCCCAAAACATAACGAACATTTTGTATAATATAACCTTGTGAATAGTGTGAAATATTGAAACATGATATGTCATGTGACTCTCGTGTACAGTGTATAATTTTCACAAGTAGTAATCGATAGATATAAAGCTAGCCCTCTATTCACGTGGATTCATAGGTGTGTTTGGGTCCCCCTCCACACAAAGAACAGTTTTGAAAACAATTGGGCATTCGGATGTGCTTTAGTTTGTTCTGAAAATATACAGACTGAGATGTATATACCAACAAATAAATCCTTACTCGATGTGATTAAATATAACTCCCTACTTGGCGCTCAGCATTATAAGTTCTAGGACTGACTGACCTGGTGTCAGGATAATGTGATTTGGCGTGGTCTATGACGTTATACAACAATGTGGCAGCACTATATCTGTCTCAAGTATATAATCTCCAAATGACTGAACTACTGTCGGCAAGACGTTAAACCCAACAAAATAAACAGAAAGGTACAATTGAACATAAGTCCGTCTAATAGTAGGTCATTTCGACCGGGAATCAGATTTGCAACCAATGTCTACGAAATATATCCGCAAAATATGTGGTAGAGATGGAATTATTGTTAGCTCGTGTACAATTGATGAGTTATATGTTATTTATATATGGAAGATATAGAAAGACCGACCCGATGGACACCTCAGCCTTGCTGTTTGAAAAATAACTCTGTTAACTGTTATGAAGCAGCGCCATCTATCGGTAAAATACGACATGCGGAATACCCACCAGTATCATTCCTGCTTGCATTATGACAATTCTATCTTTCATTGTTGTATTTAAATAATTGTTTTCAAAGTTAAATTTTCAGGTGACTTTGTTTCTTCTTCAAAATGATACTAGTTAATACATTCCGATTAAAACGAACATTTTCAATCTTAAATGTGAATAAAAGTAAAACGTTAACAAGTTAAACATAGCATCTACATTTAAGAATGTGTAATATACGCACAATAACTCCAAACTTACACCTTAAACGTAAATATGGCAAACAGAAACTATATTATATCGTTAAAGGTGTACTGTTCAAGTAACAATTTCAAGATTGTAATAAGCATATTGAAACTGTATTAAGCATTTTGTAAATATAATTAACAGGTAAAATTGTGATAAGCATTGTGAAACCACAATTAGGGAAAGAAATGAACTAGCGGATATCCCCTCCCATATATATTACACTCATATCTGCGGAGTTCTTGGTCAACGTATCTTGTTATTTTCATCTCCATCAAAATCTACTTAAAGAACTTACTTTACAGCACAGAAAACGTCCGCTCATCAAATGTAATAAAAATGCAAAAGACAATCCTTTGTTGAAATTAAATTCATAATGACAAAAACACACCTATGCATGTTGTGTTTGTGTATTTAAAGCATAATGTAAATAAAAATATCATTTTCATAAAAACTGAAGATAAGAGTGTTTTCTGAACACATGTGTCACCAACTGAAACGTGACGGACAGAGGGACGGACAGTCGACGGAAAAGTGATCCCTACGTGTCATCTTTTGCTTACAGCAGGTGACACAAAAAAAAATGGCGCTGAATTTGAAAATTGATTTTATTGGACCAAGTAATACATAATCTACATATAATGCAGTTAAACGGGAAACTTTATATTTCATTCCATAATCAATTGTAATATTTTTAATTATATTTGCAGATGGTATGCAATTGCCGTTGTTATTTGAGAGTCGAAAACTTCTTTGGAAAAGCACTTGCAACTTACGGCAGGTTTGTAGCAAGGCATCCTTGGAAAGTCATTGCAATAGCGATACTTATAAATGGTATATTAGGAATAGGCATGATTAAAATGGACTATGTCATTGACGTCCAACGAATGTATACACCTATAGGAAGTCAAGCTTGTAAGGATGCAAAAAGAATTAGCAGTATTTTCCCAGATGCAAGTGGAACCAACTTTATTGGATATCAAAGACCTGACGTAGGGAGCATTGGTGAGGTCATAGTAGTGCCAAATGGAAGGAATATTCTTAACACCACTTTCCTGGCGAATTTGGTAGATCTATATAATTTTTTGTGGTCTGTTTCTACATTTGATGAATATGGTTCGACAGTTCAGCTGACCGATATCTGTGCCAAAAATTACGGTAACTGTTCCATAGATGGTCATATATTTGTTGACAACGAATTCATAACAAGCGTTTTGTTAAACAAAGTACCATACCCAGTATTTAATCACACGCAACAGGGACAGATATATTATGAACAACTTGTAGGTGGAGCCAATTTCAGTTTTGGTACATTATATTCTGCAAGAGCATTATTGTTACGTGTCCATCTTCGCACTGATTCTGCTTATCACATTAATGTTGCGAAGAACTGGCAGGATTCATTTAAAAGAAAACTAGAAGCATATAAATCCAGTCATTTTGATATTGCATTTTCTCATTCAGATTCTTTGAGTGAAGAAATAAATGAAAGCGTTTCTAGTGATACAATTCTCTTTGCCATCACGTTTGTTATGATGATAACATACTCCTGTATTGCAACAATGACAGCAAGATGCGACTGTGTTGGGCAGCATTCAGTCCTCGGATTCGTTGGTGTACTTACCGCAGGTCTTGCTATTATATCAGCCTTTGGGTTCGCATGTTTTTGTGGTGTCGAATTTGTCAGCACCGTTGGTGTTATTCCATTCCTCATAATAGGTATGTAGTTCATCGATAAATATTCCAGCTTTTTAACATAATTTTGAAATATTACATATATATAGCTTAAATGAATAAATTCATAATTAGATTAGTATAATATATTTTGCATTTTTTAGTATAAGTTGTAAGATCTTATTTCCAAATCAACGTAAAATGAATAAGGTTGAACTTGAATGCACATTTGTTCTTATATAGGTATAGGTATTGACGACATGTTTATGCTGATGTCTGGAATGTCTGAGACAAATTTTGATGATGATGTGGAGACTCGAATCGGCGAGACCATGCGCACCAGTGGTATATCTATTACCGTAACGTCCCTGACAGACTGTTTGGCATTTGCCGCTGGAGCATCATCTGTTTTCCTTGGTGTCAGGAACTTCTGCATATATGCGGGTAGATATTTTAGATTCGTGTTTTATTCCATTTACTTCTTTTCAAATTTGTGCTTTTTCTGTACTCCCTTTTTTGTTTATTCAATATATCTTATATTAACAAATCACTACGTATGACTATGCTTGACAAAATCACAGTATCACATTATATCATAATAGTAGTGATCAAATTAAAATTCATTGGATTTATATCTTTATCAGAACGTTTATCTATTTACTGTCAATACTCGTACAAATGTAACTCTGCGAGTTTTTTTTTTTATCTATTTGAGTTATTGGCTTAAAGAAGTATCTTAAATACAAGTATGCCAAAGTGAGTAACCATTTACTAGATTTTTCAGATATGGACAAGTCACTTAATTGAAAATGTCAGGAAATCCTTTAATATGAGTGGATCATATCAAAATGAAAGGCCCATTTTACTTCCGAAGCAGTATTTTTTCGGACAAGAAAGCAAAATGTGTACTTCAGAATTGTTACGAGATGCAATTTGTTTTCCATAGATTTAATGCATGTCTACTTTAACGAATTAAGAGTGCATAAACTGATGACGTAGTTGATAAACAAACTGTAATTCGTTAACGGATTTTCAAATTTAAATTATTTCCGATTATTCGGGATTATTCCTCAATGCAAAATGTAAACAATGAGATTATTTCGACAGCCATCATTTTAATGCGTTTAACTGTTATTTTACAGCAAATATTTGCACGTTATGTACTCATTGTGTTAGTCTACAATATGTCAATGCTATTTTATATTTACTCTTCCACGTGTATTATTTGGGGCCTCCGTGGCCGAGAGGATAAAGTCGCTGACTTTAACACTCACTCAGCCCCTCACCGCGTGGGTTCGAATCCCGGCAGGGTCATTCGGATTTTCATGTGATGGGTAGGTCGATGGTTCTACCCGGATGCCTCCGTGCAGGTGTGCATTTAAAATTGGGTTATTACGCAAATACATAGCCTCTTTTGTATCGCAAAGTGTGAAAGGATTTTTTTCAAGAATAAAGAGAGATGTTCTACTTACTCTGTCGTGGGTGCTGGTTTCCGGAAAAGTAAACTTTTAAATTTGAGGTTCAGTCTCAAGGAAACTTCAAATTAGGGCACTATTTAGGGAACCCAAATATTGGTGCTAAACTCAGTTAGGTCGCCGCATGTAATGAACGATAGTTTTACTGTGGGTAATGTTTTTCGGCAAGAATCATATCTTTTATTATCTCTTTACAACTTGAGATCCTATCAGAGTTAACTCCAAATGATGGTAGTATGTTATAAATTAATGCCACCACGGGTGTTGAACCCAATTCATTAAGTTCAACTGAGCAATAAACTAAGCCTTTATGGTACTTCAAGAATATTCAAACAGGGGAAGTACACGAATATATATGCATCTGTTTGCACCGATATATGTATTTTGAGCCAACTACTTTCGATGTTAAAATTACATTAGAGTTAAGGTGTTCCGATAAACTTCTTTTTATTTTATTTTATTATTATTATTATTTTTTTTTTTTTTTTTTTAAATCTGAGATCAAATCAATGAAACTTGATATGAAGATAGTTCGCCGTAATAGAAATTCAAACATTAACCAAATTAATTCAAGATTAAAATCACAAAGAGTACATATACTGATGCTTTATGTGCAAAAAGTCATTATCCTTATTTTTAAACGTACTGACAGATTTTGTTTGAAACTTATTTGGTGAATCTAAGATTTCCAATCTGTAAAATAAGATAATTTCCTATTTTAATCAAATTGAATCCATGGTAATTTCGAAATTTATTTGAAGATTTGTATACATGTAGATTTGTATTTTTAAACACCAATAATAATTTTAAAAAAATTGATAAAATCATCCTTTCGGTTAAATATTTCTTAACTGAATATATCAAAAGTATGACCATTTTAAAATACTTGCTATCTTATTTAGAACAAATAACTATATTATACTTTTCTTATAGTTAAATGTTTTAGAAATACCTTCGTTCGAATATTCCTTTCAATAATAGAGCGTGATGTCTTACAACTCTTGTATAATAATTTCAATTCTTGTAGGCATCGCTGTCTTATTCTGTTACATCGACCAAGTGACAATATTTATTGCATGCATTGCAATAAATGCGAGACGTGTGTCCGAAAACCGCCACTTTGCCACATGCATCCGTGTACGCACAGCCGAGGAATGCCAGGAAAATGGGAAGTCAACACTCTTTGTACGTTGCTGCTCTGGTCGACCGCCAATGAAACAGTCAGAATCAGAGAGTTTTCTAGATCGTTTACCAAAACGGCTTTTACAAAAACTTGTATCATCCAAACCGATAAAAGTATTGCTTATTATTTTATTTATGTCCTTCTTTGCAGTTTCCATTTGGGGAATCACTGAACTACAGCAGGGTCTTGATTTGAAGAATTTGGTTTCAGAGTCATCGTATTATTATAAATTTAGGACTTATTATGATCAACTGTTTCCCCAAGGAACTTTAATTTCAGTTGTTTTCGATGAAAAAATTGAGTATTCAGATTCAAATGTTCAAGATCGTATATATAACTTACTTGAAAAGATTAAATCTGAAAGCACGGTAAAAAGTAATATTGAAATCGCAAATTGGCTGACTTCCTATCAAGCTTACGATAGGTATAACGATTCGACAACATCCGTATTTATGGAAGAGCTTCATTCTTTCCTGTCCATTCCCTCAAACTGGAAGTACGAAAATGATGTAGTTAAAGATATTACTCGAACAGAAATCATTGCTTCTCGCTTTCACCTTATATCAGAAAGTATCAAAGATATGAAAGAACAGGGCTTATTCATGTTACGTATGCGTGAACTGGTCGAGGATTGTGGTTTTTCTGTTTTTGTTTTCTCACCAGCTTTTATTTTCTATGAACAATATATCCTAATAGTGTCGCAAACAATCCAGACTGTTGGTATGGCAGTAGGTATGGTGTTTCTTGTCACGTGTATTTTTATGCCGCACCCTCTTTTGTTGGTATACATCACAGCTACTGTTGCTTTAATAATGGTCGGAGTATTTGGTTTTCTACCGTTTCTAGGACTTACACTTAGCTTCTTAACTATGATACACCTCGTGATGAGCATAGGGTTCTCTGTTGACTTTGCAGCCCATATTTGTCATGGGTATATGGTTTCTTCAGGAGAAACAAGAAATGATAGAATGAAAGCTGGGATTAACCTCTCTGGGGCGCCGATTTTTCATGGAGCAATATCTTCATTTCTTGGCGTTTTTATATTGGTTTTTGCAAAATCTTTTATGTTTTATTCTTTCTTTCAGGTAATGAGCATAATTATTTTGTTTGGTTTATCACACGCGACTTTGTTGTTGCCAGTCATATTGTCTTTTATTGGCCCGTCCTCTTCTGGTGATAAAGTGTGTGCGAAACGGTCGAATGCTGTCAGTCCGAGTGTTGGCCGGCAAGATATGGAAGATAGATATTCTCGAATGCACCATGATAGCAATAGTATATTTAATGATTCGTTTCCAAAAGAAAACGTGACAGACACATATGTTACGTATCCCCCTAGGCCAGACACAGCTTCGAAAGTGACATTTAAATTATGTAGACCTGAAATGCTGCATAATGGAAAAATAGATAGTGTAACAGGCACAAACAAGTAAACTATTCAATTTGGTACACTGTAACCGAGAAACGCTTTATTGCCATACTTAAACAACGACCAGAGATTGTAATGGGTATTAACAACACAAAATTCAAGATAAAAATACACCCATTATGTAGTCTTTATAGTTTTAGGTAGCTAAATAACTCAAAGTTACACTTTGAACAGACAAATCTTAAGCGCTTTATCCATGGTTTTCCCATGATATAAAGCGATTTTAATTCGCCCGAAAATGTTGTCACCCCCAATTAGTCTATTAGTGAAAACGTCGAAAGGGGTGATCAATATAAGAAACTAATAAGAAGAAAACAGATACAATTAAGAAGAAAAATATAGTTTCATACAAAGCTTAAGATTTTGTAAATTGTGAACTTTTTCTTGTAAAGATATAAATTTGATTTTAAAAGGTTAATGTTAATCATATTGCTTTCAAAAATAAATCGCAATATATCATAATTCATAGACTTACCTTTGTTTCATAATGCTATATAAATATATATTTTTTAAAGAGTATTGCTGGTTCAAAATAAGTAACAAGCAGTTGTATATGTACAATCCAAAAAGAAATTAAGTAAAAATGTGTAAACATGAACCTTGTTTATGTTTGTATACTGAACCAAAAAAGAAACGTTAAGTACGTGAAAAAAAATAAGGTTACCCTTGAGACACACATATAAAAATGTGGTCATTTTTAAAACCGGTTTTGTTTTCAAAATCGGTCAGCTAATCCCTAGATAAAAGTCCTGTCGGTTTATTTAACTCAAATTTCGAGTTTCACGTGTTCGCAAGGGATGGGCATATCCAGTCCACGTGGTGGATATTTGTCTATACCAAAATATTACTATACTCGTAAGCATATAAAAAAACCGGAAATGTTTAAAATTTAAAAGATTTTTTATTAGAAATTTCAATTCCAAGAACTCCGGAAAATTTACGACAGAGGGCAGTGGTCATGCTGGAGACTGGGTTTCCAACTGCGGAGGTGGCAGCTCGTGTTGATGCATCCGTGCAATCAGCCAGGAGCCTTCGACGGCGATTTTCTCAGACTAGAATTACAAGGGATTTACCACGGAGCGACAGACCGCGTGTTACGATTTGAGCCCAAGGCCGCTATATCTTGAACCAGCACCTTCGAGATCGCTTTCGAACAGCCACAGCTACAGCTGCTGTTACCCCCGGTACTCACAACGACCGGATTTCTGCCCTGACAGTAAGGAATCGAACGTCGGTTCGGTTTTGATGCCCCGCCATCGCAATAATAGAGAGCAATGGTCTCTGGGACACATAAATTGGACAAGACAGCGTTGGCGGACAATTCTTTTTTCTGATTGCATTGCATTGTCTCTAGCTGTGGATCGTGTACGATTGTTCCGACGCAGAAATGAACGTTATGCAGACTGTTGCGTACTGCAACGCGATCGTTTACGGGAGGGGTGGGGGGTGTTATGGTGTGGGCGGTGTTGCTTACGGGTGTTGCTTAGGCCCTCATGTTTTCCCTCTGCTTCAAACCCATGACGTAGAAACGACGTTAGAACAGGATAATGCCAGAACCCATGTTGCTCGTGTCAATATACAGTTTTTACAAAATCATAACGTTGATTTCATCGACAACTGGCCCTCAAAAAGCCTGGATTTGAACCCAATTGAACATCTGTGGGATAATCTTTATCAACGCGTACTTTGACGTCCAAATTCGCCAAACAACGTCAACGACCTACGAGCAGCACAGCTTGAAGAAACCCAAAGGCTGACATTAACAAGCGTGTCAGAATTGCACGCGGCGGTCAACACCCAGCTGATTATTTACTTTTGAAATCGACTCTTTCTATTTTAATTCAAATAAAACAATCAAACTGATATTTTCTCTCCAATATACCGGTCCTCAAAGATTCACAAGACATTCTTTTACAAATACATAAGCTTTCAGCCAAATGTATTGAAAGGTTAAAAACATTTCTACATTCAAACTTGGCGAAAGTTTCTGTTTTGGTTCAGTAAATTTTATTCACTTCATTCATTTTGCAGTCATTTGTTTACTAAACAATCACTGGTGATTATATATCTAAAATGTTTTGTTGTTTTGTTTCCATAAGAATTTGGAGTAGGGTGTTCCCCCTTTTTTTAATCAGGCATTGACGAAATGAATAAACAACTAGTATCGCTTACATTGTAAATGCTATATTTTTAATTCGTAAAACAAATGCTCATTTTACATGTTACTGTATTACATACCTATATCAAATCATGATATCCAAAATACAAAAGTAACATTAACTCTTAGTCATTCTTGTCATTTGTGTCATTTACTGGTATGTCAATATGTGAATTTGACATTGAGGTCTCTTTTTTCTTACAAAGTCCTTTAAAATCATATTCATTTAAATAAGATTCAAATTCAGTTAATAGTTATTACCCTGTGTGGTTAAAGTTTTTTGTCATGACATTGCTTCCAGTACCATCCTTTGTATCAGAATATATATAGATTATCCAATATCTTTAATTAGAATTAAGAAACGTTACATTGTTTTATGATGTCAATGTGTTTTTCTTTATTTTCTTTTGTATTTTAATAACTCTAAGAATATAATCATGTTGACCTTGTAGCAAAGTAATTTTAGTAATACATTTTAGTGTTGCAAATGTGTGACAGTATTTTTTCATATGAGGGTTCAGTAAGGCAGCAAACTTCACTAACATGGATTTATTTTATATGTGGATGGATATATTGTTTGAATTATGTCAAAATGCTCTTAAGATTTTTTCCACTTAATTAAAAAGCTTTAAAGTTCGTTTTACCAAAACATTCTGACAAATACATTTATGCTTAAAGCAGCTCGTTTACAAATGGTCAATGACACAGATTTTGATTTTTAACTATATGTGTGTATTGCGTCTAATTCGATACCCGGAACTGGTGAATATACTATGTTGCGGAATGTGTCACGTTGTACCGTAAGAAAATGTTTCGGGGATACCAGCTACTAGTAGGTGTTATGGCTATAAAATATGGTTTACATACAAAGCTTTCTGTAACATTCACTCACACGAGAGAAATATAAGAATAAATCACGATATTATATAGAAACAATTTTTTGGCATATTTCGTAGGGAGCATTTAATATAATGAAATATGAGTTATCATGTTCCGTAGAGCGACATCACAGCTACGAGACTGCATACTGAAAATTAAGAATGCAGCTCAACAACCAAAAACAATCAATTTGCGAAGTTATACCTACTGTTCAGTCTTACACTTTGAGCACGGCGACTGCTTAAACGATCTCACATAGATAGGATACGACCGCAGATACAAACTGTTCAAAATAAATGCTTTCAGTCACCGTTTTAGTGTTATCCTGACCACATGTCCACGCATCGTGTAATTTAAAAGCAATGTAGTGCATTGAAGATTTCCCGGTTGTAAACATCAGCGATACATTTTCTGATAAGATTTGTAAAGCGGTTAAAAAGTAATTGAAACCTTTTATTTTATTACCCTTATAAAATGCATTCCCATTGAGTGCAGTTGGCCAATTCCGAGTTTCGAAGTATTATCAAATTACTATTGTATTTAGAATCATAATTTTTTTTTATCGAAATAGGTTGGAGTACGCTTTCCTAAACTAATACCTTGTTGTAACAATTTAACAGTACTAACACCTCTCTTGCGTCGAAATCTGAAATACTAGAATAAACACAGTAAGTTGGGATATATGAATACCGCAGGATGTTCGATAATTCTCAATACTGAGATTAACAACTTCCGTAAAATAAGATGTAAACATATTTCATAACAAAATTGATTATTGTAGCTGATTCTAACACGACTTGCATCTTTATCTCTATACAGAAAGAAGGAGAAAAATTGTGTGTAAATTCGCAATAACGCACTGGAATCAGCGCGCGCGATGCGTAATAATATCTATTCTCTTACAATTACCTCCCCCGTATACTGCAGTTATGAATGAACGTAAACATCGTAGTAAAACTGACCTACTTTAAACAATATCGTTCGTCTGCATCGTAAAATGGCTGAATTACCTCACGGTGCTCATTGTGAGTTACGGGGTAGTAATGACACATGGAGAGTTGTTGATAGACAACATGACGGTATCGTTCTTAAGTATGTCATTCAATCGCTACATTCCGGAGAAATAAAAAGGGTTTTCAAACACGAATTGTTTGAAAAAATACAACAACCTACAAAGAAATCAATGACTTTTTTCAACAGCTATTAGGTTTTGACGAAGAGCTGCTCTTTGATGAAAAATTTGAGCCAACATTTACCAATTGTGACACATGTGAGCCTCCAAAAAAGAGGTTCAAAACTGTATCTGACAAAGACATTGTCACAATTAAAGAACAAAATATGGAGCAAACAACCAACAGGCAAACCAAATGGGCAGTAAAATTGCTAAAAGGTTTGTATGAGTTCAAATAAAAAAAATAAAAAGTAAACAGAATATATAAAAATTAATTTAACTACACGACCAATAACATCTGCGTCAAATTCTCCTGTAGCACATATTCCGGTCACCGTGACATTTCGCGTGACATTACACATGTGTCTCCAGCAAGCCCGAATTTCAATCCAGTTGACATCACAATGAACACATCCAATTCAAGAGATGCAAGATCATTCACAATGTATGCTGGCAATATCACAGGTAGCACAATCAGTGTAAACATATACAACAAGTGAAATAAACACATGTGTTGAACCGTTCCTCTTTTGAATTTGTGTTAACACTTTGCTTTAATGTTGACGTCATCAAAGTGTGTGTAATACAGATTTATAGTTTATCCAGCTGTTACATTTTGAACATCGATTTGTTCATTGGTTAAAAATTAATTTGAAGAGACCAAAAAATATCGTTACAAATAAAATATTTAATTTAAAAAAGTGTGCCATTTTTGTTACTTTTTTATTTTTTCTCAGCTACATTATACGGGGGAGGTAAAACGATCGGCAAACTAGAGGGAAGTTGTTCGGTTTAATGTTGCTACGCTTAATAAATGAATCCGAAAAATATTATGGAAAAATGTGTTAGAATCGAAATAATCTGTCTCTACCGGTGCGTTGTTGTTTATTTACACACAGGTTTGTCGTTCTGGTTCGATTTCACTCGGGCTTCGCCCTCGTGATATAATAATTCGCCCCTGAACTCCAAACCTGTGTGTAAATAAACAACAACGCACCGGTAGAGACAGATTATTTCTTAAACAAGAGATTGAAAAACTACAAAACGACAAACATGTTTAGATCAATTTAATAAAAGCCATGGAATTACAAAGAACTATGTGGAGGTATTAAACACTATAGCAGGGTTGAAACTCATCAATCTTATGATTCTATAATATCTGTAATCCAAAAAATATATTTACCTTATTTATGCATTCCCCTTTCCTATCAAGAACCTGACTTATTGTGTGTCATACACTGCAATTCAACATTATTTGTAAGCACAGTGGGTAGATGAACACAGTATACACACGGAAGTTTAAATAAAGAAACTGAATAATAATAATATACCTGAACATTGCCGTGAGTTTGATTACAGCATATGAAATCCAATTAAGATTTATATTATTGAGTATGGGTGTATTTGTTCATTGGTTGGGAGTTTAAGCCCTGCCAGAAGCATTAACATTTCATGACCAAAGTACTAGTCCAATCCAGAAAAAGAATTTACACAAAAACAAATGAGTGTGGGTAAACTCATGAACTGTGTATATATGTAATATACATATAATTTGCATATAGAACGATACCTTTATGGCGAATTACCTTTAATATTAGGTAAAAACTAATGTATATTCAATAAGAAACTGCAAGAACGTGTTATAAAGTGTCATTTCTTAGTTGATATAAGCTTATTTACAAACAGAGCTCAATTAGTTATTAGATATGAATATTATCGTATTTTAGATGAAGGCAAAAGTTATTATTTGTGTATCATTTCCTTGAATTCAGGCAATTTCATGATGACGACTCTTTGCAATGTTAAAACATGAGATGATAACCATCAAATATTGCATTTTTGTGCATAGCAAGTGTCAAAATTGTTGCATTCATGATCTCCCCCAAATATTTACATGTATTAAGCTTTGTTTATTTCTTGTTTCATGTCCCAGTTATGTACGTGCTTCCTTTTATAGAAAGGTCAATCTTAAATGCGCGTTTGTTTGGTTTCTGTACTTTTTCATGCTTTCTTATCTTTTGTATTAAAGGATTAAAATTTATGATGTATTTTATTTATTACATTCATATCTATTTTACACCCGGAATACAGTAACATTGCGAATATCCGAGAAGCAGTTTTCCGAGCACCTTGTTAACCTCGAGGTCAATTTCCAGATTACATAGTCTGGGTCTTCCGCGTCTTGCGATCTTCCGAACATTATATCTATGTATCAATCGCTGTTTTTTAGTTCTGCGTTATTTGTTTGTTTAAGTGCACTTACCTTTCTTAATTTCTCCACACTTCTCTCTCTCTCTCTCTCTGAGTCCTTGAGTTTACAGATATTAAGCAATAAATGGATTCTGTAAATCCCTAAAAGTTATAGAATGAAATACATAAAACACTCGATAACGAAACAAAAGTTTTCGCCGATGTTTCCTTTTAGCCCGACTGCAACGTACACATATAAACGGTATGTATAATAACTCCATGCTCAAGATAATGATTAAAGTAGCTTTTAAAGATAAATGCTTTTTCAAATTGAAAATCCTACAACATACTACTACCAAATACTGTAGAAACGCCATTAGAGATTGGAACAAACTGTCATTGGACAGCAAAATCGCTTGATATACTTAAAAATAACGTGACTGTCCTGAAAAATAATAGAAAGTACTTCATTTCTCTGTTACCCAATCTATGACCACGCACAATTTATCAGTAATATTCAATATTTTGAATGCGGGCAAGAAATGGAAGAAGCAGCTGTTATATTGATTTCAATTTAAATATAATTTATCAATTATTGACAAATATCTAAATTTTCTCGAAGAATGGGTTACAAGATTTTACAATGAACAATCATCTTATCAGATAAATTTTAAGTAATGTCGGGCTTAAAGTAAGCTGCAGTTGAATCACGACAAGCCTCAAACGTTGCGGCGGGTGTAACATCACAGTATACTCGTTATCCTCTTTGTCTCCCTATAAATACATTTTTCTAAGATACACGACCGGGCTTCAGACACCGACAGGCTGAAAACTAGAGGGAGCCGATTTTCTTCATGTTCGATCTAGGTGTGGTATTGTTTTACCCGTTCGAATTATCTATATAAATTTCGGAAGAATATCATTCAAACGCCAATCTTTTGTCGATTCCAATCGATTGTTATTGTTATTTCTTTGTTTTAATAATTTAGTCATATGCAGCCCGTTCAACGGACGGAGAATTCTGGCTATACTTTATGAATATTTCAAATATATCTGAATTATGAATGACCATCAAACAGATCAAACACTAACTGTGCTACAGTTTTGTTTTAAATTTGTGAAATTAATCAAGCGTCAAATATACGAAAATAGATTTTATTAAAAATTGCCATGTGTTGTGATATATTTGTCAACGAGATACATGTATAACGTAAATATATTACATATATGTTCTAACCCATGCAATGTATTTCCTGTTGTATTGAAAGGTTTTCTAAATACAAATATAAATACCGCCTCATGTGTACCCAAATGTTTTGATAACAAAATACTTGACATGTATCCCTTGGTCAATAGAAAACGGCATGAGGCAATTCAGACATTTTTAAATATCAGAATTGCATAGAAAGAAAGGCAAATGGCTGGCCATTTCTACAACACTGAAACAAAGCCTACGTCATTGAATTCTGATTTTTTTTTTGGGGGGGGGGGGGGGGGGGCAATTATATAATTTTACAAAAAAATATAAAAATTTTATACACGATTTTAAAGTGCAGTGAACCGTTTCAAAATACACATCATCTCAACAAAATTCTAGAGGAGCAGAAATAGATTTAATAGTATTGTAGAACGTAAAATAAAGCTCTCATGCTCATATGTGTCTTTTATTCCTTTAGGACTAGTCCTATAGAGATCAAAATAATCAGGCACAAACATAAATCGTACGTTTATAAATCTACACATTATACCATGTATATGAATAAAGAGGATGATGTCACGAACTATATATTAGTTATAGTCATATGATATCAACATTGCAGATTTATGAGGACATTATGTAAAATGTAAAGTTTTCTGTACACATCTCGATGTTTTTGTGTCAACCAGGACTGTTTCACAGCAACCAGGAAGAAGTCTTCAGGAAGTCATGATTATATATACCCGAGTGCGTGATGTATCCCAGATTGATCAGATTGCTGGTTTGTGTCGACGATTCGGGTGCATGCATGAGGAAGATATTAGTTTTTGAGTAATATTTATAGCTTAAAGTAGACGAATGTTTTATTAAATTATTTCTCATTTCAGGAAGTGTTTAGGTTAAAACATGTCAACAATAACTCAATCTTATTTATTTTAAGTGTTTTATAGAAAGGTCTAATATGATATGACGAACATTATTGTTGAATAATTCAACGCCAGACCACATTTTATACGTGCAATATGAGCACTGATTCAATTGAATTGCAAATAAAGTTTTGATCAAAGACAGGTATTCTTTATAAGACCTTACATTAGAAAACTAAGATGTGTTCATTTGTTGGTGATGTAGTTGAATTAAAAACAGAGCTGGATGTACATGTAATGACATCACTATATCAACTGAAATATTAAACATCCTAAACATGGCAAACATGACCCGACACATATATGCTTGTAAATGAATATGAGATAAAGTATCGAGAATAATTTCATCAACTTCTCGACGTTTCAGTTTGGTTGCTAAATATGCAGTAGAGTTTAACGTTATTTTTTATCATCTATGGTAGTTTATCAGCGGTCAGTA
>CM037793.1:9408110-9458110 GCA_021229015.1 Solen grandis | reverse complement strand
GCGCCCCAACGAAATGGTTATCAAAAATCAACACAGTCCAATTAATAATTGTGTGTCGTTAAATTGTTCATGATCGAATTACCTGAGCAAAGATTACAAGACTTCCTGCACAGTGTGACAGCGGCACTGTGGATGCGACAAACCGTCTCTATTATATCCGGGTTATCGCAATCAGAAAGCGGGTCGTCCTCACAGATGTCGGTGGCTATATGAATTATATAATGAAAGTATTCAATTATTTATTTTCTGTGGCAGTTGTATGCTTTTGCTATTGACACAGATCATTTACCGGATTTCGACCAATCAGAAATGATCAGAAATTTATCTCTAAGCGCACCTGCTTAAAGGCAGTGTTCTCACTGGCAAACGGTCCAGACCGCTTTATTAATCAGAGATACACACTGTTTCAAAGAACAGTCAGTGACTAAGCATGCCGCTGTATTTTTTTTTTTTTTTTTTTAAATATTTCGTGTTTTTTTGTTTTTTTTTTGCGAAAGTGCTGATACATTATTGTTCAAATGATTGTTAAAAAAAAAAACATTTGTATAAGAATCTATACTTATTGGGCTCGAATTTCAACAGAAGTCAGCGACAAGTATCACTGAGCAAATTTCATCTTTCTTTCTTTTTTTTTTCTTTTTTTTCTCAAATGAAAATATCCAAATAATTCATTTTTTTAATAAATTTGAAAATTTAAGTATTACTTAGTGCCTTGTATTGTTGATGGAAATTTGGCCAGGACTTAAATTAATATTTACCAGGTTGTTTTGTTGTCGTTGTATAAACATCTGAAAAGCATAGTAGTCATTATAGTTAAACATAATAATGATCACACACACACACACACACACACACACACACACACACACTGTGAAAAAACTACGTAAAATGACCTATATATTTTGTTGAAAAAAAAGTGATAGATTCAATGAGATGGCGTAATTTGAAACACCCTTATACGACAAAAGAGAGGTGTAAAATCCTATGGCCGATAGATGATCGGTGGGTATCCGACGATGGGTAACATGGTTATTAAACAATGCTCCCTTATCAAAAAAGCAAAACACTTTCTGACTAACCAAGAAATATTTCAACAAAAATAATGCAGCAGTGGTTAACGATTTCTTGAAAGTTTGATTGATAAACGTTTTTTTGTTGTTGTTTTTTTGTTTTTTTTTTATGCATATAGTTGATTTAATAAAAAATAGTAATTGTCAAACGGTGCACCGTGATCCAATTTAATGCTCACGTCCAAGGATCCAAAGGTCGTTGGTTCCAATCCGTTTGGGTCAAAGAATTTTCATGGCCTTCCCAAACGCTAAGTACTGGTCCAACCCAGGAACCGTCGAAGGGGATGAGTATACATTTTAAACACCTGTTTCATAATTGACATCAAATGAATATCAAGTTTGTACTTTACTCAAGAAAAGGGTAACATTTTTTTTTAACTTTTACAGGATTTGTATTATTATTTTTTATTATTTATAATTAGATCTAATTTCAACAGGTGTATATCACGTGAGGTAAAAAGATTGTTACATATAAACGGTGTGTTCAGTATTCAAATTGTTCCGAACCGTTCAAAGTTGTCATTGTTGTTATTAAGTTACAACAAAAAATAGCTGTGAAATATTTTTGATAATTCCATTTATGCCATTTACCCGAGCTACAAGAAGTTACCTGGACATGCCGTTCTAGAACACAGCTGTATCTGATAAGAATGACCACTGCATATATCTATGTCTGAACAGTTTCGCTGTCTAGCCATGATACATGCTCCAGAGGTTAGTTTACACTCCCATGCGTTCCATGGCAACCAGGACGCCGGAGGTGTGGTTGCCACGGTCGTTGGTACCGTCATTGTAGAAGGTGGAAAGGACAGGGTGGTTTGGGTCGGTGGTGTCGGCGATATGATTACAGTTGTGGTGGTAAGTTGTGATGTCATGTTGTCACCTGAAATATAGACGTTTAGTTGTTAGTCTGGCGGTGGCCGCCAGTCATACGTAGCAGTAAAACAAGAGCAGACTGTTGATTTTTATAGTTACCGCAACCGTTTTCACTGCATTGTATCATTCCGCGCTCTGTGGTGTATCAATGCAATGCGATTGTGAACTCATTAGGCATGGAACTTCACTCCTGACCAATATGAAACAAATCAAAGCGCTCAATGCACTGGGCGACTGACGTTGGGGTTATCATGAAATAAATCAAGGCGCTCAATGCACTGGGCGACTGACGGTGGGGTTATCATGAAATAAATCAAGGCGCTCAATGCACTGGGCGACTGACGGTGGGGTTATCATGAAATAAATCAAGGCGCTCAATGCACTGGGCGACTGACGTTGGGCTTATCATGAAATAAATCAAGGCGCTCAATGCACTGGGCGACTGACGATGGGCTTATCATGAAACAAATCAAGGCGCTCAATGCACTGGGCGACTGACGTTGGGGTTATCATGAAACAAAGAGCGGGTTCAGGTGCGATACTACTAGTTTACTAGATAAACAGGAAAACGTGTGGATTTTTTGGCGTCATATGACCTTGACCTTTATCGAGATCAGTTCTGCTTACTAGCCGGAATGATAGTAACATGTATAGCAATTTCATAATGTAAGTCCTGCTGATAGTCTCTCAACGCAGTGCAGTTTTTAATCGTTCTTGTTTTGGAGTTACCTTTGCTAAAGCGACATTTCAGACATAAAAAGAACAGTTTCGATTATCCGAAGTGCGCCTACCCGAGCATTGTAATATAAACACATTTTCTTTCAAATATCGTATTAAAATGGGAGTGGGGGGAGCGGGTAAGTTCACACGTCCTAACAGCATTAGATAAGTCCTTCCATATATGTTATATATGTTTTAAAAAATAGTCTATACGAGAGAGAGAGAGGGGGGGGGGGAATAATTTTTCATTTGGAGTAAGGGTTAAATAAATTATGTAAACACAAGTTTTCTGTATATGTTCATGCATTTCAGATGTTTTGAGGGCAATAGAATATTTCGAAGCGCGTTTTCCCGAGCGTTTAAGTATTGTGTTTAGGCAATTATATTCGTATGTATATGGGTTTTACGTATTTAAGACAAAATAGTAACATATCATCAAATGCTTTAAATGATATTTGATTTGTTTATTGTAATTTATTTCAGTTTTTTTTTCCTCCGTCTCTTTGTTTGTTTTTTGTTCACTCTCAAATGAACGGTCCTTTTTTTTGTTTTTTTTTTTGTTTGTTTTGTTTTCTTTATGTAAAGTGCTATAGCTTTGTAGTTGTTGTTGTTGTATTGGGGTTTACCGTCGCTGCGATAGTATTTTAATCATATAGCGACGTCCAGCTAATTACAGGTGGAGGAAGACCCCGAGTACACAGAGGTACCCGGGTAGAACCACCGACCTACCGCAAGCCAGCTGGAAGGCTTCCTCACATGAAAATCCGAAGTCCCTACCGGGATTCGAACCCACAGCGGTGAGGGGCTGAGAGATTTGTAGTCCACGACTGTAACCGCTCGGCCACGGCGGCCCCGCTATAGCTTTGTAATTCTAAGATAAATTATAAATAAGTATAAAGAATGTGTTTCTCTGAGTGCATGTGTCAAAACATCCAGTTTATTATATTCATATCTGTGATGTATGACGATGAGCTTATGTATGCTTTAGTCCAAATAAAATTTCTGTTCTGTTAATAGTGGACAAATTAAAGTACTCACAGTGGCCACACGTCCTCGGACAATACTGCTTCCCACCCACGGGGTCCTTACAAAGGATCGTACTGAGTAGCGGACAGTTGGCCGCAGGGTTATCAATGCAGGTGTCTGTAACAACGTTTGGCCGAGACATACCGATTTAGCTATCTTACATGGAGCTTAGCGTGTAAGCGAACTGTACTACCCTAAAGATATCGTAGTAATTCAAGACAGGCAGCTCGCAATTTGCAAAACTGACAAATTAAAGAAATCACCAAAAATGAATCAAGAAAACTTTTGACGCAAGCGTCAAAGAATCGGACCGAAGGACTACAGTGTTGACATGATTCTCCGTGATTGTGGGAAAATGATTTGATATCCGTTTCAATGTTCTTGTTAATAAAATGGGAATCAGTATGTAAAAAAAAGTCATTTTGATATGTCGAGATGTAAATGACGCTCGTACCTGTATGTTTTCGTACAGGCTGGTGAAGGTGATTTAAGTATAATTACAACAGCACTAAATCGAATATCTAATATTCTAGAAGATAACTATAAAATACAAAAAATTTAGATAATAATGTGGTTTAATCTGTTTTACAAATTGTGTTCCCAAAGTCAAATGTTATCATTGTTAGCAGAAAAGTGTAAGTAAAAAAAAAACTGAAAGTACGCGTATGCTTGATTTTGTGTAAGTAGGATATAACACAAACTTTAAAATATCGGATAACATAATGACGTCATCTGTTATAATCATAATCATAGACAATTTCAAGAAGAAAACGAATGAGATACTCGTATCTAGGTATTTATCTTCATTTATAAAATTGAATCATGTAGAGACAAGCACGGAGAATCGCATAACACTGTTCACAAATTAAAAACCGTCCCCGGTGGCCGAGTCGTTAGAGCGTCCGCCTCGGGAGCGGGAGGTCGTAGGTTCGATCCCCGGTCGCGACATACTTAAGTCGTAAAAAATGGTACTGGTATAGCTTCCTTGCTTGGCGCTCAACATATGAGGGTAGTTCCAAGACTGGTTGGCACGGTGTCAGGATAATGTGACTGAGTGTGGTATCATGCCACATGTCTACGGCGTGATACTGCAGTGTGGCAGAACTATATCTGTCTCAAGTAGACATCGTCTTCAATTGATTGAAATACTGTCGGTGGGACGTTAAACCCAACAAACAAACAAACAAACAAACAAATTAAACACCGTATCAGGAACCGTGCCGGCTCTTGCCAGCCCAGGATAGTGGCAATTGATAGGATTTTGTGTCAGAATTAAACTTCATCATCACCGATTTATATCCTTATGTCTTAAATATATACAGTAGTTGAACCTGTATTAGCGGTTATCTCTATTTAACGGTCAGTTAAATGTCACCAAATTAGCATTTTGTTATATTTCTTATTTCGTTAAGCGGTCACCTCTGTTAAGCGGCCATTTTCTCTTGTTCCATTGATTCACCGCTTAAGACGGGTTAGACTGTACACGCTCTAAGCTTACCTTTAGGTGGAGATACATGCTTCGGAGGCATCAGTCCAAATGCTGAAAGTAAACATGTTCTGGTGATAATAACCTTACTGTGATGCTATATGTCTGAATTAACGCTGTAAAATAGAAGGACCGCGTCTTGTTTATAATCAGATGGGGACATTTCTTTTCACAAACTCCACGTAGTGATTACCTCCCCTTAAACTTGTCGATATTTACTGCCATCACAAGTAACAAGTTTTTTTTTTTTTTTTTTTTTTTTTTTTTTTACTGTGAATGGCATTTCTCTAAATATATCTTCTATTTTTTGGTATATATATTTTTTAGATATTTTGTATGCAGGGGCATTTAAAAATAATAAGCTTCGTCATTTTGTAAGCTTACTATCATCACGTGACATTTGAACGTTGCTAAGTGAGCGTGCTAAGGAGATCACTGCGTGGAGATTGAGCTTTTAATCCCCTAAAATTCCCCCTCAGAGTACATAAGCTTATTTAAAGCCATTCAAATCACTTTATATTACTATTTCCAGCAGAAACCAAATTCAAGTTTCAGATACAAAGAATTCTAAGTAAGTCAATCATCTGGAGGTCTCGTTTTTCATGGTATCATCCTTATTTTAGGAATAATGGTAACCAGCCATAAAGAAATTAAAGTCTACCCCTTGGCTTCATAGAAGAAGATTTTGGATTTTTTCTATATAGAGCTGAAGGAACTACCCACCTTCTGAGGGCCTCTTGTTCCAAGAAATCAACTTTATTTGAGCAATTATGGCAGACAGCCATTAGGTGACCATACATAGACAAAAAGAAATTAAATTCCAAGAAGACGAATTTTGAATTTTCTTTACATAGAATGTTTCAGGAAACTAACGTCCCCCCTAGGGGCCTCATTTTTCAAAAGATCAACTTTATTTTAGCAATCATGGTAAACAGCCATGAGGTGGCCAAACATACCAAAAGGAAATTTAAATTCTAACCATTGGTTTCCTAGAAGAATATTTTGAAGTCTTCTATATGGAGTATATGAGGAAACAGGCTGACTCCTATGCGGCCTCAATTTTTATGAGATCAATTTTATTTCAGCTATTATGGTAGACAGCCATGAAGTGACCATCTGTTTAAAATGAAATTAGTTCGTTAACTTCAAAGAAGAAAAAAAAGAAATTTCTATGAGATCGAGCTATATAAGGAAATTGCCAGACCTCCGAGGTAGACAGCCACGAGAAGAAGATTTTTGAAATTTTCTATAATAAGTGTATAGGGAAATTAACTGACCCCCTAGGGGCCTCATTTATAAAGGGGCCAACTTTATTTTGGAGTTTTGGTAGACAGTTATGAGGTGACCATTTGTGCTTAATGAAATTATACCATGGCAGTTGTCTTCATAGAAAAAATATAGAATTAATATAGAGTATATAAGGAACTAGCTGACCCCTAGGAGACTCATTTTTCAAGGGATCACCTTTATATTAAAATTGGCCTTCTGCTTAAAAATATTTGGAATTTGCTTACAGAAAAAAATGTTGTTGTTTTTTAAATAGAGTATATAGGAAAAGCTGACCCCCTAGTGGCCTCTTTTTTTAATGGATCAATTTGTTTTTAGCAATTACGGTAGAGAGTTATGAGGTGACCATTTCTGCCAAAGGAAATTAAATTTTGACCTTTGGTTTCAGAGAAGAAATTTTTGAGTTTTTAAAGTAGAATTCTGTTGGTTGCCACGGCAATTAGAGTTCTGCATGGGTCAAGTTCATTTAAGCAACGTTTGTGAAGAGCCACGAAAGGATCAATTATGCCAAGTTTCACCGATATCTATTCAGTGGTTTCAGAGGGGGTGTCGTTTAAAGCAAATTGTTGACGACGCAAGACGGACGACGGACGCAGGGTGACCACAAAAGGCTAGCTCACCTTGAGCACGTTGTGCTCTGGCGGACTTAAAAGAATAACTTTTTTTCTTTTTTTCAGAAAAGTAAATATATTGGTTTGGCCTCAACAACGTATCGCATCGAGACAGAATCGCGATAAACCGAAGTGTCGGAAATACCGCGATATACCGACGTGTCGATAATACCGCGATATACCGAAGTGTCGGTAATACCGCGTATCCCTACTATATACTTACAACACCTATTGCATGTTTTGGGGCAAAGCGTCGTCGATGCGAATTCGTCTCCACAAACAAACTGCTTTATCAAAGCACAGTCGGTACTTGGATGGTCCATGCAGTCATCTGCAATGTCATTATGAAGTAGAATCTGTATTAAGCGGACACCTGTATTAAGCGACCACCTGTTTTAAGCGGCCAATATCCATTTAGCGGTCAGTTGTGACATAACAAATCTAGCATTTTCGTATATGTTTCACCTTCATTTGGCAGCCATCTCTGTTAAGCGCTTACTTTCTTTTGTTCCCTTGACTGGCCGCTTAAAACAGGTTTGACTGTATTTCAACTGCAATAACTTTCTTGGATACAGATAACTCTTGATTGATGTTAAAAAAAAACCCCCAAAACATTGGGTTAATTAAATAAACAGATCTCTTAAGGACAACAGAATCGTGTAAGTTTCAGCTTCATTTCTTTAAAAAACGATTGGACAGTAAGCGACGTGGCTTACGGCAATCTTCTCGTTGGCACTTCCGGTGGTTTTCGCGTAATTCTTAGTGTAGGAGGAAACTTGAGAACTCGGAGAAAGTCCGCATGTCCGAATACACTTTCACATCGGCATAATCTGGGATTGAGCCCGAGTCACATTTTTGAAAGGCCAGTGCGTTGACCACTACAACATCCGACGAAACCCATACTACAATTGAATCTCTATCAGCGGTCATCTGTATTAAGCGGCCATCCTGCATTTAGCGGTCAATTTTGATATCATCAATTTAGCATAATGGTATATATATAACCTTCATTTAGCAGCCATCTCTTTTTAGCGGTCTCTTTCCATTGTTCCATTGACTGACTTCTTAAGACGGTTTTGACCTTTTTTTTTCAATAAAAAATAAATAAAACAAAATGATGGAGAGATTCTGAAGCTACGTACGTAGGCATTGAGGCACACTGCAGTAACTCATTTTGCCATTTGCAAAACACATCGTCCGACCAAGATTGAACGGGTCTCTGCAATAATTCAGTTCTCTCTCGAAAGTCTTTGAAGGAAATGCGGTTGCACCGAGAGGAATGCTGTTTTGATGGTGTATCCAGAAGTCGCACGTGTTCCCTAGTTCGTCTTCCGAAACATAGCCGTTGTATTGTTGACTCCGTCCGTCGAAGTAACATTCTGGTATTGACAAAGGATATTTGTAATAAATATTTTCTCATGATGGGCAAAGAAATATTAAACAGAGGGGGAAATTTTTTGTAAAAGTCAGTGGATAATATTGTATAAAAAAAAAGGAAAACAAGAAATTATTTTCTGATTTATTTATTTGAAACAACAACTATCTTTAAAAAATATATTCGGCGTAAGAGAAAACAAAACAAAACAAAAATAAGTTTAAAGAAAATAAAAGTGTTACAATATATTAGAAATTTCCGCTAAGGCTGACTATATCTCCATTGTATAACAATGTTGTCGGCTCTAGAACTTGGTATTGACCTTGAAATAAACACAGTGTTCAGCTCCTCGCAATCTGATTATAGTTTATAGCTTCTTCCAAAGATCTAAAACCAAGAGATAAGCTACTCGGCGAAATATCGTATATTCTCGGCGCGAATTCTCGGATGAATGCCAGAACGAGAGTTCAGTGGTACATGTATTAAGCGATAGCAAAACAACAATTAATAGAACGATGCATATTTTTTTTAGTTGTATAATATTTTACAAAAACAAATTATTTTATCACTAATTACACAATAATAATACGGTGTTTATATTTATTATATCAGTAATTAATCGTAAAAAGAGTTTGACTTACTTGATATATTATCCGAAACATGATTGTTTGAAATAGAACAGGTATGTTTTAGTGCAAACGGAACATTCTTTTTCATATTCTTAAAAACAAGCAGTTATATTTGTTACTCAAAATAAAACACTTTAATGTAAGTGACTTATCTATTACCAAATTTGTGTTGCATTGTACTAACGAAAACTCAATGAGCCAATCTAAAGCCTACGCTCAGTTCGATTTTATATTGTTGAAAATTCTTAATATCCTCTATTTCATACTAAAGTATTTTTGTAATAAACTGGTTGTATATAATAATGCATTTTTTAAAGCTGTCAATTTTCAAAATTACGTATACAACTCAATATATTCCTGTGAAGGTTTGACCAATAGGATTGCCACAGAGAACCAACAATGAATACGATTCATTTACGTGAATTTTGATGCTAATTAAACAACTGGTTTAATTTGCCCAAATGAATTTGACCACGTGATTTGCTGTAAATCAAACATAAAGGATTAAGGTTAAGTCCCTGTATTGGTTCCGCTACGTCTTGGACCAATTAACCTCTACAAAGATAACCAAGGTACCCTAATGAAACATTAGGAAACCTTGGTTATCTTCGTAAAAGTTCATGAGGTCCGAAATTAAGCGTAACCATTACAGGGACTTTACTTTAAGTTTGACAAAATAGATTTGGTTAATTGAATTGCTGTAAATTTAACAGAACTGATTCGTTGTAACAAATTGAATGGTAATCATTAAGTCCAGTACACCCCAGGCCGCGACATACCATAGTCGTAAAAATGGTACTGGTATAGCTCTCTTGCTTGGCGCTCAGCATGTAAGGGCAGTTCCAGGACTGGTTGATCCAGTGTTAGGGTAATGTGATTAGATGTCGTAACATGCCACATGTCTAAGGTGTGATACTTCAGTGTTGCAGCACTATAATTAACTGTCTCCAGTATACATCATCTCCAAATGACTTAAAAAACTGTTAAACCTAACAAACAAACAAGCAGTTTAGTAAATACCTTGGCAAAACGGAACTGAACAATAACTCCACGTGCCAGTTCTCGTGTAGCACCAAGGATGTCCCTTACCTGGAAGAAGACACTTAAAATAAATTAATTGGTTGGTCTCGTGCTATGATGGTACCACGCTACAAGCACGCGCCTGATACCATAGTTTGGTACCATCAAGCCTGTCCCTAAAAGATGTACAGTAGTCTACAAGTGTTTAAAATATTGCCGGTAGGTCGTAAAGTTAACCCCATAGACACATAAGCAAGTAATCTAACATTTTTTGTGTTAACAGTAGACATACATATTTTTCATTGTTTAATAATATGTATGTTTTATCTTTGTATATCATATATAAGCAATTTATTTTGATTAGGGCAAAAAAAATCCGTTTCTGGTCGCCTGACCGACCCTCTTTTTTAACGACCGACCCTTAAGTTGTTGGTTTTTTTACCTTTCCGCCTTTAAAAAAATATTTCCCTTTTTTTACTTTTCGTTTCATGTAAAAAAAAAAAAAAAAAAAATAACCCACCGACCCTCTTTTTTATTTGCTGGAGACCAGATACGGAACTATTTTTTTGGCCTAATTAAAATGTACAGACCGCTCTGAATTGTGTTATAAGATACAAGCAATTTCCTTTACATACTGGATAAAAATGACTCCCATAAAAATTATTTAAAAAGGGATTTAAACAGTCCGATATATTTTACATAGGATTACCGGATGGGTCCCGACATTTCCGACCGGCGTCTTGTAATGACTTGTCGGGAAGTCCAGTCGCTAATGCATCCGTCGGGGACAACACAGACGACCAAGGAATGCAAGTTTCCCCCGTTACGGTTGTTTCATGTGATCCTTTATACATCTCGCTGTTGAAGAAGCAATCTACAATATCGTTATATTGAGAGATAAATACAAATTGAATCGAAAACACATTTAAGTTACTCTAATCAGTTAAGCAGCTCTTTCACAGTGATAGATAGAAATAAAAAAAAGTTGTTGTTTTTTCTACTGTCCTTCGTTAAATTTAGCGAAGACATTATTTCATGATAAATTAACTAGGTAAGTGTAGGTCACACGTGAAAAAAACAACAACAAAAAAACACACGTTATTTCCATCAAGGAAATAGGTTTAATATTAATATAGAATACGGCATCCCCGAAGCAGGTGCTCGTGTTACCACGTGACACATTGTGGCGTCTTTACAAGATCCCTCCAGATGAGATGTGCGCATGCGCGAAAGTTCAATGTGATCAGTCCTGCGACTAGGAATTCTATTTTATGATTAGTTTAAACATATTTTATTTCAAATTTGAAATTGAAATGGGGTCGGGCCACAATTTCTAGCAACATTAGTTACGGCCCTTCCCCTATATAATCATTTTACAGTTTACAAGGCCACGTGTATTATAATTATATATGACCCAAATCGTGCACATTTTAAATTTGAATCAAATCATGTTCACAGGTAAACGTCTCAGTTTATTTGCATCATAGTGCTGATAAAATATAAAGTTTGAAATTATACGGAGAGAGAAAGAGAGAGAGAGAGAGAGAGAGAAAGGTAAGAAACTGGATATCTATGTGCAGGATTAAAGCATTCTAAAACAAATATAAATGATGAAAAGGAAAAAAATGGGGAAAAAATATGATTCTAAATATAGATTTAATTCCATTCGTAACGCTATTGTCTGTAATGGAGAAACCATCCAGTTTTAAAGACTTAATACACACAGATCAATCCACCTGTGAATGATAAAGCTGCCTTAATTTTGGGAAAAAAACCAAAACAAACAAAAATAAAAACAAACTTATATCTATTATATATGTATATTTTACGAAGGCTAAATGCGTGTAGTTACATTGGTTTCTGTACATAATTCGAAACGGTATTATTTACATCATCAAAAGAGATATTATTTACATTCATTTATTCATTTGTTTACATTGCAATTATAGAACCCCATCCTTTGGCCGTGTAGGGTCGGTCTTTATTAGGATAAGCCAAATAAGATCTAAGAAATTGTGTCTTTATTTTATTTTTTGACACACTCCAACTCGTTTTCTCCTATATATTGAAACACATAGGATACAGATTATAACAACAATAATGATTCTGATTACCAAAATGATAATTATATTTACATTATATGAGCGTATTACATGAATTTTATGAAAGCGAGTTATTTTTTAGAAATATTTTAAATATAAATACTTCAACGAACCTGCTGAGGGAATCGTTTGAGTCGAAGGAGTCACGTGACCTTGGTCATCTGTGGGCATAATATATAGTCACGTGACATTGAATGTCGGCGTGTAATAAGAAATCAGTCGAATCTATAAATGGAGACTGTGACGTCACTAGCTAGCACTAGTCATTCAGACTGGAAATAAAGTCCGTAAAGACCTATTGAAAATATTGAATAGGTATTTGTATACACTGATATTTAGACTACGGAAGTGATATTTTATTATACATTTAATTTCTATTTATTTGCCACCTGTGGTAAACGACCATAGTGCGAGGTATACTCGATGGCTTTAAAAACGTTACAACTTCTGTCAGGTTTGGAAATCAAAGCGCACAATGCGCTGAGAGACGGCGACGAGATTAACATCCTAAACCCAGTTTCTGAAGTTATTGAAGCAGTCACATGACGACAAAAACTCCACCCGCTGTTGCTACAGAAGTTCTGTTTGTAACATAATTCTCCGGAGTAAAGGTCATGAACCTTTCATTCATTAAGATCTGCATACCTAAGTAGGTCATTCTCTTTCTCTAGTGCTAGTCTGTTGTTTTGTATATGTAGAAATTGACCAGGTATTTGATTATTTAAGATACTAGAATGTTTGCCTATCTATTTCAAAGTTAAGAAATGATGCCCTGGGAGGAACCTAACTCACCATCATGCAATATATTGTGTGGATTACTTTAGGTCAATTACATACATACGGAGCACTACTTTTTCTTTTTACAGGAGTAGATCTTCGTGTACGTAAGATGGGTTGCTGTTCTGGTTAAGAAATGTAACGGATATTTTTTTCACGCTTAAAATTGATGCTTCCCGTACAAAATAATGGCAAAAGAAAACATGTTAACAAACAACAAGACACTAAAAGCGGTTACGGTTATGATTTAAACGTCTGTGTAACATATTCCACTCATATTCGTTAGTGCAGAATCGCATTGCATGGATCCGCACTAAGCGCGGAGCGGTACAGTTAAATTTTTGTGGAATATATCAAATTAGCAAGGCCTGATTTTTTTAAGACGGTCGCCTTAAAAATGATTTTTTTGTTATTTTGGGTTTTTTTTTTTTTCATTTTTAAAAATGGAATGTTTCGCATATTGGTTTTTTTTTTATCACCAAAGAAAATAAAGTTTAAATGAGGGGTCATACTGCGAGAGAAAATATGACGTGAAATATAAAATATTCGCGCAGTTATCTGTACAAGACACTCCTGTTTTGAGAAGACAGATGATAGATTAATACGCCCAATCTCGAGAGTATTTTGTTAAAAATTCTCCCTTTCTGAATGTGTAGTTTATCAATGTGATTCCAGTTTCTTTTTGTGGTACATACGTGCAACAGTATTTATAGATAATAGTGTATTTATAAAATTTATATAAACGTTATTTTTTTTCTAATTTGGTTGTGGAAGAATATGTCATTGTCAAACTTAGTGATAGTGATAGTAGTAGAAGAAGTTGTAGAAATAGTAGTAGTAGAAGCAGAAGCAGAAGAAGAAGAGGAAGGGACTAACCTAGTATAAAGCGCTTCTGTTCCAAGGACTTCAGATAGCCATGACCTAGGAAAATTGAAATACGTGTACTTTAAAAAACATCAAGAATTTCATACATGCAATATGAGTAATATAATGAATGATAAGAATTCGACATCGGTGACAATCATGAGTTTCACATACATATACTGGAACAAGGATTAAGGTAATCCATCCATCATTAAATCATAATCATGGAGCTTCAGATGCTTAAATCTTAAAACGACTTCAGTGCAGATGCAAACATCCCTTGACTTGGAGCAACAGTCGTTATTTTGCTCAAAGTCTTTACTATAAAATTACCATGATCACTTTATAGACCATGATCACAATTTAATGGTGGATGGATTACCTTAATAAAAGAACTGAAACTTAGTGCTCAGCATATATACAGGGTAATACCAGGACTGGCTGGTCCGGGGTCAGGAAAATGTTACTGGGTGCACCACATGTCCTTTGCGTGATACTGCCCAATAATTTTCTCAAGACAGTCTTCAAATGATTGAAAAAAAAGTATTTACGTTTGGTATAAACAATATGATGAGGGGTCACAACGTTTATTACAATAACGACCAAATATATCTCTGAGCTTTTTACGAAAGTCATCGACATAACGGAAGAATATCAACAATGAAGAATTGAAGAAGCAGACGACTTACCGGCGACAAGGCTGTCAGAAAGGACGAGAAAGACCGCTGAAAAGGTAATACAAATAGTTTAATTTATTGGTTAATTTTAACGCATGCGACAGATAAGGTTTTTGCCTCACTATATATGGGTGTGGAATTTTAATAGCTGATGCGTGTATCGGGCGAGGATCGAACCCACGACCTACCGGCCATGAAATGGACGTTTTATAACCACTCGGTCACTTATCTATAAATAGAGAATGTGACGTCACTAGCTTGCACTAGGATTAGGGTTAGTTCAGACCGGTGTTGACACATTGCACGATAGGCTTCCGGAATCGTTACACGATTTGGAACGCATAGCGACGATTTAATGTTAAACTATTTTGACAACATGTAAATAAAGGAGCAGTTAATCTAGTGTTGCACTAACCTCAGGATAAGGATTTTTCTACTGCATGTTAACTTACTCTTATCGTGTCAGCATCACATGTCTAAAACATATTAAACACAGAAAAGAAACTTCTGTAAAAAAATGCCAGTGGAAAATATTGTTTAAACATACAGTAAATCCTTGACTATTGTCAACTTTAAAACAAGTATGGATAATCAAAGAGGAAAATGTAACCGTATTATAAAATAATCATTTCCCTACAGCAAGGGATTATTTTTTAAATTTGATTATTAAAAAAATACTTTAAAGGCAACAATTGTAGCAGAAAAGACAACATATTTCACATTGGTATCTTCATGCAGGTACGTAGGTACGTTTCAATTTTACATGAAATATTTTTCTTTCTTGACTTATTTTAAAACATAAGGTTATGTTCTATAATAAGATACAATTTACTTTCATGTATATTCGATAGAATTTGAAATATTTGAAAACTTGAAAATTGTTACGTCATTTTGTAAGATTTAGACTAGTTGCCAATCTTTGTTAAATAGGTCTTTGCATGTCTTCTCTTTGGAGTATTTGCGTACGAAATAAACCACACAGTAAACTAGTGTATTTATTTTACAAATTTTATGTAATGTTTCTTGGTTATTATCCAATTTAAAATATATAAAGGGTTCATTAGAATATCCATAGTAGATACATACCGTATTTCAGTAGAGTTGTCATTGTAGATATATGATAAACTAGGTCATCAGTTAATCTCCTATGAAGATAATATGAGAAAGACATAGATAACATATATAAGAAACTTCATTCAACTCTGTTATATACCTACGTGGTTGTCATTTTATAGCAGATGCCCCTATACCGAATGACCATAAAAACAACAACAACAACAACAAAAACAAACAAAAAACAACAAAACATTATAGGCTATGCATGTTCGATATTTCACGTCATTTCTTCACAGGTTGAACAGTCCTTAGAACCACAGGTCATTATTGAGGACAGGGCCTTTTTTGGTGCCCACTCCACCTCCACCCTCACATACACACACAAAGCGCTCATATTGAAAAGTTTAAATATTATACATACTCGTTAAACACGCCTCATTTTGGCGCTGAATATGACGTCATCCTTAATAAACATAACACTCGTAAATATAGTTCCAGACCGAAATATGTTTTAATTAATTCTAAATCTGTCCAAAGTAATATTTAATTGATTCAATCCAAGATCAAGATCCCCATATACCCGCTATGGAACTGGTTAATTAAACGATTGTGATGATCAGTAACTTTATATTTAAAGAATATCTCTTGTGTATATAGATGTAATTCTCTCATAGTCGTAAAAATTTACAAATTTTATCTAAATAATTATGTTTTGACATTTTATATAAACTTAACGTTGCTAAACCGTCGTTATCCTCAGTACTTTGATATACAAAATGGGGTTTCCCAAAGCAGGGAACCATTGAAATTACGGGAAACATCTGCGACCAGGGATTCCCTTCCGGTAACAAAAGTTTGGTAAGTTTTGGTCTTATTTAGAGAAAAAACAATCTCTAGAAGCGATGTCATTTCTTAAGGGGTATACAGTTTGTATCCTAATGAAATGTGTTTGCCATTAAATGCAAAATTACAACTAGTTTGAACTTTATTTATTTTACATCGATCACGAAACAAGTTCTCACAACTTGGACAAATTCCTGCCGATGGCTCTGATGGTCATTATTATGGGAGGAAACCGGAGAACCCGAAGAAAACCCACGTGTCTGGAGGGGCGATCACTGGACCCTCTCACGGACGTGTCGTTTTCTCTTATAGGCAATAGTTCCTGTCTATAAGTTTTATCGGTTAAGCAAATTATAGACCAATATCTTTAACATGTATTCTTTGTAAGGTGCTTGAACATATTGTAGCTTCAAATTTAACAAAGCACTTCAATAAGCATAATATACTTTATGACTTACAGCATGGTTTCAGAGAAAAACGTTCCTGTGAAACACAACTCCTGCAACTTACTGACCAACTAGCGAGAAATCTTGTTAATGGACAACAGACTGATTTAGTTCTTTTAGATTTTAGTAAAGCTTTTGACAAGGTCAGCCACTTAAAGTTATTGTACAAATTACAGGAACATGGAGTCAATAATTCAACCCTGTTGTGGATAAAATCTTTTCTCATAGGCAGAACACAAAAAGTCGTTTTGGAGGGAGGATGCTCATCAGTAGTCCCAGTAACATCAGGAGTACCTCAGGGATCTGTACTTGGCCCACTTCTCTTTCTGTTATATATAAATGATCTTCCAGATACCATAACTTCTCAAGTTCGTTTATTTGCAGATGACACTGCCGTTTACCTAGCTATAAACAACAAGCAGGACTGTATTACACTTCAGAAAGACCTCGACAAGCTGGTGCAGTGGGAAAAGAAATGGGAAATGGAATTTAATCCCAGTAAATGCATTGTTTTAAATATTACTAAAAAGAAGAAAGCACTTTCCTTTGATTACAGATTACATGGACAAGCTTTAGAAACAGTGGATAATGCCAAATACTTAGGAGTTACAATATCAAAAGATCTCTCTTGGAATAAACATATTGACAACATTACTTCTTCTGCTAATAAAACTCTTGGTTTCCTCCACAGAAACATCCAGACAAAGAATAAGGAAGTTAGAGAAGCAGCTTACAAAGCATTGGTTAGACCTCAAGTAGAATATGCCTCTACAGTCTGGAGTCCTCATACACAGACATATATAGATAAAATAGAAAAAGTACAACGCAGAGCAGTCCGATGGGTTAATAATAACTATTCTTATTACGACAGTGTCACCAGCATGCAGAAGGAACTTGACTGGCAAACCCTTCAGTACAGACGTGATGTCACCAGACTTCTTATGTTTTACAAAATAGTAAATAACCTTGTTGCTGTCCTATTACCTGCATATCTTGAAACACCAGCGAGGATATCCCGCCACTTACACTCTTTATCTTACAGGCAAATTCATACTCCAGCTAGCTACTTTAAATATTCCTTTTTTCCTTATACAGTGATACTTTGGAACAGCTTACCAGAAAATATAGTCTCACAAAATGATCTTTTAGCATTTAAACAAAAGCTCCTCTCGTTTCAGATAGTAGACCGTCCCTGAATCAACAAAAAGATGTTTTTACCAGATCTTAAACCTAACATATTCACCTTTTTTTTCAGAAAATTTTCTCACCCTAACAAAATTGTTATTTTAACAGTTTTATCCTTGCACAGACGCGCACCTGCCAGTAATACCCGAAAGGGGAGTTTGTGCAGTATATATAGATAGATAGATAGATAAAACTGAGATGAAAATAAAAATATACTACATGACCATTCTTTTTTTTTTTTTATGTGAGATCTTATATTTTCAATAGTAGAGGGAATTTTGCTCAAAAATTGTGTGTGTGTGTGTGGGGGGGGACATCTTTATTGCTGGAGGAATGGAATGGTTATATTAGAAAAAAAAGATTTGATGCTGAATGAAGATTGAGAGCCATGGCGACCTCACTGTTTGAGGTACTCCTGATGTATATCACTATATTCTAACACTGGTATACGTGGTCAACTGCTTGAAATTCAATGCGAAATAATGCTATATTATGTCAATCAACAAAAAATCAGATAGATTTTATCAACTTAATAACCACATAATGCAGGAAGTACAAAGTAATCCCTACAAATCTACAAATTGCATATCAACTAGGTGTGCAAAAAAAAGCAAATTCAACTTTAGGCTCTTTAAGAAGAAATCTTAGAAATGTACTAGAGACCTGTAGAAAAACAGCCTACATCACACTAGTAAGATCAATAATGGAATATGGGGCTACCATCTGGAGCCCCTACCAGAAAGACAATATAGAAAAACTAGAAAGAATCCAAAACAGGGTAGTAAGATTCATAAAAAGAGATACACAAGCAGAAAACCAGGGACAATATCACAAATGAAATAAGAACTTGAATTAGAAACATTACAAGACAGACGCCTAAGCCTCAGAATAATATTAATGTACAAGGTGGTTGAGGGGTTAGTTCCAGCACTGCCAACACCAGATTTTGTGAAATTCACCAGACCTAAAAGGACAATATATAAAAACAAAAAAATTTAATGGCTGCGAAACATCAAATATTTTAGAAAAACGCATTTGCAAAAATTCAAAGGGTTTGGAAATACCATCATTAAACTTCGAACAATATGAAAATTCATTCTTTGTAGACACTGTGATTCACTGGAATTATTTCCTTGATAATATAGTGTATGCTGGCTCAGTTGAGGCATTTAAAAATGCCTTAAAGAGCCACCACCAATAGTGCGGAGCTCTCTTTCCTTTGTGTAAAACCCAGTATTTGGATCTACAATGATTTTGATTCAGATTCAGATCATGCGTATTGCTTATATTTGTTTCGGTCTCTGACCTGCCTAGGACTGGTGTCATATGTAACTATAAGTCTTATAAGCTAGGTGGTCTTATTAGCTAGGTGGTCTCATAAGTGGGGTGGTCTTATTAGTGATGTGGTCTTATTAGTGAGGTGGTTTCAAAGAAAGGTTTTACTGTAGTATGTATCAGTGCCATGACTACTGGTCTCTTTAAAGTTTGAATATTATGGTATTGCAAAGTATTACATTGATATTGAATTGATAAGGTCCTTTTTCAGACTGAATGTTGAGTGAAGCTGTTCGATCATCCGTACGGGTGCTGGCACGTGTTTCAACAGTTATCAAGCACGTTACATACAGACGCATAAACATGGCATCTGTGGAGATGGGGGACCTCAAGTTTCTCAAGTAAGTTGTAATAAGCAAGGTTACAGACTGTTACTGTTAAAAAAGGTGTTGGGATCAGACCAAAATTGTATGATAGTAACCAGTGACTAGTATCCGTAACAGAACCTATTCACAATAATTTAAAGGGACCCAATTTGGTTCACAATTCAAAAGTGTATTTTTTGATAAAGACAAGATTTAAGCTGAATTAATCTGAAAGTGCTTCTCTTCCACAATATCTCATTTTCTCAAAAATATGAACCATTCTCTACAATTTTGCCAAAAATTTGCAAGGTATTCTATCTTAGCCCAAATTTACCCCTCACAATATCTGCAGAAACACTGCTACTTTTTTTTACAATTTTGAAAAAAAAACACAACAAAAAAACATAAAAAAAAAATGCTATTTTTTTTACAAACAAAGGGGTACCTGACCTATTTACAATTCAAGGAACATTATCATTGATAACATGTGTGTTGACATGTTACACATTATTTGACCAGGTAATGCTAGACCAGTCTGAAAAAGTGAAAAATTGATAAGCAATTTTGCTTGAAAAAGCAAGACAGTTGCTTCATATGAATTTTATTTTGACTTCACACTTGAATTTACATTCAAACCTTTTTTCTCTCCGTATCTCCCTTCTTATGTCATTTGCCTCCCTAAACCCCACCCTCTCATGTCCTGTGGACACATTTTGCAGATGAGTGTTGACATATGGTCACTTATTCAATATCCAAGTATATATTTATCTGATAGATTCAGAAATTTTGTGACTTTAACACTCACTCAGCCCCTCACTGCGTGGGTTTGAATCCCGGCAGGGTCATTTGGATTTTCATGTGAGGAAGCCTTCCAGCTGGCTTGCAGTAGGTGGGTGGTTCTACCCAGATGCCTCCGTGCATTCGGGGTCTTCCTCCACCTGTAATTAGCTGGACGTCGTTATATGACTGAAATAATGTTGAAGTGATGGTAAACTCAAATGGTCAAGTCAAGTCAGAAATTTTCATTATTCAGGGTTTACTTGTCTCAGGTTTGCGTTATATATCACAATTTGTCTCTCTGTCTATATATTAAGGGTCTTTTGACTCCCATTTTAGGAAAGACAACAATAAAAAGTCTGATTATTCTGAATAAAAAAAGAAAGGAATAAAAAAAATGTTATGTTTTATATTTAAAAAGGTGACACCTGTAATGTTCTATTTTCTTTCTTTATCAAAGGTCTCCTTCCCTCCGATTTAATTTCAATTATTGTAGTTTCCCCCATATTGTTATTTGCCTCAGAATATATTTTTCCTCTTTGCAAGAAAAAAAAATAAACACATGATATTGATTCAAAAAGGGAGGTGAGAATTGCAGAGAGTTTTCATGCTTGTCAGTAAAAGGTTATGTCCCTTGATATTAAAAACTTTACAGAACTTGGGATATTGGAAACTGGTCTATGATATAATACCTTTTGTTGATTTTGTTAATAGATCCTATATTCATGCATGAGCATGCCAGTCATGTTTTGTGTAAGGAAGTAAGTGGAATACAACATATCTACTATAGATGATGATATTCAACAAAAGTTTGAATTTGTTATCTAAAGAATTCAAAGCATGCATAGCTTGAAGTTTGAGTATACTTAAATACCATTTCTTTTTTTAAGAACTAGGGGCTTTGAGTATGAGCATCTTTGGTACTTTCTTAGGGTGTCACCCCCTCTAAAACTGAGTCATTTTTGTTTGGCGCCAAATAGAACCAAAATCCTGATGCCCCAAACTGGATTCGAGCTCCGGACCCTCTGTATGCAAGTCAGACATCTCACCATGTCACAACAAATGTTATCTGACACCTCTGCTGCATGCTAATTTCTCATCGGCAATTTCTAAATTATGAGTGTCCAGGTAGCTGAGTGGTTAGAGTGACTACTACCTGGTTGTAGGTGTGATTCCCGGCCTTGATTGGCATTCAGCATTATGGTGGTTCTATAATGGTTAGCGCTGGGAGCCATGGGTTGGAACTACTACGGTATACCGTGGTTTTTAGGTAAATACAGCAGTACATACCACAATATACCACTCAAAATATTCTGAGACTTGTTTTAATGACTGCTTATAATATTAAAATTCAGTAAATGAAGAGAAGTAAAGATCATTATTGGTGACAAGTGAATATTTTCAAATAAAATTATATTTTCTAATATTGTATTGGAAATTGATATATTAATATCATATCTACCAAGGGTTTTGATGTCATTTAACAATAAAATTATCAGAAACGACAAAATTGAAAATTTGTCCTTGTTTATTTCAGTTATATGGAAACCATCGAAGTACCAATATTATTTGCCCTTGTCTCAGTTTGTACCACAATTTGCTTCCAACTGTGGTTTTACTGGTATATTAGAAAAAACGCACACCTCTAAAAATGGATGGTTTGGTTCCAGGTTAATCTGACTGGATGTTGCATCCTGCATTGAAGCAACAATTTATCTGTCTCACGTTGACAAAGTCTGTCTATGACAGAAATACTGTTGGTGCGATGTTAAACCCCTCAAACAGTTTCAAAATTGTTCATAACCTGATCTCTGCACTCCAATTTCAAAATAATTAGGTTTTCGCCTCTGCAGGGCGAAAACCTATTGTTCTTCTTCTGTTGATTTGTTTTTTTTTTTATTTTTATTATTTTTCCAATTCCACCCATTTTTGTGTCCAGCCTAGCGGCCAGATGAGAAAAGCTACAGCTATGAAATTTTGGGCATGAAGTCATCTTTATCTGAACATGTGCCTAAATGGTCAAACTTTTCACTTTTGTTTCTGATTTAGCCACTAGGGGGCGCAATGCATGTAATCACTGTTTTGCTAATAACTCAAAAATTTGAAACCTGATTTAGATGCGGTTTTTTACATAATGTTCCTTGTTGACAGCCCAATCAAATATGATGGAAATCTCATCATCGGGTACGGGAAAAAAATTGTTCTAGGAGAGGTTGAATGTTCGAACCTTGGAAAAAAGTGAAATAATGAGGGTAGGTCTACGAAAAACCTTCCCACTTTTGTTAGAGATCAGATAGAAGAATTCTGTTTGCTGCATACGATTTGCAAGACATATACGCACAAAATATATGGGGTGGCGAATTAAGGAAATGCGTGGTTTGTCCTCTAGAAAAGGTCAAACTTCAATAAATTTTAGGAAAAATTAAAATTTCAAAAACATGTTTTTGTCGCTCCTGACTTTATTTTCTGTTCATTCTTCATGATATTTTCACACAATATGTATTGTTATGTTTGAAAGGGCCTCACAATAAAAAAATTAAAAGAAATTTGATAAGGTCAAGGTCATATTACGATTATTGTGTTTTTATTCGGCCACAAATAGCTCCAAAACTAAAAATATTTAATTGAGAGTATATGAACAAAAGTTTTAGTTCTTAAAGAGCTATTTCCAGTGATGTTTAGTTTTTGAAGATCGGACTTGATTTGGTCATTATACGGCAGTCCAAAGTTTGATCCTTTTTTGGAATAATTGTAAATCAGGTTTTATGCTTCAAATTCTGATACACAAGAATAAAAAGTTTGACTTGTGCGACTAGTATACTTGATTGAACTATTTGCTGCTTTGCTAGGTACCAAACAGTAAAATTTTAATTAATTTTCTATCTCATTTTGCCGCTAGGGGGCGCTTTTCTTGAAATCATTCTTTTGCTTATAACTCAAAAAGTTGAAGCCTGATCCAAATGCGGTTAATTGAATTATGTTCCTTGTTGATAGCCTAATAAAATATGATAGTTTCTAGGTATGAGTGGCTGAAACTTTTTGAGCTAGTAACGGAAGGTTTTAAGTTCGAATCTCGTAAAAAACTGCAAATGAGGGTATGTGTACGAAAAACCTATCCATTTTTGTTAGAAATCAGATAGAAGAATTCTGTTTGCTGCAAATGATTTGCAAGACATATACGCACAAAATATTTGGGGTGGCGAATTTAAGAAATGCATGGTTTGTCCTCTAGAAAAAGGTCAAACTTCACTAAATTTTAGGAAAAATTAAAATTTCAAAAACATGTTTTTTTGTCGCTCCTGACTTTATTTTCTGTTCATTCTTCATGAAATTTTCACAAGTTATGTATTGTTATGTTTGAAAGGGCCTCACAATCAAAAAGTTAAAAAAACATTGGAAAGGTCAAGGTCATATTATGATAATTGTGTTTTTATTCGGCCCCAAAGTGCTCCAAATCTAAAAATATTTCATTGAGAGTATATGAACAAAAGTTTTAGTTCTAAATAGTTCTTTCGTATAATGTTTAGTTTTTGAAGATCGGACTTGATCTTTTCATTTTACGGCAATCCAAAGTTTGATCCTTTTTTGGAATAATTGTTATTCAGTTTTTATGCTTAAAATTGTGATATATAAGAAAAAGAATGTTCGATTAGTGCGACTTATATACTTGTTTGAACTATTTGCTGCATTTCTAGGTACCTAATTGTAAAATTTTTATCATTTTTTTTTCTCATTTTGCCGCTAGAGGGCGCTTTGCTTAAAATCACTCTTTTGCCTATAACTCAAAACGTTAAAGTCTAATTGAAATGCGGTTTTCAGCATTTTGTTCCTTGTTGACAGCACCACAGAATGTGATGTGATGTGATGATAGGGTATGGAGAAATATTTGCGCTAGAGGAGTTTGAATGTTCTAACATTCCAAAAAAAAACAAAAAACTGTGCAAATGAGAGTAGGTCTTCAAAAAACCTTTGCGTTCTGTTTCATATTAAAAATTGTGGCTGAATTGAAATAAAGTGTTCAAGTTGATTAGGTTAAAAGCGAAAACCAAGATACCGCTTGCGGTTCTAGTTTCTTTCTGTTACTTTTAAGGAGACAGATTGGCTTGATTTAGTTGCACTAGTACCCCACCCCCTCACTCTTTCTCCAAGTTTATTTTCCATTGAACTGATTATGACTTATTCTTGCTCAATTGTTTCAAAGATAGATATTCAATCTCTGGTATACTTATCATTGACCTAATGCCACATACATGTACATATATTTGGTTATATTATAAGACTGCCAGGCAATTTCTGTAAATTTTTATGATTTAAATGTTATGACAATGCTGTGTCCATTGTAACTATAGCTGTTATATTTCCATATCCTGTTTAACAGACAAGGATTTTTGTTGACTGTTGGATGTTTTGAATTTCGGTATTATTAAAAGAAAAAAAAAAAAGAACAATAACACCAACAAAGTAAAAAACAAAACAACATCAAGCATTTTTTAGGTTTAGGTACATACAGTTGTATCTTACTGATTTTTGTGCTTTTTGAATGTTTAAATTCACAAAGTTATAAAGGATACACATTTTTCAGTCTAGTCCTGTTCCTTTATGCGCAACCTTCCTTTAGTAAAGAAAATTGAAAGCTCCACTTTTGCCATTCACGGCCAGATCAAGTGCTCACAATCAGTGTCACAATCAAAACGATTTGTTTTTTTTTTAGTGAACCAGGTCAGCCATTGACTACCAATTATGTCAGTGTAGCTATTTGGTACTATGTAGTCACGGCAAGGGTCAATGTCATGATCTACACCTGGGATGTGTTACACTAGGTATTTTCTGCTGAAAAACTTAATACCATGTAAATTAAGTCACATATAATTATATAAAATAACGCAACAATCAAATCATGATGTTGAATAGAATAGTGTTACTATAAATAGATCATTGAACTACCAACTTAATGGCATGTGTAATGAATTATGTAAAAAGAATGTGCCGGTTTTTTTAGATTTTGAATTTTAACAGTTGATATAAATCAATTTCATCTCTTCCATCATATTTGAAATTGGAATCCCACTCAGGCAATTCTTAGAAACAAAATTTGATCATATTCTGCACAATTTATGACAAGACCTTTAAGACAATAACAAAATAAAGAAGGTCCAAATCTCAAAGGATGTTTTCAGTGAAATACTGCATGAATAATGCGACGTTTTGATCAGATATTGTTGTAAGACTGTCATAAGGCAATGATGAATGTGATGTCTGGATGATTACTGGAGAAATCCAGAATTATACGACATTGTGTCACGTGTCAGTGGCTCTGGTCAAATGGTCAAATAGATGTCTGGATAGGATGGCGATTAATGTGCTGGCAACTCACCAATTCATCTCGGGTCAAATCTGATGAACATGAAATGGTAATTGCTCAACAATTTGAACACTTGCCTCCTGTACTCTATAATTTTAGTTTAAACTTATTTATTTTGCATCAATTGGAAAACAAGTTCATACAGCTTACACTAATCCCTCTCGGCGGTTCCTGGGTTGGACCAGTACTTTGCACCTGGGAAGGTCGTGAAGAATTCTTGCCTCCAACAGGGTTTGAACCCACAACCTCCGGATCCGTAATCAGATATGTTACCACTGGACCACGGCTCCTTTCTATAATCTTAAAGAACAGTACAAGACAGCTTGTTTATGGTGACAAATAAGATTAAAAGTGCTCAGGTTATATTGTTTATAGCTACATTTTGTTTCAAATGTGTGACATTACACAATGATTGTCAGTTTTCAATAGTCCCAACTGTAGCAATGCATTATAAGTTCCCATGTGATGTCATAGGCTTTTTGGCAGTCATTTTGAGAGGTTTAAGTTGAGAATACTTGCTGTTCTATTTTTCAACCTATCTTGCTGAAATTTATGTAAATGTGATCAGCTTAATCTTTTTTAATATGAAAATATTATATATTTTGATAAATTAAAAGGTAAAAACTATAATAGCCATAAGTATTACACAGTTTGTACATATTATAAATATTTTATCATAAAAATATGTATTTGAAGAGCTTTTTAATGGTGTATACATTTTGATTTTTGGATCAGATATAATCAAATTATGAAAAAAAGAGAAATTTCTGCTTCTATGTAATTTATATAAGACTCCCTTTAATTAACCTTTCAAGATGGCTGCCAGGAGATGAGATATTCACTGATGTGGGAACTATGTGTATATGTGTCACATTCTAATCATTTGGGATGAAGCTACATCTACGTATTTATATCTCTGACTTTGGTCTGTCTCTTTGCCTCTTCTGTGCTTCAGATGTATAAAACATTGCAGGGCAATGTGACAAATAAGAAAAAAGCATTAGTTTGTATTGATTATTACTATATTCATTTCAACTGTTCATAAAGTCAAAATTTGGCTAACAGCCAGAATATTTTTACAAACAGAAAAACTTGGAAGTTACATCATGCTAATTTTTCCAGGGTTGTCAGTATTCCCTACTGTAGCAGTACATTTTAGATAGATATTCAAGATAATCAAGTGAAAAAAAAATATAAAAGAAATTCAAAAGATATTATAAAACGGACTTCTTGTCCAAAAAGTTAAATAATCTGAACGTAATATATTAATGCAATTAGATAAATTTGAATTTATTTCTTTGAAACTTGGGCTGCTATTTATTTTGTTGTGTATACTGGAATTGAATAGATTCATTTTGTACTTCAAACAGAAACAAAAACTCTTTAAGTTTTATATACAATAAAATTAAAACTTTTTGAAATTTTTTTTCTAAAACTTTATTTATTTTTTAACGATTTTAAGTTCTCACAACTTATATAAAACCCTCTCGATGTCTCTGTTGGCAGCGTACTTAGTATGTGGCCATTATTGGGGAGGAAACTGGGGAACCCGGAGAGAAAACTCACATGTCTGGATTGGCGACCACTATACCCTCTGACGTTTATGTCCAGGAATCGAACCAGGGACGCATTGGAGAAAAGTGAATCGCATTACCACTATGCTATTCAGGCACCTAACCTTAAATTTAATACTTGTATTCACATACATTAACCCTTTCCCTCATAGACTCATTTTGACGGCCTCAATAGGTATCACATAAAGCCTGATCTGCAGAAAACCACAGTTAAACCTTACCAAATTTAATTACAAAACCCTCATTTCCAGACCACTGAGTAGCAGCGAACAGCATAAAACCTGATCAGCCTGAGAGTTACTCGCAGGCTGATCTGGTTTTATGCTGTTCGCATAGGTCTTTTCATGGTGTCCTCTATGAGGGAAAGGGTTAATAATCTTAATTTTTCTATTTGAATATCAACACATTTTTAAGTGTCATGCGTAAATAATCACACATGCAGTTTTGTTATATATTCAAACATGCACACTCACACCTTATATGACTGTCCCCAGTAGCCTAGTTGGTTAGAATGTTCGCCTTGGGAGGTTGTGGGTTCGATCCCCGGCCGTGACAGTCCAAAGTTATAAAAAATAGTTCTAGAATAGCTCCCCTGCTTGACGCTGAGCATATAAGGGTAGTTCCAGGACTGGTTCACCTGGTGTCAGGAAATTGACTGGATATGGTATCATGTCACACGCCTACAGTGTGATACTGCAGTGTGGCCTCAGGTAGACATAGTCTCCAAAAGACCAAAATACTGTTGGTGGGATGTTAAACCAATAAACAAACATACTTATATGCAAAATATCATTATATTCAGTGTTGGATGGGATACCATTGTATTTAACCATTTCTCATTTTGATTTTAATTAATTATATTCTCAGAATACCATATCATTGATTAGGACATTCAGACTAAATGCTAGTTTGATATTTTTTTTCATTGAAAAGTTAAGTTCATATATTGATTGTCTGTTCATGTAATCCATCATTAAGTAATAGCCATGGTTCTTCAAATGCTAAAAAAAAAAAAAAATTCAGTGCATTTGCAAGCATCTATTGACTTAAAGTTATAGGCATTTTTGATCAAAGTCTATAAGGGCTTTCATTTGCTATAAAATTCCCCAAATCACCCGACGGACCATGATCACAATTAAATGATGATTTGATTACCTTAAAAAGAAGAAAAGGAAGAATTTGAGGCTTGTAATTACTTCATGTTAATAATATCTGTATGCGATGTCTGCATCGACCCAAAGATTCCTAAAATTGCACATCGACAGTCTGATGCAAAACTATTGTATCTACAAACAAATAAATGAACAGTTATGATAGTTTTGCACTAAAACCTCGAATTATGGATTTCTGATGTTTTCATAAAACTGATCTTATCAGTGATTCTTTCAGTAGTTTGTTTGCTCAAATTTTGCATGTGGGAGTTTTGTAGGGAAAAAAGAGGAATCATTATCCCGAGTAATAAAGTTCCATGATGAAACTGGTTTTAGTTTAATAACCATTAGGTAATGTCGATAGCACACATAAAATTGACATGACTTGGATTTGCCATCGCATATCTGCCCTTATCTTAAACACTCAGTAATATCAGACCGGCTTTAAAGTGCTGATAATGTAAATTCCATGTCTTTCAGGAAATGTGAGATCAGATAGGACTGTCTTTACTAAAGCATCTGGAAATAAAAGCTTTTCTAATGTCTCTTGATATGTCCTTCAAAACAGGCTGGATTCCCTATGGCAGCCGTGGATGTAAACTTCCAGTTCCCTGTTGATTTTACCAGGAAACTTGCTAAATAAACTGTCAGAGTCTGTGCGGCTTCCGTTGTTGTTGTTGCAGTTTTAACATTTGCATTTGTTATTATTCTGCAATTACTTATGGCTTGTCTTCTTGCACTGTGTCTAAGACGGTTGCGGTTGGTCGTTTTGAACTGGATATAGTAAAACTTTAGTGATTTTTATTATTATACATTATTGCAATACTTCTAACCTATCTCCTATGTCATCTTAAGATGACGGGATATAATTGTATACATGGAGTGGTATACTGTAAAATCATTAAATTTCGTTGACGTTGAATTTCGTTGACATTATTTTGCATTGATTAAGTACCTAAGGGAATTTCATGGGTACATTTATTTATGAATATATGTTCTTGAAAACGCGAGGCTTGTGTAAGAGACAAGTTTTTGTGGGGATTAATATTCGTGGATATAACCCTCTATGAAATCGCCGAAAATTAGTGTTCCACTAAAATTAATAATTTCAAAGTAAACATGTAGCACTAAGAAATCATTATCAAATCTTGCTCCCAGAAATAAATGCATTAAGCAAAAATGAAAAATAATTCGGTTATGAATTCTTTGGTCGTCAAAAATTTTTGTTTTTAAAGACATTATCTTCATATATTCCCAACATACAGAATATAGGAATCACTCTTGTTCTGCCTTACACTCACTTAAAATAAAATCCACTACATTTCGGATCTTCTGGCATTTTACAGAGAAAACCAAGATTTCCTAATGTTTCATTTGGGATCCTTGGTAGAGGTTATGTGATCCAAGAATGAGCGGACTTTACCTGAAGTTAAGGTGGATTAGGAGGGGGGGGGGGGGGGGGGGTAGTTATCACCTTTAGTTGTCTCTAGACCCATGTCAGGAAATAGTGATATTTCAAAATATTGTACATTGGGTATTAATATTTTATTTTCTCAATTGCAACTAAATACAAAAGTATAATTTCTGTTTTCAAATAAGCTAATGTAATCAATTTACACTGAAATCAAGTTATACCCTACAAATGGGCTTAATTTTTCAAATTACGGATGCTTAATTTGTGAAAATGTTTCTTATGTGCTTTGATTTTCACTCAAATTATTGTAATTTATCAATTATTCTCATCTCGTGCTACTTCACCTTATAAAGGTTGAGTAAGTTTTACTTTATTTACTTAAGAAAAAGTAAAATACCGATGTGTAAATTCTCACTATACTATTTAAAGTGAAACAGCCTTGATTATGTATAATTACAGAACACCAAAGTGGTAGATGCATTATGTGAGCTATTTAAAGCTTCAAATTGTCTTATGGTTTCCATAAATGGTTCTGCCTTCAGATCATGTCGAAGGATAGATAGATGGGACAAGATTTAATGTTAAAACATAATGTAAGTCTAACATTAAGGATAATTTAAATTATACTCTGTAACAATTTTTGCAACACACATTATTGTCAAATCAGGCTATAGAAAGGACATGGTGTTGCAGGCTGAATGGAAACATTTAGGCATGGCAATCTATTGGTGAGGAGGTGTGACCTGTTACAAATTGAACAGTGGCACTTCAGTGGAATCGTTCCAGTAAAAAGAAATACGTATTTGTATATGTTAACCTCGTCTGCAGAACAATTCCACCGCATTGTAGGCGATGGTGCTGGGATGTGTTATTGGTATATTGTTCGTCTGCACAAAAACTTTAGTGTCGGTATGCGAAACAAAATTGTGCAAAATCCAGTCGTTAGTCGTGATATATGTTTCTTGTATTAACATCCTTGAAAGGTCGCAGACGGAATAACAATATTACAGATTTTCAGAAACAGTCACATTGAAAATGCTTGAATAACCACCAGTTGATTTTGTATCTTTGTCAGAAAAGAAGAAATTTGCAAAACTAGTTATGTTTAGTTTATTTACCATTGCAGTTATGACTTATTATGTACTACGAGGTAATAAAATGGATAAAAAGGAAATATTACTACTATTACTACTTCTACTACTTTTATGATAGTAGGGGTCAAAATGCGAAATTCACAAATTATTTTTTTATCTCCAAATGACTGAAAATACTACTATTGGGACGTTAAAACAAACAAACAAACAAACAAACAAACAAACAAACAAACAAATTATCATCAACCTCTAACAACGTTTTAGACATCTGTCACTTGGTGAAGCATGACTGTGTTGATGGGACGTTAAACCAAACATCCAAAGAAATAAACAAATAATTTACCATCACTCTCCAACAACGTGTTCTGTACCTCTGCCTTACAAGGTGAAATGGGGGCTTTGTTGGAATCATGCGTCCATCCGTTCTGATGAGTCCATCCATTCTGTTGCGTCGTCCCGTCCTGTCGCTTAATGACCTGTGTCTGTAGTGAGTCAAGACGGAGTAGCGTGGGTTAATATCACATTCAGTGATAGCATACATACATCTTTATTGGCATATCGTCATGTCTGTGTTTGGCCATTTACAAGGTACGGAAATATGGCAAAGACATATCTATATCTAAACATCGATAAATAAAAACAATAACATGTTTTGACTAGAATTTTCATAACGTGTAGCAGCACATTTGGTATTGTTGTTGTTGTTGTTGTATTGGGGTTTACTGTCGCTGCGATAGTATTTCAATCATATAGCGACGTCCAGCTAATTACAGGTGGAGGAAGAACATTTGTTATTGAGTTCTCTATTCACAAAGGGAATGTTATTCATTTATTCACTGGGTATACACCATGTTTTTATTTGTATCTTGACTTCAGTTGTTTTTCTTAATTTTTGAGACACAAACCTATTTCTAAATGTATTATTCTGCTTTAATGACATTATTTTAGTCAAAGTTATGTCAGTGTTAGTTAACAATGAAATTTAGAGACTATATAAGTATATGATAGTAGATGTATATGGGAAGATTGAACTGTGTGAGATCTGATCATTTTAGATAAATAGTTGGAACCTTTTGTCAAATACTGTATTTGATGTTTTTTTGTTATCATGAGTTGTCTGGGCTTATATTCTACTGAAGCTATGCCTCAACATTTTTCTGATAAACTATGCATAACACGATCCGACTTTTAATCTTTATTGCATTTTCTGTCTATTTATATTTCTATATGCTCTTTGTGTATTGCACTTCTATTTACACATCATTGAAACATGACATATCATGTTGGTCATGATGTCCAAAACATAATTTACTCCTATCACATCTGTAACATTACAACAAAAACCAGACTTCCACATCTATGCCGATTATCCGGGACCTTAGAATGTCATTCAATTATTGTAAATGCTTCTCTTGGATCAGAAAACAGATAACTTTGATGATGCCAAGTTTGGAAGCTGAATCAGCATCACAGTTAAACCTGTATTTGCGTCGACCTGTATTAAACGGTCGACCTGTATTAAGCGGTCGATCTGTATTAATGCCACCTGTATTTTATCCACCTGTAATTAGCGGTCAGTTTATATATCACCATCCTTGCCCACATTTAACGGCCACCTCTGTTAAGCGGCCACTTTCTCTTATCCTCTTGACTGACCACTTACGACAAATTTGAATGTAGTCAATTCTTGTTTATCATATGAAAAGAAACTGATTTGTTTTATTATGTAATATTTTTATAATAAGCAATGCATCAGATGTTAATTATTGACCTATTTTAAAAACACGACAATAACAGTAGATTTGTTGGTTGAGAGGGAAAGACTTTCGTCCTGTAATATACAAAAGTCATTTGAGTGGTATTTGTGCATATACCTTGCTTGGCATTCAGAGTAAATCTGAGACTGTTAGACCACGTTAATTTGAACGTGTAATCACATCATTTTATGTTAAGATATCACAGTATTACAGCACTAGGTCTCAGATTTTCATCTTTGATTAGTACTGCAATATATTGGACTACTGGAATTACTTTCAACTATTTGTTGATAATCACTGAAACTAAGATGACCCTGCATTTTCTTCTGTGACATTTTAAGTTACTCACATAGTCGATGACAATGGTTGTATCCTTCAGGCGTGTGAAGCAGAGTATAACGGAGATATAACGGTAATAGGATAATAAAGAGTATTTAAACCAAAATTTAAAACGTCACCAAAATTAAATGACGTCACCAGGACGTTAAACAAAGCCACAATAATTGTATAACGTTCTTGTTCTTTATTTAACCGATATTTCATATATGTAGACTTTGAGCAAAAGAGCCACTAATTGTATAACGTTCAGTATTCATTAAACTTAATTATGCTTTCCTTTATTGGGGAAAATATATATTTGTCAACTATGGTTTTAATGACATTTTATGGCAACTACTTTTAAGAAAGGTTAAGTGCATATGCAGTTGTCATTGTCTTTTCATTTGTTTATTCTTCTGTTTGTCCTTTGTTTGTCATAAACTCTTATGTCTTGCAAAAGTTTCTCCAAGAATATATGTGCTTAAGTAATAAACCTTAAATTAATCCACCCATCATTAAATTGTGATCATGGTCCATCAAGTGGTCATGGGAGTTTTATGGTAAATGCAAGCCTTTATAGACTTTGAACAAAAGATCCTATAACGGCAAGTCATTGCCTGCATCAGGAATGAAGTCTTTTAAAGCATTTGGAGGACCATGATATTGATTTAATGGTATATGGATTGCCTTAACAGGATTTTCACCAGCAGTAGAAGCTGTGCACATGGGACTTATAAATTCATCATGATATAGAGAAGTCCTGGAACCTTAGTGAAAATAGCACAAAGTGTAGGAATCCATGTCCATTGAACATATTCCTACATATGTTTTCATTGGTGTAAACGTCAGTGATAATTATTTTGTCCAAATCACATTGTTATATTTAAGGATGGTGCGCATATGCAAGACATATGCAAGACATGTTTGCTTGTTTATATATATATATACTACTCAAAGTTTGCTAAGGACGATTTATCTCGTGTAAAAATATGAAGTTATTTGCGCCAAATGTGCCTCGAAATTGAAATGGCCATAACTTCTGAAATTCTTGTCCATACGACACCAACCATCCTTTACATATGCAATGCTTTAATTTAATGGAATTGTGAGTTGTCATTTGTTAATTTTGATTTTGACCCTCTTAGTTTTATCAATAAAAAAAACTTGAAATTAATATCTTCCATTTATTATCCTATAATAAATAATACAATTACTAATTTAGTTTAGAAATTATACTTTAAAGGAATGTAAACACTATTTCTTGGTTGAGTATATAATTGTTGCTTAGCAAATTTTGAGTAAGCCATGATGAGGCACATCTTGTTTAGATTTAAGAATGTAAATTTCAAAGCGTTACTGTATGTCATTCTTAAATATTTTCATTACTTTACAAATGTAACAAGACAAAAGGCGTTGGCAGAAATAATAGAAGTTGCTTTGTTTTATGTAATTATATGAAAAGATTGCCTGCGTGATGCATTCTTTGCTTCTCTGGAAACAATGTGGGCACGTGGTTTAATACAGTAATTAACATATAGGTTAATTACCTTTCTTAATTTAATTAATTTTTAATTCACTATTTAATTTGCTAAGTGGCTTATTTAGAAGATTTAAAGAAGACCATGTTACTTAGATTTTTGTAATCAACGACCTGTATGAAAAATCACAGCAGTTTAATCATTTCTCACAACAAAGCTATGCATGTTTTCCGACCTGCTTAATATGTTCAATGGTGTTTTCTAAGTTAATCATGATGCTCTCTTATTGGAATTCTCAGCATATGGCGCTAGTTAAATCAGATTGAGCGTTCATTTGAGCAATATACGTGGTTTTAATCATGATTCTATTAAATTTGTATGGTAATATTTATTTTCAAAGACATTACAGTATGTTGTAAAAGAGAAATTGACATATCTCTAAGATATCTTTTTATAATTATTGATAAAAAGAGCTAACTTTTGTGCCTAGTTTCACACTCACCCATCGATTTGTATCTTAATGTGTCGGCCTGGAACTGATTTTGTTCTCAGAAATGTTTTGACAAGGGAATGATATGTCTGATGCCACTGTCTTCTAACGAGCCTCTGTGACATATAAGGACAGTGTATTTGGAGAAGAAATGTCTACTTGTCCTCTAACATTTGACGTAAATGTTACTTTTGAGGAATTGCAGCCGTGTCAGATTTTATAGTATACGCTAAATAAAGATAGATCTAACACAATTGAATTTTGTTTCGTTGTGATGTGTACTTTTCTTGAAAAAAAAAATGTTCAGAAACTGTTGACAACATAGACGCCAAAATTCAATGTTAAAAAAGGACACTTGAAAATAAAATGATATTTTCTTTTATTTTCTTTAGTAACAGTCATTATTTACTGATTATTATTAATTATTTGATTTCATGTTTTTTACTGAAGAGACAGCATGCAGAAGGGACAATGGTTTTATACAAAGGAGTCCAACTGCGATAACATAGCTCATTATGAAAAAAAAAGAAAGACACCTTGATTATTTTACGTGCCCGGTGTATAGGACCGATACACGGAAGACAAGTTCCTGGGTACTCTGAGTTCCCATATCAACTCCATTTTGTCTCGTGCAAGGCAAGTTTGCTGCATCTTGTTCCAATTCTATACGTCTTTCGTTTGATGTGGTCTCCGTAGAAAATTTCCTGGCTGGGATTTGAACCTCAGACACCCCGAACGCAAAGCCAACATTTTACAGCCGTAAATCATCTTGCATTTGATGGTATGTAACAGTGGCGGATTATATTTACAAACGATGGTTGCATATTCATGGTAAGTTCCATATTTTAATTGAAAGGACACTCCCAAAATGTAATTTAGGATATATATAAGAATATGTTATGATAACTTTCTGTTGTTACGACACAGAATCTTTTAGAATATTTCATATAATTCAATCGTATTTGGGTATGGGATTATAATTCAATCGTAATAATTCAATTCAATTATGTTATTTCATATACATGTAATTCAATTATGTCATTTCATATAATTCAATTATGTCATTTCATATAATTCAATTATGTCATTTCAATAATTCAATCGTATTATGTCATTCAATAACATTCATTATATCATTTCAATAATTCAATAAATTCAATAAATCCAATTGTCATTTCAATAATTCAGTCGTATTAATTCAGTTATGCATTTCAATAATTCAATCGTATTATGTCATTCAATATCATTCAATTATGTCATTTCAATAATTCAATCGTATTATTTCATTCAATAATTCAATCGTAATAATTCAATTATGTCATTTCATATAATTCAATTATGTCATTTCATATAATTCAATCGAATTTGGGTATTTGGGTCATTTTATGTTTTATGCTACATTATTGGTATGTGATATGTTTATGAAATAGAAATTCAAAGCATATTCAGCTGTTTTCAGAATACCATTTCGATTCGAACCATTATTAATAAATTCGAATTAACCTCATTAATGTTTTAAACCTTTGTTATTACATGTATATTTTTGTTCATTCTTGATCTATTTAATTTTTGCTAAGTGGTTTAATGGAGTTGAGTTGTCCATATATACTACAAAAAGTATGTTAAGCAGCATTGGTATATTCAGAAAATAAACCATTCAGTCCTTTACTTGGAAGTATCATTTTGGTACTAAATGAAAAAAAAATGTTATTTAAAGGCAATGATTCTTTAGAACATTTATTACAACAGATTTTTATGTATGTGGGTCATTCAATTCATAAGAATCAAGATTATCAAAATTAATGAAAGTTAAAAAGTTACAATTCCACAATAACATTTAAAGTTAATATACAACTCTTTAATTAGAATATTAAAATTTCAACAAGTGGATGTCAGTTTGAAATTTTGTGAATATTGTTACTGTTTTTAGAGTAGAAAACGTTTTGCTCTTTTGTTGTTGTTGTTTTGAAATTTCAGAATTAAGAGCTTATATTTTGAGATGTTTGCATTAAATCAAAGGCTTGGGTTTGTTAAGATTTTATTCAATTCTTTCGATACGAATAATGTATTGGCTATACAAGAACTGTTAAGATGTCTGAAAATCCTTTCAATTCTATAAAGGCAAGTCCTGCAAAGAAGGCTGGCAGCTAGAAATATCAAATACCCCTAAAATAGCATCTTGTATGGCTTTCTGGCATCCTAGCCTTACAGTGTCGTTTTCTCTTTATGATTTAAAACGAAAGCTTGTCGCCTGAAGGTTCTTGCAATGTCTAATTACGGTAAAACAGGAAGATTTTGAGACTTGAATAATTGAGCTGAGCTTTGCCCCCCCCATGTCGTCAAGGCAGTAATTATTAATGGGGAAATAGAGCTTAGTCTGTCACCGACGTTCCTGCATACAGTGACAGCTCCTTTTGGCAGTCAGTGTGATCAAGCAGGTGTCTGTAAACAATAAATTTATCTATCACATATGAGCTTGTGTCATGACTTTCATCTGTTGCTAAGCGACATGCTTACACACTCCTCCTAAGCTCACACGTAGCCGTGTCTTTGTTCTTTGTATGATTATGCCTTTAACAGGCAGTTTTGGGTTTACAGGGTTTCCCTGACACACAAAATTGCCCAATTTGACCCTCTATTTGCGTGAATGACCCCAACATATACTACTCAAAGTTTGCTAAGCACCATCCGCTATTTTACCGTAGCGTTTCATGCTTAGACAAGCGACTTTAAAGGCATGCTACATTAAATTTTTCAATAAAACAAATCTTGCTTTTATGCAGAAGTATTGTTTTTGTACCAAACTTACTACCAGTTACAAAAAATAAGCCTTTCGGATCCTCAATATTGGGAATTAATCATAATTAGAAAGTGCGAAATTTTGAGAAAACACCTTAAAATTTAAAGTCAGCTAAATTCAGAACTTTAATCTTCAAATATTCCTGTTTTCTAAATGGAATACTTTAAAGGATATTTGTGACGATGTTGGCCTGTTCATGGTCATTTTTTTCTGTCATTTTGACAAAAACTATGCGTAAAAATGATGATCAGCTGACGCTTTCCTTTCAGGTACATAGCATTACATTAAGCATGTGTTTTCATGTGACTCTATGGGAAAATAGCCGGTGGTGCTTAGCAAACTTTGAGTAGTATATTTCAAAATTTATCTCTTTATATATCAATGGGTCATTTGTCCCCCATATAAAATATCAAGGGAATAGTCTGAGTTTATCAGGTACAGGTATTTGCATTCCTGTTGTGTGTTCAGCTTAGCTTAAGCGATATTTCAGGTAATCTGGGATGTTGATCAAATGAGAAGTGATGTGCTGCATCACTACCGCTTCATTTTATAAGACAAGTGATATTTTACCACCTCCAGTAACAATATCCTTATGAATGTGCCCTTTTTCTTACTTGATTAATATTAAGCACTGACTTCATTTTTGTCTGAACCCTTTGAGATTTTGCTTTAAAACTTGGAACACATGTTTATTACTTTTGTTAACACTTTGTTGCTACATAGATTCTTATTTTGCTTTTAACTGCAATATTTATATTTATTGACAAGCATTAGAATAGTAGAGTGCGTTGTTTTACTGACTATTGTTTCGTATGATTTTTATATGTTTTGGCCGCGGTTTATTTCCACAAATGATTAGGAATGCCCATATGGTATCGTTCTTTTTTTTCAAGATAGCTGTACCGATAGAACTGCATTAAGAACCACTAATGAAATATTATTTATAATTATTTTGCATTTTGTAAAAGACTCTTTGATAGGGCTGGTGTTGAACACGAAGGTGAAAAATTATCATATACTGATTCGGAATATCTCACAATTTAGGATTGTTTTGTTTCCATTTTCAAGAATGTTTGTTTTGCATTGAAATTTGTCGCCCACATTGAAAAAAAACTCATATTAAAAACATAGTTTTATACAGGGATTCGTAAAATTTTCTGAAAAATCTTACAACTTGTCGTGTTCATGCATTTTCTCATCTCTCATTCTTAGTCTCTAAAGAGTACAATAGTTTGATTTTCTTGATTTAATCAAGACAGATTGGTGTTGTAACGCAGTCTTTGGTTTATTACGTGAAACCTGTTATAATCTAAATTTCGATTCAATAGTATGAGTTTGAAAATGGGACATTTGGGGTCAAAAGTAGGTTATCAGGGCAAACTTTAGAAAAAACCTTACCAACACTCTAGAGGTCACATTTTGTTCCAATCTTCATAAAAATGATAAGAATGTTGTCTGCATGAAATCCCAGATGAGTGCAAATTTAGGTAGGGTCAAAATCTAGACCACTTAGTCAAATGTTAGAAAAACATTACAAACACGTCAGAATTCACACAAGTCATAGTCAGGTGAGCGGCACAGGGCCATCTTGGCCCTCTTTTTAAAAATCATTAAATTAAATCATTTCAGTGTTTCGCATTATATTTTATGGACAATATCAGATTGGGAAAGTGTCACTCTTTTGCGCCTTCATAACTTGAAGGAGACACTGATTTGTAACACGGAATCGGAAAGTCATAGGTTCTGTTTATCATGTCATATGTTTACATTGTGACACTGCTGTGTGATAGCACCATATATCTGCTCTGTCTCAAGGGCCGCCGTGGCCGAGCGGTTACAGTCGTGGACTACAAATCTCTCAGCCCCTCACCGCTGTGGGTTCGAATCCCGGTAGGGACTTCGGATTTTTCACGTGAGGAAGCCTTCCAGCTGGCTTGCGGTAGGTCGGTGGTTCTACCCGGGTACCTCTGTGTACTCGGGGTCTTCCTCCACCTGTAATTAGCTGGACGTCGCTATATGATTGAAATACTATCACAGCGACGGTAAACCCCAATACAACAACAACAACATCTGTCTCAAGAAGGCACAGTCTTCCAAAGACTGAAATACTGTTGGCGGAACGTTAAACCCAATAAACAAATCAACACAGGTGGACGTCCGACGTACATTCCTATATTTTCATTCACTATGGCAATGTTCTCTTATAATTGTGAATCGAAAGAAATGCACATTCAAACCTGTCTTAAGCGGTCAGTCCAGGAGACAGAATAGTGCAACTGCTTAACAGAGGTGGCCGCAAAATTAAGGTTGATCAGACGTGACCGCTAAATGCAGGACGGTGGCCTAATATAGGTGGCTGCTTATATAGGTTCAATTGTATATAGATGCCAATTGTGTCAAAAAAGTAAACTTATTGATTAGACAAAGTTATTTTCTGTATCCTTTTCACATTTTAGCTTTGTTCCAGAGAAATCTTTAACAAGCTGCATATTTAGTTCCATCGGCGTTAAACCAAGTGATTACGTTAAAGAAATTGTATTTGATGGATTCTGTCTACGTTTAGATGTGCAGTTTAAGAGTTAGTATAGGGTTTTGTTGTTAGCAATATATCGGTGTGTGTTTTGATTGGGCTACTGTTGTCACATATGATTGATTGTTTCATGAGAATGCCAACAGTAAATCAGTAAAACCACGGTTCTAGATGATGTCTTTCTACTCCGATTATATCTATTGATTCCATACCGTACGATTTTATAGTTTATGCCTGTTAACTTTATGCATCGACCACTGTCTCGTTTATAATGTTTTTGCAATTTTTATGCACTTTTTGTCATGCGTTTACGTGAGAAATTTGAAAGTAAACCTTTGTTTGAAACTTAGAAAGCTTGTGTGTGCGCGCTCGCATGTATATGGTTGTTGTCTCATTATGTCTCTTCATATACTGTGAATCATTATTCGTGGGACTAATTCGATTACGTGATGATTATATCCACGAATAATATTCACAAATTTTCTCTATATGTCCCTGCGTCTTCTAGAAGTAGCTCACGCTAATGTTCCCACGAAATTCTTTAGGACATAATCACGAAATTTGATGTACGAAATTAATGATTTACAGCAAATATTCACACATTCCACAATTAGGCTAATTTAACGTGATTTATATTTGACCCTTATGTTCGATCATAGAAATAAATGTATTGATTTATGGTGGTCTTATTTTTGTATTGAGAAGATTAACGTGGACTTGAAAATATACCGTGTTGTTTCTCTAATAATAATTTGTACATTTCGAGCGTAAGTAGGCTAAATGCATGCATTTTTATAAGCACTTAGCCTAGTTTCGCTCTCAGCCCTCGATTTGCTTGCCACTTTGATGTTCAGTACTGTGTTCTGCTTTCCGTTTGAAATTCATTACCCCATAACCTTCCTGTTTATATAGTTTGATATATCTATAAATTTTAAGGTTTGGCCTTGAAATTCTGACATCACATTATTGATGTTCATGTTTCATCTCCTAGATCACAATTTTGTCAGACATTTGGATGCATTTATGAATACTATGACTTTGTATTTCAAAATTTACGTTCTCGAAATGGGTGCACAACGTTTAGCTCATTGGTATATACATGCATATCCTTTGAGAGAACTCGGTTTCATTCTGACACCCTGTTTCTGGATTTTGACATGAACTGCTGGTGATCATCTATTAATTCCACAAACTACATATAAACTTAAGAGCTAAAAAAATATGTTGCCGGTAAGCATATGACTTAAAAATGGTGGAGGTGTCGTTTTAAATGGGAGTCTTTGTAGCTGACTGTTTATAATCGTTAACGTACCATCTTTAAGTACCTATACTAGCCATGAGATCCGGTTTGGTCATTCGGATTTTTAACGTGGCTATTTGACGAATATGAAAACTTTAACATTAATCAATGCGTCTGCGTCGGTGTTTGCGTTGTGGCTTGTTACATGTTTGCATGTAGGCTTACATCTCAATAACCATTCCTGGTATTGACTTGATGGTATGTTAAGGAGGTTCAAACAACCAATGTAGATAAGTTCTTGGCTGAATTAAATACAAATTATGGCTCCTTTTATTTAATCATATTTTTTAGGTAACATTTTGAATACAAACTACTTTCACCCAAGTATCCATACGCCCATGTGATTGATTTGATCCTTTATTGACAATTTCAAGAGAGATTGGGTGATCAAACTATCATGGTAGATAAATCTTTATCGAATGTATTGCAAATTATGATCCTTTTCTTACAGAAACTTTGGTTTAAAACCAGTTCATGACAATCTCGGTAATCATCCATTATAAAATCTTAAACGTTGTACAGTGTTTTAGGGGCACTGGACAACCAAGGAAGATACAAGTTATGGCCCTTTTATATTTTGCAAGTTTTGCATGTATGTTATTATCGTGTTTATATTTCTCAGTAACTAGTCATGAGCACGTTCAGGGGTATAAGACTCACTACCTAGGTACCTTTTGACTTAATATTTAAGATATACTTAATTTAAATTTATCAAAAAATTCATTTCGAATAGACGATCGTGCTGTCTTATGGACATCTCTTGTTTTTGTAAGTCTTCATGTCGGCGTGCAGTATGTCGGTGGTTCTATCCAGGTACTCCTGAACGCAGGGTCTTTCTGCACCTGTAAGTAGACGGACGTCGCTAGATGACTGAACAACAACAACAACAACAACAACAACAACAACAACAACAACAACAACAACAACAACAACAACAACAACAACAACAACAACAACAACAACAACAACAACAACAACAACAACAACAACATTTTGCTGAATACATTGCACCATTCTCATTTGCATACCATATTTTATGAACAATTACATTAAGGGTGTGATTTTGATGTAGTTTTTGTACATTTATTTTTCGTGTTTTTTTTCTTATGTAGTCTCAGATTGTTTGCAGCGTGTCGATATGAATCATACTGTGAATGCATTTAGAAATGCTTTCAGATGTAATTTATTGCAGTTGTAATTGAACAATAACAGCATTGATGATATAAAGATAAGAACATTTCCGCAATGACACGAAGCAATTTGTTCAAAACTTAATCTAGGGTTTAAGTCAGACCTATCGGCGTTACAGCCATTTTAAAAGCACTCGACTCATAGACTCATTATTAGACCTAATAAATTATCTTTCATTGAAGATACACCATTGCTGTTGAAAATTTCCGAATTAAATAAATTTACGAATTAAGTTCTGTTATCGAGTATTTTTACATAAATATATTAAGTAAAAGCATATATTAAAAATAAATCAATAGTAAGATGAAACTATTTGATAAATTGTCAAATGTGTAGATGTCTGTGTCAAATGTGTAGATGTCTGTGTCAAATGTGTGGATATCCGTGTCAAATGTGTAGATGTCCGTGTCAAATGTGTAGATGTCCATGTCAAATGTGTAGATATCCGTGTCGAAGTTTGTAGATGTCCGTGTCAAATGTGTGGATGTCCGTGTCAAATGTGTAGATGTCTGTGTCAAATGTGTAGATATCCGTGTCAAATGTGTAGATATCCGTGTCAAATGTGTAGATATCCGTGTCAAATGTGTAGATGTCCGTGTCAGATGTGTGGATATCCGTGTCAAATGTGTGGATATCCGTGTCAAATGTGTAGATGTCCGTGTCAAATGTGTAGATGTCCGTGTCAAATGTGTAGATGTCGTGTCGATGTGAATGTGTCAATGTTAGATGTCGTGTCAATGGTGATTCCGTGTCAAATGTGTAGATGTCCTGTGTCAAATGTGTAGATGTCTGTGTCAAATGTGTAGATGTCTGTGTCAAATGTGTAGATGTCTGTGTCAAATGTGTAGATGTCCGTGTCAAATGTGTAGATGTCTGTGTCAAATGTGTAGATGTCTGTGTCAAATGTGTAGATGTCTGTGTCAAATGTGTAGATGTCGTGTCAAATGTGTAGATGTCGTGTCAAATGTGTGGATATCCGTGTCAAATGTGTAGATGTCCGTGTCAAATGTGTAGATGTCCGTGTCAGATATGTGGATATCCGTGTCAAATGTGTAGATGTCCGTGTCAAATATGTAGATGTCCGTGTCAAATGTGTAGATGTCTGTGTCAGATGTGTGGATGTCCGTGTCAAATGTGTAGATGTCCGTGTCAGATGTGTGGATATCCGTGTCAAATGTGTGGATATCCGTGTCAATGTGTAGATTCCGTGTCAAATGTGTGGATATTCCGTGTCGAAGTTGTGAATCTGTGTCAAATGTGTAGATGTCCGTGTCAAATGTGTGGATATCCGTGTCAAATGTGTAGATAGTCCATGTCAAATGTGTGATATCCGTGTCGAAGTTGTAGATGTCTGTGTCAAATGTGTAGATTCGTGTCAAATGTGTAGATGTCGTGTCAAATATGTAGATGGTTGTGTCAATGTGTAGATATCCGTGTAAATGTGTAGATGTCCTGTGTCAAATGTGAGATTCTGTGTCAAATGTGTAGATGTCCTGTGTCAAATATGTAGATGTCCGTGTCAAATGTGTGGATATCCGTGTCAATGTGTAGATGTCTGTGGCAAATATGTAGATGTCCGTGTCAAATGTGTAGATGTCCGTGTCAGATGTGTGGATATCCGTGTCAAATGTGTAGATGTCAGATGTAAGGATATACATAAAAGTAGTACAGATAATATTAACACAAATGGATATTTAAATATTTAATATTGCTTATTGATTTAGAGAACTAAGAGTCAACTTTCAAAACATATAACACAAATACGTTATGTGATGTTAATCAGTGAAGAGCAAAGTTAAATTATTCTGAACATCAACAACCTAGATGAGGCCTCGAACTGACTGGTAGCAGAATGCTCTGTAAAATAATGACCCAGACTGATTTAATGTGTGATACAGACTTTTTGAAAACTAGTTTGGAAACCAAGAAATGGAATAACTATCAAAATGACATTTTGTGTTGCATCGTGATTTCGTGTAAGTCACTATTCTGTCATTGATGTACAACGAAAAACGGAAATTGAAAAATCGCCTGGATGTATAGCTTTTGTCTTTGACGTGTATTAAAGGATAGGAAATGAGGGACGTGTGTTAAGGGGGGCGTGGTTTAGTAGTAACATATGCACTGCGGATCCGAAGGTTATGGGTTCAAACTCCGTTGTAGGCACGTACTTTTTATGAATTTCCCAGGCCTTAAGTACTGGCCCAACCCAGGAACCGTCGAGAGGGATAAGAAGAATTGTAAGAATTGGTTCCCTATCGACGTGAAACATAAATAGAATATTAATGAAAATCAGATTGTAAAGATGACCAATTACACCTCTACAGTTGGACAATTTAATAGTTTTATTTGAGAATAGCATGCTCTGTGATAGAAAGCAAATGAAGATATCTTGTATCCCCCCCCCCTTCCAAATGATTGTAAGATCGGACCGCATCTGGGTATGTTTAGAAATGTCAGTGACCATACCAATAATTTATAATATATCTTGCTGCATACCTTTCTTGACTGTTATTGAATTAGATGGCCAAGGATTAGTTTTTCTGAATATGCTATATTACAGTTCTCTGTCTGTATTTGTATAAAAATCTTAATATATTAGAAAATATCGAACCAGTAAGTTAGAATTTAAGGTCTTATGATAAAAAAGGGCCAGTTATAACTTTGTTGATTCTTTAATGTTCGGTATTTGAAATACTAGTTTCATTTTTTTATTATTTTTTTTTCATAATTGAATAAACAGATCCCATATTTTGATTATTTCATGCTGCAATTTGTCAGTAAAGCAAGTTACTCCAAGGTTAGAGAAATTGGGCCATCCTGGTCCTCTTTTTTTCATAATCTTTCAACCGCATTCTAATCATTCTTTCTCATCGGGACATAAATGTCGAGTTAAAAATGTTAATAGAGAGGGAATCGTTAAGGTTACAATGTAAATGTAATGAACCATGTTGTAACTAATTAGGATACGTCCCATTCACAGTCTCCAGGGAGTACAAAACTCAGATTGATTGAAATTCTGCATTGTTCTTCAGCTCAGCGTACGAAGATTTATAGTATAATGGATGATTTTATTCTGCACTATTTTTTTGTCGAAGCAGAGTCAATACGCGGAGTCTTTCGTTGTCTTTTAGTTACTTTGATGATGCAGGTTTAATGAAATATTTAAGAGACCGGGTCTGTGTCAGCATTACTGGCCTTCCAAAATATAAATGATATTTTCCTTTTCAGCTTGTTGTTGTATTGGGGTTTACCGTCACTGCGATAGTATTTCAATCATATAGCGACGTCCAGCTAATTACAGGTGGAGGAAGACCCCGAGTAAACCACCGACCTACCGCAAGCCAGCTGGAAGGCTTCCTCACATGAAAAATCCGAAGTCCCTACTGGGATTCGAACTCACAGCGGTGAAGGGCTGAGAAATTTATAGTCCACGACTGTAACCGCTCGGCCACGGCGGCCCTCCTTTGCAACTTGATTGCAGATAAAGATCACAATAAAAATATTTAGAAATGCTTATATTAAATTGTGTTGGTAACTGTACAATAGCAAACGGCTTCGTTGAAGAGTTAATATATATATATCGTATTTTATATTATAGTATCATTAAATTTGTCTCAAGTTAACATAATTTCTTAAGGACTGAACTACTCTCAGTGAACGAAAAAGCCAGGAGAAAAGAAACAAATATTTGAAGTTGGACATTCTGTTGATTCATTTATAAGACAATGGTTTTCACAATAAAACACATATGATAATTAAAATTTCGAACTTCATGCCTTTTTATTGCGCAATTAAATAGGTTTGTTTTCCTAAATATGGTATTTGTCCACATTGTATAATTGTTTGATATATTTCTCTTCCAGAGATATAGCAATTGCGTTTTCGAAGGTATGCGTGTACAGGTCGCTACATAGTGGAATAATTGGAAAAAAAATAGCATTGCCTTTGGTATCAGTAAATATCCATTTTAAAGTGTAGCATACTGTTTATTTTGGAATATATATGGGATATTAATTCGTTGTTTTTTTTGAATATGTAATTTTATTTCATCGTGTGAGCTTCAAGCATTTTCACGTTCTGGAGGTGAAATAAGATTTTGCAACATCCACAAACAATGAATACATTTCGAGGAGTGAGAGCGAAACTAGGCTCGGTGCTTATATATTTATATGCACTTAGCATAGTTTCGCTCTCACCCCTCGATTTTCTTTTCATATAATGTTGAAAGGAATGAACTCACATTCTAAAATTTTCACTGTGTAATTATCAAATATAATTTCTATTTATATTGTAGAACTCCGTTAAAAAGCATTAAATATAACATGTTCAAACTGATTTCAAAATATTATCGCTTTTCAAAACTGAGTGTCATAAACACGCACCGATATATTTAATTAATGTTCTTTCGCACTAGATTGTTGAAAGAAACAATTAGTGACAACCACTTTAAAGGCAGCATGTTTACAGCTTAATAGTATACATGCATATTTAATTTTTAGCTCGACTATTCGAAGAATATGAGAGCTATTGTAGTCGCCTTTGCGTCGGTGTCGGCGTTGGCGTTGCCGCTTTTGGTTAAAGTTTTGCATGCAGGTTACTATCAACCTTATATCTCAATAACCATTTATGGTATTGACTTGAAAGTTTATGAATATGTTCAAGGGCATCAGACAACCAAGGCAGATAACTCTTGACTGAATTAAATATAACTTATGACCCTTTTTTACTTAGACATTTTGGTATAAGTTTTGCATGCAATAGAAAATTTGGTTAAAGTTTTGCATGCAAGCTACTATCAAGCTTGTATCTCACCATTCATGTTATTGACTTGAAAGTTTATGAATGTATTTAGTGGCATCAAACAACCAAGGTAGATAACACTTGTTGGAATATATTACAAATTATGGCCCCTTTTAACTTATACATTTTGGTTAAAGTTTCGCATGCAAGATGCTCTTATGCTTATATCTCAGTATCCAGGCGTGGGATTGATTTGAAACATCTTTAATACCTTTAGGGGTATCATACTTTCCAGGTAGATAACTCTTGATGGAAAATATAACAAATTATTGCCCCGTTTTAACTAAGAAATTTTGGTTAAAGTTTTGCACGCTAGGTACTTTCATGCTTATATCTTAGTATCCAGGCATGCGATTGATTTGAAACATCTTTAATACGTTAAGGAGTATCATACTATCAAGGTAGATAACTTTAGATGGAATATATTAAAAGTTATGGCCCCTTTTCAACTTAGAAATTTTGGTTAAAGTTTTGCATTCAAGCTACTATCCAGCTTATATCTCAGATATTGTTTATAGTATTGACTAGAAAGTTAAGGAGTGTATTCAGGGGCATCAGAAAACCAAGGAGGATAACTTTTGGACTGAATTTTATACAAATTATGGCCCTTTTCTAACTTGGATACTTGGTTAAAGTTTTGCATGCACAGTGTTATTATGCTTATGTCTCAGTAACTTGGCATGGGATTGATTTTAGACTTCATAAAAATATTAATGTGTATAAGACTGTTCATGTATATAAGTTGCGACTATTATATACAGGGTATGTGAAGGGCAAGAATTGAAATAGATTTCATTTGATTTACTAACATGGATTTTGAATAGACGAGCGTGCTGTCCTCTGACAGCTCTCGTTTTATGTTCATTTCAACACGCTAAACTAAAACGTCTTTGTTTATTTCGTTAACTGACTTGTTCTATTAATAAGTCGCTTGTTTTGGTTTATTAACTGTAATCATTTAGCTCGTGTGGTTTCTGGGGCCTCCTTGGCCTAGAGGGTAAAGTCGCTGACTTTAACACTCACTCAGCCCCTCACCGTGTGGGTTCGAATTCCGACAGGGTCATTCGGATTTTCATGTGAGGATGCCTTCCAGCTGGCTTGTGGTAGGTCGGTGGTTCTACCCGGATGCCTCCATGCATTCGGGGTCTTCCTCCACCTGTAATTAGCTGGACGTCGCTATATGACTGAAATACTGTCGAAGCGACGGTAAACTCAAATAGTCAAGTCAAGTCAAGTCGTGTGGTTTATACGTAAATGGTCGGCCATGTTTGTATGACCGGTAATGTACTTCTAAATGAAGCGTTACGAATTATCAAAAAGAAATGACAGACTTCGTTTTCTTTCCTCTCTATCATCTTTATTTTGTAAAGAATGTAAGAAGTCTTTTGGAAATACTCGTACAGATTTGATAATGTCTAGTATCGGACAAAATGTCTCGCTTAATGGCTGTCGATATAAAAGAGAAATATATAACTTTCCTGTTTTATTACACGTTAGAAATGTACAGTAATGATTCTGCTACATTTCGGACCTCATGACCTTTCATGGAGATAAGCAAGGCTTCCTAAATGTTTCATTAGGGTGCATCGGTTATCTTGGTAGAGGTAAAGTGGTCCAAGACGCAGTGGAACCATTACAGGAACTTTACCTTAATGCAAGAATTTGACCCACGTTTGATAATGATTTAAATTAATTGTTATGGTCCGTCATTAAAAATGAACAGGTTGCAAATAAACGTTTGTGACGTTATTAACAATCATTAAAAATGAACAGGTTGCAAATAAACGTTTGTGACGTTATTAACAATCATTAAAAATGAACAGGTTGCAAATAAACGTTTGTGACGTTAGTAACAATCATTTAAAAAATGAACAGGTTGCAAATAAACGTTTGTGACGTTAGTAACAATCATTTAAAAAATGAACAGGTTGCAAATAAACGTTTGTGACGTTATTAACAATCATTAAAAATGAACAGGTTGCAAATAAACGTTTGTGACGTTATTAACAATCTAATCTCTGTATAATAAGTGTTTGTTAAATTAATAGATTTCTTTCATATTGAGTAGCGGAGGTTATGCGAGACATATCAAGACAGTCCTTTTGTCTAGAAATAGTTGCAAATTTAAGTCACATTTGTTTAAAGTTATTTTTCATGTCTGTTTCACAATATTAAGTCACATGTCCCAAACCATTGCATTTTCAACACATTCTGTTTTGTTATATTTGTATTCACAAATTGAAGTAAAAAAAGATCTTAATTTGCTGTTTT
>CM037793.1:9383396-9408010 GCA_021229015.1 Solen grandis | reverse complement strand
CAGTGCCCCAATTTTGAACGCATCCAAGGTATCATGTAGAGAAACATCCTGACCATTTTTTCATGAAGTTGGGCCAAACTGTTGCCTTTAGAGTGTTCACAAGGATTTTCTAAGATTTGACATGGTGACTTAGTTTTTGACCCCACGTGACCCAATTTCAAACTCATCCAAGATATCATGTAGACAAATATCCTAGCCATATCTAATGAAGATCGGGCTAAAACTGTGGCCTCAAGAGTGTTCACAATGTTTTTCAAAGATTTGACCTGGTGACCTAGTTTTTGACCGCACATAACCCAATTTCGAACTCATCCGAGATTTCATGTAGGCAAACATCTTTGTTTCATGAAGATTGGGCCAAAACTGTGGCCTCTAGAGTGTTCACAAGCAATTGTTGACGACGGACGACGCACGACGGACAAAAAGTGGTTACAAAAATCTCACCTGAGCACAAGTACACAGGTGAGCTAAAAAGCAGACACGGGAATGCATTTATTAATTTCCATCCTAAAGGAATGTAGTATCTATGTGATACCAACAGTCTTGTTGCATGACTGTCTATTGTTATGTCTCGCAACCTATTTGCGCAGACACCAGGGGTATTATTTCTAACTGCAATAAAACATATTACATAAAAACTAGACATCTGCACAGCTCCAGGACTGATCGTTAACCATTACAAGAAGGTAATAAAAGGATAATAAGAATGTCCACTGGGACAGAAACTCTAATGCTTAAGAATGTTTCGTTCAAAAGTACTTACCGGACAACTCATGTGTGTTACAATTCTGTTTTTCAGTTGTTTTACCTTCACACAATCTACCTTTTTGAGTATTACAAGCACGTGACCTCGTCTGACTTCCGGTTCCACACGTTTGAGAGCATTGTCCCCATTCTGACCAGTCTGAAAATCAATGTCTTTTTATGAAATAAATAAAATGTTCTTCTTTAAATGTGATTTCAAAACAGTTTTCTGAAAAGTTCATGAAAGGTAGTATTTCGTCAAGGAACTTTGTTCATCAAATAAATTGTCCATTTGTCCATCCCATTCAAAAGATTAAACACCATACATGGTGTCATATACTAGAAGAATTCATTAAGGACATAAGGAATGTATGTCTTACAAGGTATATAAGAGCACACAAGAAATTGATCGTATAGACACATAGAAATGTGTGTTACAATCTGTGCGGATAACCAAAAATAATTAGCCTGCTTTCGGAAGACAGAGACATGATAGTGTGTGTTAATATGAGATTAATCGGCTTACTATGTAAAAAGGCAATCGATATATTCAGAAGGATAATAGGAAAAAGTATATTGTTTATCATAGATCTGATTTCGGAATAGGAATTTTATATTGTGTTCAGGTTGAGTTTTTAATATACGATGCGAAACACAGTTTCTTTAGGGATACTTACAAACAGCTGTGGTACTGCTAGTTGCTTCAGTTGTTTCAAGTGAATTTGGGATTTGACCAATTGTTGCAATTGAAAAACCTACTGAAGACGTTACGGGAGTCGAGAAATCTGTTTTTTGATGAGTAGTCGGTTATAACAGGGCCCGTCTCGCTGCTCATGATTATGGATCTCGAGTCTGTAAATAACTCATATGTTACATATATATAAACACAGACAATTCTAAGTGCCGATGTAACATTTTCTACAAGCGCAGGTTCGCGAAAACTGCACTTTTGCTTTACGAAACATTCGGTTGGGGAGACACCATAGTAGCAGAGTCGCCTTGTCAAAAGACTTCAGTAAACTAACAAAATGAAGAATTGCCAATGTTTAAGAACATGAGGACTAAACACAAATATTTGCAGAGATATGTGTAAGTAAATATATAGATTATGTTTAATTAACCTTTTCAAATGCAAAGTGTAAAATTAAAACTAAATAAAAGTACCTATTTCTGATGTACTGCTGCCTAGTTTCAATTCGATTTTCGATTCACTGCTGGAAGTATGCTTTCACCATCAATGGTATTTACAGACGTAGGAGTGATGCGTAACACAGACGAGACTGCATCCGGCATTGTTTTGGAAGAGGACACCACATCATAGTACTTTCTATCACTTGTCGTGAATTGACTGGAATCTGTTGAAAGAAGATATCCATTTTAAATTAACTTCATACGGCAAAAAATGGCCTGCGCCACTAAACATGTTATTCAATAGTCCACTTAAATGAATATGGTAACCGTTTATCGACACTAAGCAACGTCTGCTTTCTGTGGAACGTAAAAATTAGTGTGTCATATGAGATAATCAGCTCGCTATAAAATGATACTTAAAATCAGCATACAGGATGATTGGTCTTGAAATGAAACGGCAGAGGGAAATGATCATATTGTCCTGTAATTCAGAGAGGTACAATTTTAGTGCATTGCTTTTGCAGATCTAATTTTCGAAATGGAACATGCTACATGTATTTTTTATCTTAGAATAAACTGTAAAGGCTAGGTTTCATGTGATAGGATGTAAAATTCAACTTACTTAAATCTGTCTCACTGTTAGCTTTTTTCAGATTTTACAGGTATACTGGTTGTTGGATCAATTGTTGCAGCTGATATATCCACGGAGGAGATTATGGAGTTGAGGAAATCAGTTCTAGAGATGAGTAGTCGGTTTGTAACAAGGACTGTCTTAATGTTCACGTTAGGGATCTTAAGTCTGTAAATAATTCATACGACACATACAAGTTTAAGGATGAAGTTTTCATTATGTGGCGGGTAAAACAAGACAGATACAATTTTTAATACAAGCGATTTCAAAAGGATAACCGTTGGAGGCAAACTATCACAGAAGTAGATGTGTGTTTTCGAAAGAGCTCGGATGACCAATGTGTAAGACCATGAAGACAAAAACTTATCATTATCTGATGAATGTGCAAGTCGTATTAAGGCGATTTTCCAAATGCCTTTCCAAATAGATTTAGAAACTCAATAAAATTACCTTTGTCCAACGTACTGCTGGTTATTTCCACCTCGGAAGGAGTGATGAGTGACACAGACGAGAATGCATATGAAAGTGCTTGATAAGTGGACACCACGTCAGTGGACCTTCTATCGCTAGTCGGGAATTTCTTGAGTCTGTAGGAAGAAGATGTCTATTTTATTATGAACTTGTATGCGTTATACAAAAATGCATGCATTTTGAGAAAAAAAAGTTATCGAGATTCGCCTTAATATATAGGAGAACCTCAAATAAAAGGCAATCCCTTTCTTCTGGAAAGGAAGGTAAATATTTGTATAAGTAGTAAAATCTTTCACTCATTAATTTTCATCTTCACCATGCGCTGATTTGTGTTGCGTAAAAGTATCGGAACTTATTTCACTACCCCATTTTGTTTAGCAAAAAATCTAAAAATTTTTGTTTGTGTTTTTACGTGTGTGTGTTTTACATTTTTTTTTTTTTGGTGGGGGGGGGGGGTTGTTTTTGCACATCACTAAATAAATTGGAACGAAAACGCCCCTTAGCAAAGTTTGAGGAACTGTGATTTACGTGTCTCAATATAAATGAGCGGTTCACTAAAAAATAATACGTAACATCAACAGTTGGGATTTTTTTGGGTTTAAACATAGAAGCTGATCTTTTTTTCCTCCTTTCAGAAAAAAAATTTTGCAAAATTTCGGATTGTTTTATAGTTTTTAATTTGCAAAAAAGGAATGTGTTAAGAAAATTTTTTGGGGTTTTTTTTGAAAGTAATTTGATGTTTAAATTCGTCAAATATTGACTGCTTCAGTGGCTCTTTTTTTTAAGTAAACTTTGGAGTTTTATTGTGCAGTTAAACTTCGGGGCAGAGATTATGGGGTTGAAATCAGTTCTAGTGATGGTAGTCTGTTATTTTGGGACTGTCTCGTTACTCCCTTTGGGGAAATTCGCGTCTGAAAATAATCCAAATGACAATTCCCGTCAGTGGCGCACCTCTCTTATTTGCACATTGGAAAACAGGACAAATCTTGTGTCGGTAATATTTTATTCTTTTGGGGGGTTCCCTAAAATTTCAATCGTGTTTCCCAAAGCATCCGTTAGGTGACAAATTTTTAAAGGAATACGCTCGGCTGAAAAAACTGGGTTTTAATTGAAGATTTTGTGAAAATTAAACCAAATTTAAAATTATCTTTCATTGATAAATCTAATAAGAAGAAATTGCGTTAAAGAGTCTTTTACACCAATTTGCCCCAAAGACATGGGGGGAAAACTTTGTTGAGTTCGTGGTTGCGGATTTTTTTTCAACAATCGTGAGTCACAGACCACTTCGGTTGCGTACATACATTGAAAATAAAAGGGAATTTACGTGTTTTGGGGGAAAAATTGTTTAAAAAAGTTTATTATTTGAATATGATGAAAATATTTTTTAAAAGTTTAACTTGTTCATTTTATTGTTTTCTTACTCGTGAGTGAGAGGTCTGGGCCTCGTCTATGATCTTTGTATGCCAGAATGGTAATGAATGCACTTCTAAAACAGATTATTCAGAAAAAAGGTGTAAAAGTCCGTTGGCCGTAAATGCTAGTAAGTTCATCAAAATTTTCCAACAACCAAAGTCATCGATTTGCAACTCTTTTCCATTTGGAGGCTATAACACAGTTATCACACAGAAAAAAAGTTCGCACAAAAATATTCCTCCCCTTTACGTATTGTTTGAAGCGTTGCGCTTTCTCAGATTTCGGGCTCAAGTGTAAGGATTAAAAACTCCATTTAAAAATTTTCAAAAACTTTTTAAATTTTCTGCTATGGATCAAACCCAAAATAAATCAATCCCCCTTGTCGAAATCATTATGCACTTCCCAAAAAACATCGTATTTTAAAATTGCGAAAATCATTTTTTTTTTTTAAAACTTTTTTTTAATAAAATATAAATTATAAAAGGGGCGGTTTTCTGTAAGTAGAAATCAAATTGCAATGCGGTAACTGTAAAATTTTAAGAGCGAATAAAGGGCACCGTTTTGAAATTATGATTCACACCTAAGCTCGAATTTAGAAAAAATGTAAATTTGCTAATTACGTTGTTTTCAAAAATTAACATGAGCCTTGCGTTACGAACTTTTACTTTTTTTATTTTTTAAAACATTTTTTTCCGTAAAATAGATAATATAGTTTTTTAATATAAGTGTATGGGGGGCCCCTTTTGGTCCAAGGTACCAAAAAATTTTTTTTTTTTTATGGTACCGTGGTACCATAATTTTTTTTTTTTTGGTATTTGGTACCAAAATTATAGAACCGATTGGTTTCTCTATTAAAAAACAGAATTATAGTCCCAAAATGGTATCTATATAAAAAAAGAATCTATAGCCCCGAGGGTTTTACTATATATAAAAAAGATTTATGTAAAATTAAAAAATTGAAAAAAAGACAATTGTAAAAATGCCCTTTCGAGCTTTGGGTTGGCCTAAAAAGGGCCGTTTTTTTTTCTTCTTTGTTTCGGTGAAATTTCAATGTGTCGGTTTCGGCCATGTCACGATTACGATGACTCGTTTTCATTTGAAGATCTGCTGTTGTTCTATGGCATTGATCTTACTTATTTTGTTGTTTTGTCTAAAATCTCCTGAGTTCCGAGCATATAGTCTTCTTTTATGCTTTGCATCTCTGTTGTTCAATTCATCGGGTGTCCCAGTTTGCAAAAATCAGATGGTATTCTGAAATTTGGGCTTGCGTTGTCTCCATCTTGGTTGTCGTTCGATAAAACCCCTCAATTGTGGACAAATTCCTGTTGCGAATTTGTTCCATGGTTGGCAGGGGAAAATTGACCGAATGCTTGATGGGGTGGTTTTTATAGCTTGAGGTGGATTGCCCTACTTTTTCTATTAGGTACACCATAAGAGATTTTGTTTTTTTAAATTTTAAACCTTGACCTGAGTTGGATAGCATTCCCTTTGGGCCTTTGACATTGGGGTTGGTTTTGCCCCTCTTTTGTTTTGCATTCAGTTGCGTAAAATTAAAAAAAAATTTCAACCCAAATTTGTAGTAGTGAGATTTTTTTTTGTAAATTTTTGTAACTTTTTTAAAACATTTTTTATAAAAAATTGGATCTATTTTTAATGAAAAAAAAATTTGAATGGAATTTAAAAATAATGGTGACATTGGGTTTATTCTCTTTCGGCTTTTTGGGTTTGGCCCCTGAAAAGGCCGTTGTTTTTTTTTCCACAGGTGTGGTTCCCATATTTGTCGGAGTTTTTTTAGAGGTATTCAACTGTTTTGGTGATGAAAGTGCTTCAATAAATTTTAAAGTACATCGTAGTATAGTTCATGAAAGAACTGCATACATTTGTTTGATACCCCTGGTGTTGTTGTTTTTTTTTTAAAGGGGTCTTGGTTTCGGGTTGTATTTTAAAGCGAACGTGGTTTGTCGGGCTTCTATTTTGTCCATTTCTTTTTGCAGTCGATAGTTTTTTTTGTGATTACCCATGACAGTCTGAAAACGAATGATAAATTCATTTCGTTTGATACTTTTATTTACTTGGGGTTTGACAATTGTAAAATATTTTTTCGAGCTTTGGGGTTTGGGCCGGGAAAAGGGCCTTTGTTTTTTTTTCTTCTCACTTCTTCTCTTTTTGTATTTTGTTTGTCTTTAAAAGGGGGCCCCAAGCCCAATTCTTAAAATGGGATCCCCATAAGTGGACGTTTTTTGGGATGCTTCCCAATTTTTTCTGGAATAAAAGGATAGGCCCCCAGTGTCTTTTTTATTTTGATGGATTCCACTTCTCCCCATTTTTTTGAAATTTGATGAGGTTGTTGTTCACCTCTTTGATTTCCCCTCAAAATAGATTACCCAAAACATTATTTTATGGCTCCTCCCGGTTTGGGTTGCTTTGGTTGTTGCCTGGTTGTTGTTGCTTTTTGGGTTTGCTTGGTGTGGTGGAGGCTAGGTTGATAGTTTTTGGTAGCTGGGTTGGTATATCGGAGTCGGGGTCCCGACACTGATGCCCTGGTTGCAGCTGTAGTCAGTCATAAAATCAGCGGCCTTTTTGGGTTTGTTAAGATATAGAAGTTCGTAGTTCCCCAGGGTTTGGTTTTAGTAGGTTATGATACGATGCAGTGTGTTTTTAGTTTGGGGCGGATTGACACTTTCTATGTTAGCGACCCCAAATGGGAAAATTAAATTTTCCCATCCAATGAATCAAGTTCGCCCTTGACCTAAGTTGGATGCTTGTCTTGGGCCCTTGACATTTGGGGATGGTTTGCCTATGACTACTTTTTTTCAAAAACTATATAAGTTTTTTTTTTAAAAAAAAGGATGAAATCACAATGTCCGAACAAAACTCTGGTTAAAAATGGGTGTGGTTTGAGGGGGGGGGGGTATACATACATAAACGTGTCAATGTCGGACATTTAGGGTCAGTGCTTCGCACGGCTTCAGAATCCCCTTTTGTGGGCACCTATCAGTGTTGCCTGGCCTGCCTGTTTTTTCCCTTTAAACAGGGGCCCTTAAGTGCGCTCAGCCTTTTATGGCATTGGTTTTGCCCCTGTTATTCAAAAGTTGTAGGTGACCCCGAGTAATTGGATCACAAAAACCCAAAAATTGGGCCCCCTTTTGGGGCCTCAAACTTTTTCGGGGGGGAAATATATCACAATTGTAATGTGTAAGATAAAAAAAGAAATCAAATCGTTTTCCCTTTTATTGAACTCTATGACATTGCAAACAAATATGAACAAACAATATAAACAAACAATTAAACAATGAAAAACACTTGAAAAAACAAGAAAAAACATTTTAATGAAAGTAAAATGGGCCCAAAAACTTTTTCGTCAGAAATTTTAAAACCGCACGCCCTCCAAATTTGGGGATTTTTGTGGATGTTTTTTGGGTGTGATTCCCCTTTGTTTCTTACACGTTTGTCGTTTGAATGTTCGGGTTTTAAAAAACCAAATCCCACATTAAAATCGTTCAAAATTAAAGTGAGGTTGGTCCCTGCCCGGTTTAGCTTAAACACCCGTGTTAAATACATCCCGAAAAAAAAAAATGCAAAGCAAAAAAACAATATGCTCCAAAAAACGTGTTGATCTTAAAGTTCATGAGTTCCATGTTGGGCCCCTTGTTTTTCCCAAGAAACTTTGAATGTCACAATGGATGGTTTTTGTCCAACGAATCAAAGTAGTAAGTCGTTTTCGTTGAAAAAAAAACCCCCCCAATGTTCACCGGTTGCTCGAATTTGTGGGTATTCACTATGAAATTTTTTTCAGTCTCGGGTTTTCGTTTGGTAGTTGATCTTTAGACTTTTTTGGGCTTTAAAGGGAGCTAGAATTGGTGAATGACCCAAAATATACTGCAACTAAATCTTTTTCCATTTTCCAATCTTGTTTAATGGCCTCCCCATTCGCATCAAAAGTTTCCAATGGTTGTTTGTTCGTATTACACTAGCCTTTTATTTGCCCACTTTGTTAAGCATAATTTCCAGCGGGTGAGATCCATGTTTTGTTTTTCAGGTACATCTTTCCATTTTGTAATGTCCATTTTTTTTTAATGACTTTTCAGAAACTTCGCCCCCTCACTTTTGCTCCCTAAACAAAATATGGGTTTTGGGTCTGACGGGGATGTCAAAAATTGCAACCATAACGTTTTTTTCGCGATATCAAAAGGGGTGTCTGCAGTTCATGCCCACGCTGGTTCAAACTTTTTTACCATTCGTTTCGAATTAAAGTTGTAGATTTCTTGAAAGTTGTTTGGCCAGCTGTGTTGATTTGTCTGGTTATGTCTGTGATGATTTCTAAAACCCGTTATCTTATCTGACGTCGTATTCGGCATACACCCCCAAATTATGGGTCCCAAAAATGCACGAAATAACCTCGATTGCAATTTTGCCCCCTTTTTATGGATGCGTGTCCCTTTTGACCTTGATCTGGCGTTAAGTTATCCCCCACAGTGTGTACCCCTGCTGAATCGTTCATTGTCAGCCCCATGGGCGGTTTTTTAAAACGAGGATCCCGGGGGCTTGATGCAGGGAAGTTTGTTTCAAAAATTTCCTGGGGGAAAATTTAGGCTGGAACGGCAATTGTGTGTGTTTTCCGTCTACCTGTTTTAAATTAGAAAAGTTGAAATGTTAAAAAAATCAAGGGGTTTGGGTTGCCGTCCTTCATGTCTGTTTTCTTTACCAGGCCAAAAGATACGTTTGGGTAACTGTCCTTGAAATAAATGATCTTCGATCTTTGTCGTTGGCCTGCGGAAGGGAAAGTTTTTCCCTCAGCTGGGGACTTGGGTCTTCATGCCATGTTGAGCGATGGTCGGTTTTAAAGTTGTTGGCCATACGGGTAACAGGTCACAGTCCGAAATTGAATCCGCTTGAATTAACTGGTTTTTGCTCTTCTCCAACAGGCAAAAACTGTGGGTTCTTTTGAGTCAAAAGTGTTCTCACACCTTGGGAAGGTACTTGTTTTGCAAAACAGGTCAAAATGCAGACGCCCGCCCATTTCCAGAACACGATTGGTGGATAGTGTTTTTTTTTCTTATCCTTCTACCTCCCGCAACTGTATGCGCTTGTTGAACCCCCCGTGTCGGACTCCCTTTCTGTAGCGTGAGCTGTTTTGATTTACTGTCCGTGAAAACAGCAAATTTCAATGTGGCCCCGGAAAGCATACGTGTCGTTTATTGGTGCAGTTTGTTGTTCAGGTCCATAAAACTGCTAAACAAGCTGGGGGAAGAAATATTTATGTGGATGTTTCCATCAGCGCCAGTTGTTTTCAGGTTGGGACTACTTATTTTCGGTAAAGTGTCTGGTGTACAGTCCTTTTCTGTTTGAGAGGAATTACAAATTCAATGGGGATAATTTGCTCGTGCTGCACGGTAATTTTTGGGTCCTTTTGCATCTTGCATTGTGTTTGGTAGGGGGAAACATGTGACACATCATTTCAGTTTTGTACACTCAAAAGAGCGGTTGCTCATGTTGTTAATCAAAATATCTGACGGTCGCGATGAGTTTTTTTTTTTTTTTGTTGCGTCCCCTTTGCCGGCTGAAAGCGAAGATGTCGCGTTTGAAATCCAAAGCTTTAAACCTCTCAGAGTTTTCAGACCCACATCTTTCAAACAATGTTTACCCGTTTTTTGATCACTGTCTTTACATTTTGGCCCAGACAAAAATATCTTTGGCCCCTTTTCCTTGTTTAAACCCCTTCTTTTGGGGTCTTTGCCCTGGGTCCGAGGGGGTTTCTTCGGGAAAGTGTTTGGGGCCCTTTTCTTGAACGGGAAACCCCAAACCATACCCCGACTTGTCGAGTTGACCAGGGTTTTAAACGGGAAATCATGTGTCTTTTTTTAAAAATGAAGCTTACCATGACTTCCCGGAGTAAAATGAAGGGATTCCCTGTGTCACCGGTTTTTTTGATACTGATCTCGCTAAAAATATGATCTGGACGGTAGTAGTGTAGATTTAAATTCAAAAGTGCAGTGTGGATTTCCCCCTGCTTTTGTTTTGTGGCAAATGGCACAACGCGTAAAATGGGTGCTTCGCACCCCCTATAAAGTGTGTTCTCCCAAATCGGTATTACAAAAAAAATGGTTCATCTTGTAAAGGATCCACACCGTACTTGAATTGTTTTTTCTCTGTCCGGAAAACCCTCAGTACTTCCCTCTCCTCCCAAAGTTTGAAAAGGAGGTTGGGATGAATTTCCCAAGCCGATTTTGACCCTTTTCCGGAAAAACTTGAACGTTTTGCCCAACCCGGAAAAATCAAGCCCAAATGTGAGGTTTCTTTGAGTTAAAATTGTTTTAGTGGCTTGTTTAATAGCTTTGCCCAATTGTCAGTGAGTGTTGTGGTGACGCATAGATCCTGAGGAATCAAAGGGATATTGCCCTTTTTTTTTCCCTTCTAATTCCACCCGTTTTTCATTGTGAAAAGGCTAAAGCAGTTCTGGATCTTTAGTCACGATGTAGAATTTTCCTTCCCCCTTTTCAATGTTTCTGATTGGGGGGGAACGATCTTTTCACGAGACCCACTTCCTTTTTTGTTTGTGACATCAAGGTTTTTTTGAGTTTTGGTTTAAAAAGATTGGTGTTGTTTGGGTAAAATCCATCGAACTATCATGATGAGAGGATGTAAAAAGGTTCATGATTTCTTAATTTTAAACTTGGGTTTGGAAGATGTTCCGTGGTATTCATCAGCAGCAACCAATTTCACGATTGATGTTGAGACACGGTCCATAATGACCGATGACATGATAAAGATGTCACAATCTGTGTCAAGAAGTATTTGTTTTTTGGTACCTCCTTTTTTCCTTTTCTGTATCTGTTGTCTACCGAACACTGTGGTATCGGACTGAGACATGCTGTTCACGACGTTTTCTTTATATAAATGCGTTTTTTGGAAACCCAACTTTTAAAACTTTTTAGTATCCAACCCCACTTGACTTTCACTTCTTGAAAAGTTTTACCGCTACACGCCTTGTAGGATAAAGAACTGATTCCATTCGATAGCTCTTTTTTATTTTTGTTTCACCCTGTGAAGGCCCGGGCGATAGTTTCTCCCCAAAGTCTTCCTTTTTTTCGGTCAATGGTGTGTTCTGTTGAGGGAAACCATTTTAACAATTCCCGTCCAGTTGGGTGTTGGGGCCTTTTGGGAAATTTTTGTTTGGGGTTTTATTGATGCGCATTATCACCCACTTTCAATCGTTGATTTTTTTTTTTTCTTTTGATGGTTGCCAACAATGTCTTGGTGACTTCATGTCATTTTCTTAGACAAATGCGGGGTACGTCCGTGCTTCGATAAAAAACGTGTTGTGCTGTACTTAGTTGCAGTACACCACAAAATGAGGGTTTTGTGATGAGAAATTTTTCCCACATTTTGATTTAAGGTACGTTGAAAATTCAAAAATTACTCGCTTTGTTTTGGGTTTTCAGCGTGAAGAAAAAAAAGTTGCTTTCTGAAATTCTAAAAGTCTTTGTTCAAAAATTCTCGGCCTTTGTTTTTTTGAAAGGAGTGGTTTTCGGCCTTCTTTAGAATAGACTGAAAGGCTTGGATGGTGTTTTTCCAGTTTTGTAAATGAGGGGTATTACCCAAGCTATTTTAAAAAAACACTCAATGAACATGAAAGTAGCGATATGGTAAACTCTCTTTTATTTTAGTTGCATATCTGCGAGATCGTTCCCATTGATGATCGATACCCCTACCCAGTCTGTCGACGTCAAAATTTTTTCGTGTTTTTTTTATGACGTTAGGTTCTTTGACTTTCAACCAGTTCGTACATCCTCTAAAGTGATGTTTAACTTTTTTTTCGTGCCTTGTAGAGCCCCTGAATTCCCCCAAAAAACCCGTAGGATTATCAGTTTTGTACGGGTGACGAAGTAACGTGTTTTTTAAAGTGGCGCCCATGACGAAGGGCTAATATTCTCGGGTTTCCTTTTTAATGGGTTTTCCTTTTCTTTGATGTAGGTGCGTAGGCAAAATATCATAAAATTCTTCCTCCTCCCTTCTTCTTCATCATCTTGGTGTTTGTTGAATTCCCCTCGATTTTTATTCCCCACAACTTTTTGTGGGGTTGACCTTTTCAGCCCCTCTAAAAAATTGTTCCCTCCTCGGGGATTTGCCCTTTTCCCCGGTCAAAATACATCTTTGCCAGTCATGATTTTTGAACCTTAAAGGGTTTTCCATCATATTCAAACAGACCCATGTTCACCCCAAACTTAAGTGAGGATGGTCTTTCAGCATGTTTAACAAAAGAGTAGCCTTTCGCCGCATGGTCGTGGAAACTGTCTGAATTTGATCTTTCAAGGTTCCCCGGTTTTTCCCTCTTTCTTTTAGTACTGTTCTTGTTGTTTTCTAGCCCTGTGGTTTGGGAAGGGGTTTTAGTGCTTTTTTATGTGACACTTGAAAGCGATGTTTTCCAAATTGTTTGCTTTTTTGATCAGACAATTGTTTGTCAAGAACTTTATTCATTTTTTCTGTAATGTTGAAGTCTGATCATTGAGGGGTGGGGGTAACCCCAGGTCGTTGTTTTCCCTTTTTCCCAAGATTCATCTCTTCAACAACCGAAATGGAACTAGGGGCCCTCTTCTTTATTTTTTCCAAGATTTTACCCGCAAGAGGTATAAATTGTTTTTTGGCTAAAAAGGTGGGCAAGTGCCCCCGGGGGAGAAAACCCTTTTGATTTGAAAAAGATTTTTTTTTTTCGAAACTGATATTTCTTGGTCGCTAATGTCGGAGTATTTTCTCTTAGAATGCAATGACGTTCTGACCCCTGACGTGGTACATTGCCCTTTTTAAAAAGTTTGACAACATTTTAGCAATTCAATCTACCCCAATTCTTTTGGGCTTCTTGAATAATTTTTTTCGAATTTGGGGAGGGGTTCTGTAAAGCAGCAAAAATTTTGCCTGTTTTCGAAAAGAGTGGTTTTTTGCCTTCTTTATGACAAATGTATGAAAAGTTTGGTCTCTTTTTTTTATACCCCTGTTGAAAGGGGTTGTAAAGCGATATTGAAAATACTCGTGGTTTGAATTTTCATCCAGTAATGGGAGTAGGTATGGGGAATGGGCTGGTTGGTAAATCTTTTTAATTGGGACCCCCCCGGGGAAAATTAAATAAACATTGGGAATTGGGTTTGGTTTAAAAATCTTGATTTTTGGGTTTTTGGGGAAAACCCCCCTAAGAATTTAATTTGAAAAGGGGGTGATGAGGTTGGAGGAAAATGGGGGCCACCTGGTATGCTTTATAGCCCGAGTAAAATCAGTGAAGATGGGGGGGCCTTTTGGTGTTCCAGTTGTTTACAGAGCTTTTTTTTCGTGAAAAGTCTGAGGAAAAGTCTGCTTCTTCCTTTTTTTTTTCCTTACTGGGACTTTGGGGTTTTGGGTTGGTTTTCGTGGTTTTTGTCGTGACCGTTTCCTGGTGGTGACTTTCGTTTGGGTGGGTTTTTTTTTGTAGGGGGCCAATTTTTTACGCTTGGTCCCCTTTCCCTGAAGCAGTGTACGAATGTGGTCCCCAAGGAAACCCCCACCACCAGGGGTTTTTAAAAAAAGTTGTCGTTTTGTGGCAGATCCACGTTGTCATCTAACTGTCTTAAAAGTCTTTTTGGTTCCATAAAATTCATCGTCTGTTTTGCCCCCGGTTACTTTTTTCTCTAAGATGAGTCGTGCGCAAAGGGGAACCATTTTACCTCTCGTTAATCCCCTTTTTACCGCTCTTTTTGTTCGTGGGTCTTTTCCGCTCAAAAAGATTTTAGAGCTTTTATCATGTTGTGGGGGTTTTTCATGGTAGGTGTATCCCTTTAAAGTGTCGGGGGTCATGTTCCTTCATTTTTTTCTGTAGTGTAGAGGTCGGTCCCCGTCTTTACCCGTTACCCACCCAGGAACACATCTGTTCTTAAACGATTTGGTCGGGTGTTCTTGGGTGGGAAAGCATGTAAGATTCATGAGGTGTAGGGTTGTTTTTGTACGCCATCACAATGGGGTAGTTGTATTTTGTTCGCAAGTGTTTTGATTGGCCTTTATCTCTTGTGTTTTGAAAAATAACATGTAGTGTGTGCATTTAAGTGATGGTACGCTAGCCTTGGATTTTTGGAACTGTTTTGGTGATGTAAATGCAGTGGGGATTTTTATGGGGTCCCTTTTGCGTGAAAAATAATTTAATTTTCTTCTCTTTTTCTCCCAACATATCATCAAATATGACGATGCGTTGTGGTACCGCAGAAATAATTCGGTTTTTGTCTCAATAAGTTTTTTTACAATTGAATTTTTCCTGAACCACTTGGCCCTGAGATGAAAATGTTACTGGTGTTTAAAAAGTAACTACTTTCCATGTTTGGGCCAAAAAATTAACAGTTTTACATGACAAATTTTTTTTATACTATTGCAAATAAAACACTTGAACAAAATCAGTCAAAAATGTAAAATATGCACACATCAGGGAAACGTCTTTCTTTATACTCTCCATTCGGCAAAAATCTGGTATATCCCCTAGCATTAAAACCTGCACACTTCGTCAAACAGTTCCTCGATTGTCTTAACGCCTGTTTGATTGAAAAACCCAAATACAGCACAGCCCAAAAAACGCTCTAGCCATGGGTTTTGAAATTTGGGGTTATGTTTTTTTCTGTAGTGAAAGTTTTCCTGTTTTGACTTTTCATTCGTCTTGCAAATACTCTGCGTAGTATTTTTTTGTAGGTGTCCCGGGATTGTTCCCCACTCAAACCCCTTTTTAAGTTGTTTAATGGGACTTGAAGAAATGTTCATAGGATTTGGCCCCGTTTGTTTGATTTGCGCTGCATGTTTACCAAAAATGTTAAACACTTGTCACAAGTGATAGTTCTGGAGTCAGTAAAATGGGTATTCCTCTGGGTGTCGTTCGGTGGTTATCGCAAAAACAGTACTTCGCTCTCAAAAAGGTTCAGTTTCCCACTGTTTTAAAGTTTGGGTTAATGTATATGTAAACGTCAGAGTCAGGTTGCGTAGGGGTTGTAAATGGCAAAAATCCGTTGAAAGACCACACTTTTATAGCGATTGGAAGATTACGCCCCCTTTCATCACTAACATATCAAAAATTGGTTTTTTAAACAAGGGAATCCTTTATCGTTGGGAATTATTCTGTTTCCAAAGCGCGTGCCCCAAATAAAAAAAAACTCGTTGCAAAATGCAGCGGTTTTTTATTGCTTTAACGGTGTCTGTGATTTTTTGTATTTTTTTCGGTAGAGTGTTCTGTGATCTCCCCATGTTTCCCCACCGTTCGGTTGCAAAACCCACCCCAAACCAACGGTTATGCAGTCGGTAAACCCTCGGCACTGTCTTATATTTGTCACGCCACCGGCTTTTGTTTACACTGGCGGAAGTCTTGGTCTGTGTTCATGATCCTTTGCGTTTTTTATGTTCCCTTTATTCGGGTTCATATTCGTGCTGTCTTGTAAAGTTTGCGTTTTTTTTACCCAGTTGACCATGTCTTAAAATTTTATTTTTGCTAGCATTGTAATCCAAAGGATCTTTTACTTTGCATTTTTGATGCGATTTCCTTTTTCATCGTTATTCTTTCCATATTTTTTGGCCTAAGCCACGAATTTGACAATGGCCATGTGGTACTTATCTGCACTTTCCCAACTGGGTCTCTTCAATTGGAATGTTGTAGGTAGGGTATAGATGTATACAATGTCTGTGTCAAAAAACCGTACCCCATCTCCCGTTTTTCCAATCGGTGTAAAGTTAAGTCGGATGGCGTAAAGAAGGGGAGTACCATGGTTTGAAGTGAAAAGGGGCTGTGTTTTGGGCTGTTTATCCGAGTAATTCCCCAACATGAAGTTGTCATGACGAAAATCTCGGCAAATGCCGTGACTGACGGTCGGAGGTGGTCATACAACCGGTTACCTTAGTCACTACTCGGGTTTTTGGGTTTTAACATTTTTTTGTGCTTCTTACCCCCCAAAACGTTCAACTGGTTTTGGCAACGCTTCTTTCCTTTTTTCTTTTTTTTCCCTTGTCGAGCCAATACCCTCTATCGAAAGTAATTCTGTTTAAAGCGGGGTTTTATCATCTTTGTTTTACCCAATTGGGTAACCACTTGCTTCTGTTTCAATTTCAAGTATTTGTTAATTTTTCGTTTTTAACATTTTACTCTGCGTCCCCGTGCCAGTGTGGAAGACGTTACCAATTGGTATCCTACTCAAAAGCTTTTGGGTATTTCCCCGGGGGCCAGGTATCTGTCAACATGCGTTTGTACAGGTGTGATTGCATTTTTCACATCTTCCCAGCACGGTACGGGCCCGTGTAAAGATCTTTTTTTTTGTTACGTGAAAAGGTAGGACTGGTAGCCCAAAGGGTTTGGGGGGGGCAATCACGACTTTGTGAGTCCCCTTTTACATTCCAATGTTTGTTTATATCAAACATCTCTTGACTTAAGATGTTGGGATGTCCCCCGGGGATGTTTTTTATTGTTCCCAATGGATAAGTGAGCAAATGTCAGATACTTAATTTCTTCCCCTTTGGGGGTTGTTCACTTTGGTATATTGAATGGCATTGGTTCGTCCACCAAAAAAAGCATCCCGAGGTAAAATAGGTTTTGGAAGGGGGAAAAAAACGGTTACGTATCTCTGTTTCTGGTTCAATCTTGCATTTCTGATCAAAGTCACTTCCCCATTTAAAATGTGTTGAAAAATTGTTGAGACAAGTCTTTCAACCCAAAAAGTTTTGGATTGTTAATGCTCATAGTTTTAAGTGTGTAAACCCTTCACATGTTCTCCCTTTGGGGAACCTTTGGACATCCGTGTGTCCCGCACCCATGATTTTTATACGGGTTTCGTCTCTTTGTGGATCCGTCAAACGTAAAAGGGTCCCTTTTTTATTCCCTCCATTTAAAGCATGGCGAATGTCTTTTTCTCAAAGGAAACAGTTGTTTCTATCCAAAAGAAAACCCTTTGATTGAGTACGAGTTTTTTTGGATCCCGCATAGGATTACGCCAAGGTCTTTGGAGGATTGAATTTTTTTCGCCAAGCTTTGTTGCACATTGAGCTAGAGTGGTTTGCTTCCGGAACGGATCAATTTTTGGGCACTGACCAACAGTTTTTCCTAAAATTCCAAACCTGTTCAAAATGTCCAATTGATTTGCAGTTCTTTTTATTTTTAAAGAAAGTGAAAAAAAGCCTTTTGTGCCACTTTTTCATTGTTCCCTTTAGAAAAACGTTCCTTTTTGTCAGGGTTTTATGCTGTGGGGCTGTAAAATGTCGGGGAGATGTCTCAATGTAGTCTTTGGTTTTCTCTGTTGGCATAAAAAGGAACCAAACCTTTTGCCATTCAGTCAAACCAAAGTGTGGGGAATCGGCAAAGCATTTGAGAAAACTCAGTGAGTCGAGAATTCACTTGAGGGGGTTTCATCATTTGAATTTTTCTTCCTTCTGTTTAATTTTGGGGTTTGGGTGTATATGTGTCGTAAATGCCTCAAAAAAACTGTGCATCATACCTTGTGAGTTTTGAGCAATCCTGTGGTACCTTTGTGGGTGGGTTAAAAAAGCCTGTACAAAATTTGACAAAGTGTTTTTTCACGAAATATTTTTTCTCTAGGCTCATCCCCAGCTTCGCATTTTGAACCCCGGGTTTTTCTGGATTTACACATTTCGTTCCACAAGCACGTTGAGCAACCCCAAAAGTTTGGTATATGTTCACCCCAATAATCGACCTCAAAATCAAAGAAAATGAAAAATACAGTCGGTGCTTCTTTTCTCTGGTTTTTTGTAGTGGGGGGTTTTAACATGATGTTCTGCACCACAACTTTCTTGCAATTCTTGCTTTTTTTTGTGCCAGGGGCAGAGATGGTTCTTTTTTACCCCCAAAAATTTGACCACGGTCTTGCATTGCCATACACTTTTACAGTGTTTTTTGTAGATTTTCCTGGTTTGCTTTGTGTGTCAAAAACATTTCGACTTGAAATGTTTACCACAGTGACCACATGGAAAGAATCCTTCTTTTGGGGATAGTGTCAAGGGGGTAACCGACAAATTTTTTACCCAGTGGGCCTTTTTTTTGTTGTTTTAACCGTAGTTACAGTGTTCACGAAGTGCTGCATCCAGGAACCAGTGATTGTGTAATGCAAACATAATGTTTATCATGATGTAAATGTGAATCACTTTTCTTTTTTCTGTCAGAGGTGGGGGATTGAACAACACGTCCATTTTTTCAAATTTTGGCCCCCAAATTTGATCCATAGTCTGGATAAGGGGGCTTGATTTCTTGTATTCTTTTATACCCCAAGGTGATTTGGGGGCTAATGCCCCACTATTACAAGCTTGGCTTTTGGTTTGAAGAAATTTTTCGTTGTTCACAAATTCCCTCGCTTCTTCCAGGCTGTTCGTCGTTTTATTGAGTTTAATTCCCCACCCCAATTGATCGTGCCAAACAATCGTCGTGAAATTGTCTTCTTTATCATACTTCGTTTGACTTTGGGGCATGTTTTCAATGTTAGTGCGATCCAAAAGTTTTTTTGTTCTTCCCCTCCCTCGGGTATGACTGGTCATTTCTAATGGAGATCCCGTCATGAATCTCAAACTTGTGGTTCTTTGTGATCTTTTTTATTTCGTTCAAACGCGTTCTCCCGAAAAGTGGTTTCTTTTCCCCAATGGAATGTGGGTACCAAATGTAGGTCGGATGATTTATGGAGATACGAATTTGTCGTTGTCATTGACCGTGTTCTTGTTAACTGTTTCCCATGTCATTTAAAAGTTGAGTGTTTATTTAAAAGGTTTTTTTTTATCTTTCAAAAGTAACATCGTTTAAAGTGGCCTTCGTTTTAAACTTTCTTGAAATTCTCTGTACCGTGGGTATGGATAATATTCCCCTATTCACCTTGTTTTTTGCGGTGCCTTTTCATCGCTGCTTTTTCACTCTCGACTTTGTTGTGATTTTAAGTAAGTGAGCAAAAACTTTTTTTTTCTCTTGCTCCGCCCCCTGATTCGGCCTAAAAGTGCGGTGTGACCCCTCCCCTTCTCACTCTCAACCTGATTCAGATGTCTGTTTAGAATGACCTGCAATACTTTGGTTTTGGGTGAAAGGGCAAAAACAAGCTATCAGTGACAAACTGTCAGACTGAAACAGAAAGACAAAAGACTGCTACCCCTGCCCGGAAAAAGGGGCATTATGCATCGGCATGTACGAAGAAGCTTCAAAACCCCAAAACAGTCGGGGTGTGCTCCGTTGTCATGAACCCGGGCATTTTGTTTCTAATTGCCCAAAACCTACGTGTGTCAGTTGTCCGAACTAGGCACTTTGTCCGCTTGTCCTAAGAAGGGGTGAATAGACTGTACCCAAGTAAACGCACAGGTGGAAGTGAAATGCAGAAAAAGGCGTAGTTGGACAGTTCACAGACGGCGTGATGTTGAGCTTTAAGGGGCTGTCCCTTTAGTTGGGGAAACCCACCGTAAAACCCAAGAAAAAGCAGAGAAACGTCAAAACATGCATGTGTGTCCTGAGACTCACATCAACAGAATACAAGTGTAACCCACCAGCTAAGAAGCGAAAAAAAGAATTTGAACACTAACTTGAAAAAACAAAAATTGTGTTATGTTTATTATTTTTTGTATGACACAGTTTATTCATTGTTTTGAACGTTTGTTGTTAAAACACAATAAAAAAAAAAATATGAAATTTTTTTAGTTTCCTTTTTACATCATTGTTATGGGCCTGAAAAAAGGGCCCTTTTTTTTGAGAATGTCAGCACTCACTCAAAAAACAAATACCGCCTAATGCCGCTGGGTTTGGTATGCCCGGGAAAACCCCGACAAATCCGGGTACAATGGCAAAGGGGGTAAACCGGGTACAAGTTGCACCTCTTTTTATCCCTTTTTTCCTTTATTTTACTTTCTTTTTTCCCTTTGTAACGCCTTCCCCCGCACGTCGGAAAAACTTACGAAGGAAATTCATGGTGAAGAATGAATAATACACAGCATTACAAAATATAGTCAAGAAAAAAAGTAGGTTAGTGGTCAATCCACCCCCAAAAGTCAAGGGAAGACAATGCTATTAAAATAGGGCAATTTGAACTTGATTTATTGGTGAAAAAATAAAAGTTCTCTGTTGGTGTGCGCCAAACAAGAAAGTAGGTCAACCGGTACTATAAAAAAGTGCAATATCATACTTTATTATTCATGATTGAAACATGAGCCCTTTCCACGTAGGTCCACCCCAGACTTGTAAAATTGTTCCCTCGCAGTCCAGTATGAGGAACAAGGGAGCGACCCCAGAAGCTTCACGCCCCAAGTTGTTGTAGATCTATATGTCACTTTACAAAAAGGGGAGTTCCCAATTCCTGTCAGTTCCTTTTAAGATGTACCATCTACCCTTTACAGGGATGGGAGACAGCCTGAATTCATAGGTGACAAGGATCTAACCGTTGTCATTTGGATCCTTTCGGATGGGTGAAAAGGGTATGTATGGTTGGGGGGGGGGGGGTGTCAAAGTGTGGTATAGACACAATATGTGGGGGACTGTACAACATGTGGTATGGACCCAATTAATAAGAAAAAACGGCCTTTTCAGGGCCAACCCAAATGTTGAAAGGACATTTTTACAATTGTAAAATTAAGTGTGGTCCCCCTTTAAGCATAAATCGTTTTTATATATAGTACCATTCGGTACTATAGATTCTGTTTTCATATAGAGTCCATTCGGGACTATAGATTTGGTACCCTAGTACCAAAAAAAAAAAAAATTTTTGGTACCCCGGTACCATAAAAATTTTTTTTTTGGTACCCCTTGGTCCATTTGCCACCCCCATATCTATTTTAAAACGACGATTCAACTTTTTTTTTTCATTTTTTATAATGATTTGTTTGTTTGTGGTGATGTTATATTCTAATGTCCGTTTCAGTAAAACGTGCACTCAATTGTCTGTTGACATGGTGACTCGGTTTTGCACGCTTCGTTTTTGGCCCTGTTTTATGGCCCCGATGTGCGATTTTATATGAGCTTTATTCTGTTACAAAGGTTGCCCGTGATTTTTATCCAATCAGTTTTTAAAACCACACAACTTTTCAATAAAAGCAGTTGCAAGCATTTCCGGTAAAAAAAAACAAAGATGTATTATGAAAAAGAAAATATCGCGGGGCAAATTGGTTTAAAAAGACGTCTTTAATTACAATTTTTTTTATTAGATTGATTCAATGAAATGGAAATTTTATTGGTTTATTTAATCAATTCTTTTAAAATTTAAACCTGTTGTAAACAGCCGGAGTTTTTTCCTTTAATACTTTTATCAAACCCCTTTTTATCGCATCATCGTGGGATATGGTTTAATGGGTTTTTTTGACGACGGAAAAGGTAACATGAACAAAGATGGGGGCGGCTAGCCCATCGAAACACAAAATTTAACAGCTTATCTTCACAAATTAGCGTGTATAAAAAAAAAGTATGTTAAAGTGTTACACTAAAAGGTTTATTGTGGTTAAAAATTTTATTTCGCCCAGCGTTTCCCTTTAAATATTAACACAACCCAAAATTGTAAGTTTTTTAAAAAAAAAACCTTTATTTGAGAGAGTGGTGTGTAAGAAAAAGCGAAGATAATCATCAATGCACCTTTTCAGAAGAATAAAGTAAATTGAATCTTAAAAACACTTGCCCGTTTGATGTACTGCTGATTTTTCCCCTTCGGGTTTTGATTCACTGTTGGCGTTGTTTTCATCACAATGGGATTTACAGCAAGGGGTGATGAATGACAAGACGAGAATGATCCGGAAAAGTTTTGGGAGGACCCCAAAAAACATGTCTTTTTCACTTGTGTGAATTGACTGGGAAATTGTTGGAAAGTATCCATTTAATGAGGTTATCAATCGCCTTGAGAGTGAAACAGCCGAAAAAGCTGCGAAAGCTTTAGCGAGTGGACGTACGCAGTGGGTTTTTGTTACTTGTCGTGATTTGCTGAAGTCAGCTGGAAAATCCCTTTTATATGAAAAATTTTATTGGGTACTGTATACAAATTGCACTCAGATTTGAAACGTGATCAAGATTAGCCTTTATATATAGGGGAAGATCAAATTCACCCTGATGTTAGATGGTATTAGTCATAGTGTTGCAGATAAAATAGCTAAGAAATTAGTTTTAGTGATGAGCAGTGAGTTGTAAGAAGTTCTGTTTCCCTGCTCACGATTAGGGATATCGAGTCCGTAAAAAAATTAATTGGCTAATGTTTAGGGGTGCAGTTCTGAACGGTGAAAATCTTGGCACATCTGAATGCTGATGTAACATTAATACATACTCAAGTTAGCGAAATCTGTCATTTTTACCAGCCAATGTTGAGAGACAATTGATTTATAAAATATGTCGTACTGCTAGGGGGTTCCTTTTTTAAAGTTACTAAACGTTTTGGCCACTTTAAGTATTTGAAATAAAAAAGAAAGCGATTATGGGAGTTGAGTGTATCAGTTCCAGTGATGAAAGTCAGTTGTCGCTGCTGACGGTTGGGAGCTCGTGTCTTTTGATCTACGGAAAGATCTACGGAAAAGATTATTGGGGGTTTGGGGCAATCAGCTGTAGAGATGTTTAGCATGTTAAAAAAGGGGACTGTCTCTCTGTTATCGATTGGGGAGCTCGGGTATTATGAATTTTTTTTCCCCAACAGGGTTTTCTTCCATTAAAACTTAATTAATTATGTAAAAGTTACACTTGCCCAGTAAGCTCATTATCTGCACTTCAGAAAATATTGAAATTTTTTGTTGAAAATTTTGGTCTCATTAAAAGATTGTGTAACTTGGATCTTCCGAAAGTACTGATCTTTAAATCACTGATATTTTGATTTTATTCTTTTCTACAGCGATTTTCACCATTTTCCAAAAAAAAAAAAATAAAAAAAAAAAATGCCAAAACAAAAAAAATCATTACAGGCTGTCTAGCAATAACCAAGCAGGCAGCATGCTTTTGTGGGTAAAGTGAAATAAAAAATAAAATGGTTGAAAAGATCTTGATATTTCCACAAAAAGTGTCAGTGAGGGACTTCATTCTTCAATTAACATTGATTTTGCTTGCGACCCTTTTGATCAATTTGATAAAGTTATGCCCTAAATACATGCAAAATCATGAAGACAAATGCCCGCCCCGAGAAATTAAACGGTCAGTGAAACAACACACGTAACAGTTGTCCGCAATTACGTGTGTCTTTCACAGATAAATTTGCTGACAAAGCTGTAAATCTGCTAGACGCCCTTTTAAAATTAATTTTTTTGGCATGAATATACATCCCTATGGGGGCATATTTCTCCCAGCCATTTATCCACTTACCTATCTCGAAACTTTTCTGAAAAATTGTCACATAAATTTAGTTAGTATCTGGCAAGTAGGTTACTTTCGTGTTTTGCCTCTTAGGTATCTTAAAAGAACAAAAATGCTTTTTAGTGCCCCCTACTGCCAGCCATATATTCACTTAAAAATAACTGGATATATCGCCCCTTTTTTTAAGTAAGTCAGTTAAATGATGTGGATAACAAAACATTTTTTTCACATAATTATCTGGAAAAAGGGGATGATATCCATTTTAAACCCAAGTGAATATGTGTTTGGCAGTTTGTGGGCACTAACAGGGCAATTTAGTCCTGTTTAAAATACCTAAGTGGATAAAATTGATTTTTTTTTAATTTCCAGACAATAACTGAAAAGTGACAAATTTTTTTAGAAAAATTTCAACATAGCTAAGTGGATAAGTGGCCCGGCAGAAATATGTCACTATAAATTTCCACTAAAAGGGCAATTCTTAAGAGAGAATATTTGAGAAAGGGCATTGCAGATTTCACTCCGTTCAACACTGTTCAACACGATATAGCCCTGTTGCTGAAGCTATGCCATGGAATCGTTTTCAGTCTTGAGTTCGATTGCAAAATTTCATCATGAAGATATCTCAGACTTTGGAAATTAAGGTCATGGTTGCCCTTTTATTCGAGAAATGTTCCCAAAGCGGGAAAACCCCAATTAGGGAATTCTACAGATGATTAACGGCTCATTCGTCATCAGTATTTTTTTTTATAACTTCCATGTATATCGGGGGCAAATGAAAAATATGTCACATTTGTTTGGTATTGGTGGTTTAAAGGGCTTGATGAACTGGGCAAGATAAAACTACTTGTAGCTTTCCAATTAAATTTTTAAAAGCCCTAATTTAAAAAGGGCAAAGTATTAATAGAAATGTTTATTTTGTATGTTTTGGGGAGTTTGAGCAGGCAAATTTGATAAAAG
>CM037793.1:9334948-9383296 GCA_021229015.1 Solen grandis | reverse complement strand
TGTAAAGCAGCTATAGTCATTACAGTTATGTACTTAAACTGAACAATGGAACAATGATGAACAAATGTACCTAGTTTCATAAAAATGTGAGGTCATCTTCTTAGAAAAAAAAGCTTAATTGAAAGGTTAACCTGAGGTGTTACGGATGAATGGATGGACGGAAGGATGCACAGACCGAAAATCTATATGCTCCCAGTGGAGTTGGTGGGGCATAAAAATAGGGGGTCAGGTAATACATAGGGTATATTATGTTGCAGTATTTTTTCATGGCTTTGTATTTTGCTACAAGCAGCATGGGAAAAATTATATCTATTGATGTTAATTTTTCCTATGCTGCGAGAAGCAAAATAAGAGGCCACAAAAAGCTCCTGCAATACAATTTTCCCTTTATAATATACCTATAAATATTCAAGGCACACGCAGTCAATTTAAACAGGTTTTAATGTGTTTTTCAAGTTTTCTCAAGAAAGTGACATCACGAAAGATGAAAGTGATATCATGATTCTCTATTTGTCACTGACATAATACAGAATTTTAATCTGTTGAGTTGTATTTGAGCCAGAAAATTTATAGGTATATAATATATACTGTTACCAATACTTTTATGGTTTACCTGTATAAAATTGTGCATTTTTATGTTTGACATAGTATATGAATAATTTTTGAATATTTTGTTTTGAGGTATTTGCATAAAAATTACGTACTTTACTAGGAATTGTGGTGTTGCTATTTTATAAATTGGAAAAAATATCAAATGTTCAAGTTTTCTCTTAGTTTTTTATAAGATTTCCATTGGAATTTTGGATATATGCCTTAGGTAAATAAAAAATAAAATTTCCTTTTTAAAAGGAAGTAAGTTTGAATAAAGATTTCAAGAATTGTTGGCACATGCTTGCAAGTGTTGTTCAATACTGTGTGTGAATATATATGATTAGATTGCATCGAAAGTATTTATACAGATTTTTATTTGAAGAGTATGTTGATAGCTACATAATTATGCTAAATTAACTGAAACTGAACTATGAAGGCCAATATAATAATTGGCTGACTGGTTGTTTCTTAATTCCAACAATTCATTAAAAATTTGGGAAATCTGCATATAATTTGAACACAAAACGGATAATCTCGGCTACCTACCAAATGAAACATGTCTGAAAAATCCCCATGTATTAATATCAATATCTTTATGACATTGAATCCCGTAATGTATTTACATTTCATAAATGTATATGCTGCACTGATTTTTTTCTTTGTAACTATTTTTGGGAAATAAAAATATGTTTAAATCAAACAGGTCTGAATTGTTACAAGAACTATGATGAGGGAATCACAAATCCAAATAAATTTTCTCACCTGTGTCAATTTGCAACTTTCAATAGCGGATTTCATACAAACTACAAATGATTTTAACAAAATATTTGTACAGAAGGTCTTACACTAATATATTCTCACAGATAATAATGTAAATGAAATCTTAGTGGATGACCTCTAAAGGTATTTGGCATTTATGTGTATCATACTGACAGAGTAAGAAATAAATTCAACTGTGTTTAGAGTTTTGGTTATTTTCTGATTTTGCCTTATTAGAGTATGTACATAATATATCCAAAAAATGTTGATCATAAAGGTAAAAATGCACATTTAAACATATTTCACTTTAATTTTAATACTTTGGGATTTGACTCTCACTTGCCCAGGGGGCAAGTTACTTTGAACATCTACTTGTCCCCAGTGAAAACAGCTTGTCGGATCTTTAAGTTTGTTTGTGTTTGTTAATGTTTAAAACTAAATATGTGTAGTATGTATTAAGATGAATTTTAGTATCAAACACAATTTGCAAGAAACTCACCACCTATAAAATGAAGAAAAACGAAAAAAAAAACACAAAAAAAACGTAAGATTTCATTTACAAAAATAAACTTGCCCGATGGGCTATCGATCTCCTTGGAAAAATCACTTGTACATGGTGATTTTAACCCGGCATGGGCAAACTGGCATCCACTTAAGAAAACCCCTGAATGTACGTCTGTATTATAAGTTTAATACATGTATGATGATTGAGAACAACCTTGTACTATAAAGCCCTTCAAATGTTGCAAAATATTGTCATTAATAGTCAAAAAGCTATTTGTCCGCAAATATATGTTACCATGGTTATAAAATGATGCATAGTTGGCAACAGAAATATACATTGGGGATAAAATGATTAGAACACTCTTAATTCTTTGGTTGCCCTTTCAAACAATATGGAATAATTTTATTTACTATGCTGAATTAGAAACAACAACATCAGTCCATTAACTTTTTGAACACAACTCATAGTATACAATACTGCATTGCTTTTTTTCAGGGTTTTTTTTTTTTTTTTGGTGGGGGGGGGACTCTTTTTATTTTAAAGTAAGGGAAGGGAGTTACCTTTACCTTCGGGTATGTTGATAAATAGTCCACATTTGTGATCGCATGCAGTATTTTCGGTTTGACGCAGTGGCGTGACAACCAGTACCAAAAATAGCATGTCACACGTGATCAGCTCATTGCTGGGAATAGTTGAGACATAGAGTTTGTAGTTCTACCTGGGATAATTTTGGACCTCTTGCCTTACTTTTTAATATTTTCAGAGAGAGAGAAAGAAAGAGAGATAATTTTCAGATAGTTTACGTTAGTTTTACTAAAAGTTTCAAACTTTTACAGATCCTTTAAAGAGAGATTGCAAGAAAATAAGTATAGTAATGAATAAGAATGTTGTTATTAATAACCCATCCACATACAGGAAATCAATAGATTTAATCATTTATGTCTCAAATCATTCTTGATTATTTCATCAGCTGACTAATCAGATTGGTTCACTGCAAGCAGAAGGTGCGTCTTACTAGGAATTTTTTTATTATTGAAAGGTTTGATTTCTTTTAAAATTAAGTCTCTATAGAATTTCTTTTGACATAAAAGTTGTTAGCTTCAATTTATTTAGTCTATGACACGGTGAAAAGGTGTATCAGGTGTTATTGACGAAAAAAAAAATCACCGATCAACTCAGTTTTAGGTGGTTTTGACAGGAGACGCAAAGGCTTTACAACCAGTACCAAAAAGAGCTGTCAGGAGAAAGCATGCTCGACTATTCTTATTGCTTTATAGTATAAAAAAGCCATGCTGAATCTTTCAAGGGCCATGCATGTATCTGTCAAAATACATAATTGTCAATGTGTCTGCTCTTATCCACTCATTGCATTTATGTTGCTGAACAAGTATACAAAGTATCAAAGCAATAACATGACTTTGAAATATTTATGGGTGTATTTTTATATGGAATGCTGCAGCTGAACTTGGCCAGGGTCAACTATGAAGATATCTCCCTGCAAGTTTTCTCCCTTATTAAACTGCTAATCTTGATAGTAATTAGGGCTGACACCATATGATTATCTGGCTAATTTACATGCATGTTATCATATATTTTGCACTCCCTCAAGAACACCATATTATCTGAGAGTCAAAATTCACTACTGCAGGGGAATGACATGTTTTGATAACAAGTGTCAGCTTCAAATTTAAGTCATGATGCCAGCACCTATATAACGAACTGATAACTATGATAGGGTAGATAACTAATAAAATTCACTTTGATGGTTACATGTGGAGACTGAATTTGCACACAAAACTTCACAAAGGGGAATAATTCCGTTAAAATCCATGCTAGAGTTATAAGTCTTGGTAATTGGTGTACAATTATGACCCTGAAGACAAGTGTGAAGTTTCAAGTGAATACCTTTGGTGGTTGTGGAGATTGAATTGACAAATGCATAATCTTAACCAGAATTTCTTAGTTCACAAAGGGGAATAACTCAGTAAAAATCCATGCTAGAGTTATGAGTTAGGTAGTCCCCAAATTTAAATACCTTATTTGGAGATAGAAGAAGGTAGAAAAACTTGCCTTAACTTTAACCTTGAGTGTTACACAGACGCCAGGGTGACTAGGATAGCGCTCACTATTCTTGGAATAGTCAAGCTAAAAATAGTATGTCACGCCGAGCGGCTCAATTTTAACCCAATGTCTTCATTAGTGTAATTCTTCAAACAAAAACGAACCAAAAAAAATTTTGAGAGTGTGGTTTTCTTAGGCACCAAAGCGTAAAAAAAACAAGTTTTGTTTCTGGTAGGTCAGCTTTTTTTATTTGAAAACAGATCTAATGTGGAAAATTTAATATGCTACATGCCAATTTACCTTTTACTGTATTTTGCAATTTCAGACAGCTAAATACAGAAAAAAAAATCTTTCCAGTTTGTACTAAACATCATGCAGTCCATTCAGCTCAATGAGAACTAAGTTTCCAGTACATGTACACAGTTTATCACTATATATAAGCACGTGCTGGGTGCAGATTAAAAATGGCGGAGTCAGTCACCTGTCATTTTATTCAATCAACACACGTTCTTAATGCTTCCTAATTATGAATAAATGCGGAATACTCGGATGGTATCGCTTATAAGGGGTCTGCTCACAAAGCACACGGACATAAGGTCCGCTTACAGCCAAAATGAGTTAAGTTAAGCAATTGGTAGAGAAATTTGTCCTGAGGGTTTTCATATCTAAGTTACTAATTTTGACCAGTTAATCTTTATTTGGCATGTTTCTGATGTATTATTTTGAAAGAATTGCTAAAACAATCCTGTTGATTGATATTTTGCATACATTTTCAGACATGCTCTAAAATTCCGTTGTGTCTTACGTTACCGACCCCTTATTAAGTTTTGCATTTGCATTCTAGGTATATATAAAATACAAGACAAACATATTGGTCAGTGAACTAATTTTATTAAACTTTCAACTTGTGAAAAATAAGAACCCATAAACTATTTCTAGTAGCAAATTCTTAACATCATTGAGATACATTCAACTATTTCAAAAATTTTTGGTTTTAGCATACAAATATTTTCGTACTTTAAAAAGACAACACAAATTAGATTGGCATATAGTATCTTATAATATATCTGATCAAATGCTAGGGTTGCTCTGTTTATTTCCAAACATACAACATATTTGCATGAAATCCACATTGACATAAAAATATTATCTGTTAATAATTACTGAGTATAAGTAACGTAAAACACAACTATTTTGCAATAATTTGTATATCAAATTAGTGCTTTATTTCTATTATATTTAACTAGATATCTAAAAATATTCTGCTTAGCCATCAATTAAACATCAGAGTAAGGTTTAAGGGTGCATATCTGTTAATGTTTAGTACTATCAATTTACAAATATTGATAATGAATATAAAATGAACGTTATTTAAGAACAAAATCAACTAAAAACAAACTTTGACGAATGAAAACAGCCTACATAGACAAGCTACACATATAGAAACTATTTCCCATTTCCAATCTTACAAAATTACTAGTGAAATAATATAATCATTGGAAATACTATTCATCAGTGGAAAAAATGCAACAGTAACGAAATAAATATACGAAATTAAAACACCAAAATATAAGAACTTCTTACAAAGCATAATTATATAAACGTTTTGACAGCATAACTAACTCCTAATCGTGGACACTGAATTAAAACTATCTCTCACCAAACAATATATTTATACACTTTGTTGAATGATATTCATGTACTGGCAATCTGCAAAAAAGCATAAAAAATATGATCTTGAATATCCTTTCCTTTTCATTTAGAGGGTTGTCATATCAAACAAAACATGTTTAAAATAACCTATCACAGAAAATGTGTTTTACGTTACTAACATACCTTAGGAATGTAAAACATACTTTCGATGACCCATTATTTATCGTTCAAACCCTATATGAAAACTTCTTAAAACACGATACAATAGTTCAATTTTACTTGTAGTTTTCAAACTGTGTGGGGATCTTTTCCAGATCATGAGATTGGAGTTTAAACATCTTACGTGTGCCATGTGGCACAGGCTCCTTGATCACACATAAGATATCTTTCTTGCTTATCCAGATTTCTCTCTCGTCTGCTTCGAAGTTTATGACGCCCAATTACGTTTGAAGGCTCATAATACCGCATTACCCTAGCAGTCTCTTTTTTCAAGTATGCAGACCCTTCTTTAGCCTTTTTCGCTCTCTATAAGCCTTCTGGATCTCTGCCCGACTTTTCTCCATCTTCCGAACTTGATTCAAACAGGTAGTGTTTTACGTTACTATTTAGTGTTTTACGTTACCGTCCTATGCAGAGTTTATAGTAAGAATCCATGCCATAACACTAAATCGTTTATCTCATATAACAATCAAAGTCTATTATGCGCTGGATAAAACAATAGTATGATGTAATTTCTCAATACTTGCACAGGTACGACACTTCTATAAACTGTAGTCACTTTTGTAAAAGTTTTCCAACGATGTCCAGAAGTAAACAACCTTTTCCCGCTCCAAAACTTTTATTCCGGAAGCACCGTTAAGTAAACGGGTGATCAGTACAAAAATACCCGCTAAATTTATCCTATATCCCTAAACGGTAATTTCTTCATAAAGTCGGTAACGTAACACACCGTAACGTAAAACAGTTTTATACACTTCTGTTGCAACCAAGAAGTACGTATCAACTATTTATTGCCAATTTTAGGATTTCATAAATCAATATGGCTGGCTTTATAAATCGACAAATATATGATATGGTTAACAATGTTTTGTCGTATGTAGGAGGGTAGTAAACGTAAAACACATTAGCTGCTATCAATTTGAGTACGCATTTAAATGTCAAGAGAAACATTTTAATTTATCTTCTTCATAAAAAAAATGTTTCATATATTTGTTAGAACATATATGAGACAATATTAAGCATGCTTTCATTTTGAATTTGCTACAAATTCAGATCCATTATGGCGAGGTACATGGCATGGTAACGTAAAACACCGTAAATCAGGGGACACACGTTTTTCAAACAAAAAAAATTTTTTTTGGCAATACAATGCTATCATTAGCATTAAGTGTCAAATTTAATGTGTTTGCAATGTTATGGAACATATTTAGTACAAATTGTGTTTTATACAATCCTTTATGACAAGTCCGAAATAAGTAACCCCATTAGAGGGACATGCGTTTTAGCTAATTTTAGCCTTTTTAAGACCTAAAAATAAAACAATTGATGTGCTTGAATGTGTTGCTTTTTTTTTTCATCTGGTTGAAGTATACCTACCACTGTTTAAAAAAGTGTTTTACCACAAGAAAACACATCTCCCTAAAAAATATAGCAGAGGGACATACATTTTCTGCAATTGATTAACTTAACTCGTTTTGGCTGTTACATTTTACACGCGCTCTAGTTTCTACCGACTTGCGTTTTATCTGCAGTAAGAAACTGTTGTTGTTTTTTGGTGATAGTAGTGACGATGATTTCGTTAGTAATGTGTGATGGACTGATTATTAATATTGTCTAATATGATATCATCTGGCAGCTAAAAAGTATATATTTTAAGTGTGCCGTGGATCCCACAAATTAAATATTAATACGACCCAATTTAAAAAGACTTTTTCGTAACGTTTCAGACTAGGGTCTCTTTTAATACTTTAATTTTATATAGAAACTCTGTTCTGATGAAGTATTTACGAAAGTTGGTTGAAATTCCAAACTAATCCGTAATTCCATCGTTTAAACGAAGAATCTTTGATTGAGATGTATGTTGAGTTTTGTGTGTGTGTGCCTCAGCCTCGAAAAAAAAAATGGGTCGGGGGGACTGTAACCAGAAACAAACCTTTTTTTTTAACGCTTAAGTACTCGTCGAACCGTTGAGTGGGATTTGGAACCATGCAAGTTATTTCCATATCGGCATAAAATAAATATGTTTACTCACCGAGACTTCTTCTATCCCACGCCTGAGTCTTCTTTGTTCTTCAAAGGCAGAACTTGAACTGCTGCTCAAAGCGAGATCTTCTCGCCTCGATCCACTCCACCTATCAGTGATCGTCAAGGATGACTAGTTTCTTCATACATTGGCCAATCATAGCTCCGTTGAGAACGAAAGGTGGGATGCGCAAAGAAAAAAAAGGTACTCAACGAGCAATGCTCAGTCGAGTAGATATTTGCATTGATGTCGCTTAGATATCAGTATCCCTTTTTTATATAAAGAAGTTAAAACATAAAGATGTGAATAAGGCTTTCTTTCACCTTGTCCATCGTGATAATTTATTAGTTTTTCTGTTACAGGGAACCCAACTTATCAAGCTAAAAAGATAAAATGGGCCATGCATGAGATTTATTTCAAGACACGTGACATTATTCTTTATTTTTATTTTTTTGTAATCAAATAATCTTTACACAGAACGCTTTCAAGTTCTGCTTGAACGGAGGATGCTAAACGGTGAAATTTACAACTTATAATAGAGTTTTGTTAAAGCTAAAATAAACGACGAGTTGTTTCAGGGTCTCTTCTTACTCAATCTCACTAAAACCATATCCTAAAATTGCGCTTCGGGCTCTACTTTACGAGATTAAGATCTGACAGCATCGCATTAGGGATCACGTCAGATTGACCATTTCAGTAATATTGCTTGATAGCGAGTTCATACCTTTTTCCAATTCTTCTCACTGAACTTATCAAAATATCCACTCACAAAACATCTGTCACTCGAAGAATAAGTAACTCGTGCACGGTATTTCAAACGATAACATGCTTTTGTTATTGTTTTGAATAGAGGTGACGGGTATTAAAATTACAAACCGTGACTAAACTCCGTTGTAGTGTAAATACAAGGTTAGCTTAAAAAAAGCTAGCAAACGGCAAGAATGGTATTTTCTCTTAAAGCTGAGATGTACGAAAGCCTATCAGGATCACTGACAAAAAAATATTTTGATGAAGGCGTTAAAATGCGAAATAAAGGCGTTATAACGCGAAAAAAAGGCGTAATAACGCGAATTTGAAACACGTAATTACGGGAAACAAAGGCATTGTAACGCCAAACAATAACGCGAAGTTGAAACTCGAAATAATGCGAAACAATAGCGTTATAACGCAAAACAAAGGCGTAACAACGCGAAGTTGAAACTCGATATAACTATAGCTGCGATTTGCCATTCTGCTTCCGATATGATACATACTGTAATAAGTATATAGCAATATGCAGTTCGATACATGTATAAAATGCTGGTAGTATAGAAAGTCACCATATATGACATTTTTGTGAAATAAAACATGTTAAATGGCAAGTTAATTAAACGAAATCTTACATGATGTAATAACGTTTCGTATATTTTTCAGCTTAAAGAAGCTCGTTCAAAGATGACCTTTGACTAAGATTTTGATATTTAACTATATGTGTGTACACTGTATTACGTTTATCAATACACATCTAAAGAGGCATGGTCACCAAATGAAACAATCCGCGTTTCTAAAAACCCCATAACAGGCAAAAGCGTTAAGAACGATATTGAAACTACTGGTATATTTCGATTTTCTATTTTCATTTTCCTTCATTTGATGATCACAATCACTCTTCGCGCATACGCTCATTTCGAAGGCTAAACTTTCGAATTCGCTATCGAATGGTGAAGACTCCATGTTGCGGAACGTGTCATGTGGTACCGCAAGCACCTGTTTAAGGGATACCCTATCCTATATTCAACCGATTTCTCCCGAAGTGGCGTATACGAAAATATCGTTTACCCGTGCAATATGACCTACACTTGCAGAAAAAAAGACTTCAACGACATCAAAAAGGGAGAGGAGTGTTTTTTTTCCCCTACCAATCATCTGTGAAAGAGCTGCTTTGTTGCTTTGTTAAAAACGTAATAAGTCAGTTACATGCTTATCTAAGAACGAAAAAGATCTTTGAAAGCCTAAAAAATAGCCCATTTAAAAAATAATTTTGCTTCTGCACAATGTTTTGTTTAAAACCGGTTTCTTATTAGGTATAGGATTCGGCCAATGCAGAAGTTTCCGCAACAATACATGTATTTTGTCTAGAGGCGAATTGCAATATACCGGAAAATCGGAATATCCCTCGTATAAGCGCAAAACAATGGCGTTAAACCTTGCGTAAATGAGAATCCTCTTAATATGTACAATTTTCAATTTCTCGTAATTATGCCGTATTTACATTATCACGCCTTTTTTTTCCTTGTTTCGCGTTATTACTAGTTTCAATTTCGCGTTAACTATAACGTCTTTGTTTTGCGTAATAATGCCTTTGTTTCGCGTTATTAGCGGTTTTACTCCTTTTTTCGCGTTATAACGCCTTTTTTCACGTTAATACACCTTTGTTTTGCGTTATTACGAGTTTCAATTTCGCGTAATTACGCCTTGTTTCGCGTTCTAACGCCTTTTTTTTGTTTCGCGTTATTACGGTTTGTTTCGCGTTTTACGCCTCTGTTTCGCATTTAAACGCCTTTGATTGTTGTTGTTGTATTGGGGTTTACCGATAGTATTTCAATCATATAGCGACGTCCAGCTAATTACAGGTGGAGGAAGACCCCGAGTACACAGAGGTACCCGGGTTGAACCACTGACCTACCGCAAGCGAGCTGGAAGGCTTCCTCACATGAAAAATCCGAAGTCCCTACAGGGATTCGAACTCACAGCGGTGAGGGGCTGAGGGATTTGTAGTCCACGACTGTAACCGCTCGGCCACGGCGGCCCCAAACGCCTTTGGTTCTCATTATCATGCCTTTCAAACGTGTAATTATGCCCTTCTCCGCATAATAACGCCTTATATTCTCATTATAATGCCTTTTCTGGCGTAATTACGCGTTTCTCTGCGTTATAACGAGTTTAATAGCGTAATAACGCTTTTATTTCGCATTATAACGCCTTCATCAAAATATTTTATTTGTCAGTGACCTTGTAATGTTATATTCTTTTTTTTTTTTTAAATAAAACATGGTTCTGTAAAATAATGATCGTAATGCTATGATAACATCAAAACTCGTCTCTAAAATAGGTAAATGTGGTATTGTTGTTTTGGAATTTACTGTCACTACGACAATATATTAGTCAAGTGTCAATGTGACGTCCAGGTGAAAGAAAGTTCGATATATATCCTCTGTCACGAGTATGGTGAACATATAAAGACAAAATCTATAATCACCATTTGCACAATCGGAACTTCTCGGGTAATTCCGTCATTCTTCATCATCATGGTGAAGTATATCATCGTGGCGATCCGATTGACTAGTTGCAATGCAGTTCTGTGTTCTTCCTAATAGCACAGATTTGTGTGCAAAATTTAATATGAACCAAATGAGAAAACACACACACACACACACACACACTATCACACTCACAGTGTCCATTTTATCATAGGGTGCCATCCGAGTTTTGTTACTGGGGGAACAATTGCTATTAATTTTTACTTTTGTATCCTTTCATATAGAGAGGAGTCCATACAATTTTGGGGGTATCCTGGAGTATCCATTTCTCGACAGCATAAGAATTTATTGCAAGAAAAATGAACAAAGCGATCTCTCACTTTTATATTAAATATATCATCATATGCATCAATATCTTCACTTCAAATGTAATAAATTTTCAATGGTAATTAAAAACAAATTTAAAAAAAACTCTCAAAATCCAACAATGTTCGGTAAAAAAACAACAATTTCCAAAATGGCGTCTGGAGTTCTCGACAATGAAATGAAAATGTGTCTGCCATGATTATGGTGCACATATAGAGACAAAATGTATAAACAACAGTTGCATTGAAGTTCTGTGTTCTTAATCACAGGACAGATTGGTTTGTAAAATATAAGATGATCCAAATGAGAACAAGAAATACTATCACACTGAAAGTGTTCATGTTGTTAGAGGGTGCCCTCCGAGTTTTGTAACTGGGGGTACAATAGCAATTTTCCTTAACTTTGTGTCCTTTCAACCATAGTGTCCCTACAATTTTGGAGGTATATGGCCAATTTTGGGTGTAAAAACACTATACAAAGATTAAATGGGCACGCTGTATTACAATTATTAAGTATAAAGTATTAAGTATAAAGTTTACTATCATATTAATAACAGTTATGGCTCTAAATGACGTCTGTAGATCTATAGTATTGTTGAGAAGTATTCATAATCTGTATTTTTTAAGAACATAAATCAGTGATCGTATGCTTGCTGAGTATTATCGGTAGATTTAACAAGTGGTTTAAAAATCATAAAAAGAAGCATTAGTGAAAATGGTATTTTTTTATTGTCGATGGTTTCTCTGAAAAATTACGTCACATTTGATGGTCATATTACAGACATAATCAAAGCAATAACCTGCCGAAGCCTGTAGAAAGTGCCGAGGTTTTGTTCCATGTTGGTACATCACTTAACTGTTCGGCCGAGTTTCGGGTCGCAGTCGCTGATAATTGAAAAGTTTACACGCATATACATAGCTAAGATACTCTAATAATCCGTGCAATACTTAATATTGAGCAAGTGATCATTGGTCTGTTTCTTTCCCTTCCGTCCAGCGTTTGCTAGTGTTATGGCAGAGAATGACCTGTGCGAACGCAGAGAGCCTGCCGATATAGCGATTTCCGCAGAGAGCCCGCCGATATGGTTATGCACCTTGTTGTTTGCACATGTCGTCTGCAAGTGACATAAAAAGAACGTGACGAAGATGATAGAAATATTCGGATATTAATTATTACGAGTTACCTCCCTTACCTTATTATTTCTATTTCCTGGTAACTTGTAAACAAAGTTTCAGATCTACTTCAAAATGCCAAAGAAAAAGGCTGGAAAGAAAAAGTAAGTTTGATTAAGCTAAAATTATTAAAAGCTTTGCATGACACACAGAGGCTAATAGCGGTTAATATGTTTTTTAAAATTAAACAGGAACACTAGATCTAGACGACTTCATTTCTATTTCACTACTTGTAATGTGTTTTCGTGCATTATAATTTCTTTTTTGCTCTCGTGTGTGGTCCCCGCCTTCCTGTCATATTCAGTAATGAATATTCGGGATTGATCCATAGATGTAGGTTTAGAAAGAATAGCAATGCAAAAATGTAAATGAAGATTTACTTATTCACCATAAAGATGGTTTCTAACTTTCTTCTTCACCATAAAACTACACAATGGATTTACATGCACACTGTTACTGAAATATTAATTAGGCTATATCATCCAATTACCCCATCTCGAACTCCAACTACTCTTGAACCCCCAGCAAAAATAACTATCGTTACAGATTATTTTAAAAATTGTTGACGAAATCACAATGAATTATTAAACATTGTTTTATTATTTATCTACTACTGGATTGACCCAGTTAGTACAAGAAACAACAACACACTTGATCTACTGATAATAAACATCCCTATCAAAATAATGTGGACAGAAGTTATGCCTGGAATCTCAGACCATGATATTGTATATTCTGGGTTTAACTCAAGCCCATTAGTAAATCACCAGTGAGAAACCTAGAAAAAAATTCCAAGCAAATTGGAACAGCATGAGAGAGGACATGAAAATGACAGCATACAAAAAGAAAGCATGAGCAAAAAATTAAATGTCAATACACTTTAGAATATTGTTAAAGAAGGCATTGAAAAAAATACAAACAAACATATCCCATTAAAAAACATGCAAGATAGAAAGAATCCTTGGATAACTAAAGATATTAAAACACTAATGAAGAGGAGAGACAGAGCTTACAAAAAGAAAAAGAAATCAAATCATCGCTCAGATATTAAAAGATTTAAAGAAATAAAACAGACTGTACAAAGGAAATAAAGAAAAGCTTATTGGAATTATACTGAAGGCATTATAACACCTGAAAATTCAAATGACAACCATAGTGTCACCAAAAGATTCTGGAACTACATCAAACACAAAAAGAGTGATAAAAGTGGAGTACATGTAGCACCTCTGAGAGTAAATGGCAAACTTGAAACTGATCCCAAAAAGAAGGAAAATTTATTAAATAAACAATTCCAGTCAGTTTTCTCATCAACATACCCCATCAGCAAAAGAGAATTCTATAAGAAAAACTACATGGTTGACACACCAGGTAAGTATCCAGACAGTGGAGATATAGAAATCACAAATAAGGAAGAGGAAATACAGTTAAAATATCTGAACCCTCATAAAGCTGCAGGTCCAGATAAAATAAAGCCTATATTACTCAAGGAACTTGCTAGTGATATAGTCCCCATCCTAACAATCATATTTAATGTCTCAATGGCAACAGGAAAAATACCATTTGACTGGCAAACTGCATCTGTAACACCAGCATTTAAAAAAGGTCAAAAATACATACCAGCAAATTAAAGACCAATTTCCCTCATATGTATCTGCTGTAAAATCATGGAACATATAGTTACCAGTAATAAAATGAAACATAAATGCTGAGTCCAACATTATACTATACCCCCTTCAACATGGCTTTAGGAATAAATGTTCATGTGAAACACAACTGCTTGAATGTATTGACAACCTAACAAAAAAAACAACAACTTGAAATGGGAAAAAAACAGATAGACCCTCTCATCCTGGATTCCTCAAAAGCTTTTGATAAAGTGTCCCACAGTCTATTACTGCACAAACTTCATCAATATGGTATCAGAGGAAAGACAAACAATTGGATCAAAGCATTTCTATCAAATAGAACACAAGTAGTTTTAGTTGATGGGGAATCCTCAGACGGTTTATGCCCAACTGTCCCACTTTTTGATATTTTGTTTCCCAACTGTCCCACTCAAGATTTTTAGCACCTTGCTGGGTGTGTTTTGATAAGGGATTATAATCTATTTCAAACTACAACACATTAAAATGAATTGAAGTTGTATTATCTGATTTTGTTTCTGATTTTTTTTTTGATTTTGTATTTTAAGAGGTAAAATTTCATGTTTTAGTTATATTGTATTATTTCTTTCTAAAATGTGTTTATTAAGGTCCATTAATTAGGGTTACTAAATTAATTGTAATTTATAGTGTAAACATGCATTCCTTTGATCTCTGGCTTTAAAGCTTATGTGAATTGATAAAGATAAAAAATAATTTGAACTTATTAAGATAATTATCACCTCTGCTACTTTTTTCTTTAAATTGTGTTAATTGATTGGTCCAACTAAAGTCCATTTATCCTGTATATATTGCTAAGTGATTGGATTAAGAAATACAAACAAGTCCTTTGATCTAGCAGTTTACTACTTAAGGTAAACAATTTGATTTGAAGTAATTAACATTTTTGGTTATCAATTTATTGTGACTTTCAAACTGTGATATCTCATTAATGAACTGAACTGTATCAGATACAATATATTTACATTCTGATGTAAATGTCTTCATTTGATAGTAAAATTTCACTAAGTAACATCGTCTGAAATTATAAGCTAAAATGGCAAATGCACAAGTGAGTGTGCAGTTTGTCAAGAACCAACGTGGTGGTGATAGTCTGGTTTACAATGGATTCAGATACCAGGTCAAAAACCGAAAACCAACAAGGGTGTACTGGGTCTGTCATGTCCGAACCTGTTCTGCTAAAATCACAACAGCTGACAACATTCCAGTTTCTGTGACCAATACCCATAATCATGCAGCCGAACACATGGAACTGAAGCGCCATGAAATAAATCAACTCATGCGAAAGAGGGCACGCGAAGAAACCACGCCGATTCCGTCAATATATGAAGAAGTCATATCCAGTCTGAGAGACAGAGAATGGGACGAAGATGCAGAACAAGTCTGCAAAGGATTACCAACCTTCCCCTCCACCAAGTCATCTCTATACAGGGAAAGAGGTGCATTGAGACCGGGGGTACCAAAGTCCAGGAGTGACATAGATTTGGATGGAAAATGGACTGAAACGCACACTGGTGAGCAGTTCCTACTGGTTGATGAGGCAGAGAATGACAACAGGATGCTGATTTTTGCTACAAGAACAAATCTCCAGCATCTGGCACAGAACCCAACCATATATGGAGACGGAACATTTTATGTGTGCCCAGACATATTCAGCCAGGTCTACACACTCCATGGATATATTGATGGACACATGTATCCGTTAGTGTTTGCCCTTCTGCCTGGAAAAAGTGAAAGGATTTACTGCAGACTTTTTCAACATCTTCAACAGAAATGCAGGGAAATAGGAATGGAACTGGGACCAGACACACTCCTGATAGACTTTGAGGCAGCAACCAAGCAGGCAGCTCGCAGAGTGTTTCCAAATGTGAATGTGAAAGGGTGTTTTTTTCATTACACACAGTGTGTTTGGCGGAAGATACAGAAGCTTGGCTTAGTTGGACTGTATTCTGAGAATGAGGACTTTAAGAAACTAGGAAGAAGAGCTGCAGTTCTGCCTCTAGTCCCCATACAACATGTTGAAGATGTGTGGTTTGTCGCACTGACGGATGCTGAAAATGCAGAGATTCCAGTGGATGTTTCAAGGTTCACAGACTATGTCACTGAACATTGGGTTGAGGGAGACAAGGACAACTGGAACCATTTCGAGACAGAAGGACCAAGAACAACAAACAACTTGGAAGGCTGGCACAACAAACTAAAGAAAAGTATGAGACAGTCACATCCGAACATTTACAAGTTCTTGGAAACAATACAAAGGATTGAAGCTGCCAATGCTATCAAAATTCTTCAGCACAGTGCCGGAGGAGTGAGAGAAAAGAAGAGGAGGAAATACCGACAACTTGAACAGAGACTGTCTGCCCTGAAACACAAGTACATGGCTGAAGAAATCACTGTGATGGAGTATGCCGATTGTGCATCGCATTTGATTCGGTTTGACGAGTAACTCTGTATAGAACAGATCAGTAGGGTGGAATGTCACAGTTGTTTAAATGAAATGCTTGTTTTCAAATTAAAACAAAATACAATAAATTGTACCACATCCGAATATAGCCCTGTCTTTATTTGATTTGTTCATGACACATGAAATAAAAATAATAAATATATGAAAACATAAAGAGTTTGTTTTCTTCATTTCAGAGAGAGAGAGAGAGAATACTGACAACATCCTAAAACATAATAAGTATTATAAATACTTATTATAAATAATTTTGCTAATAGCATATAACTTATTATAAATACTAATGCAATATATTACTAACCATAAATACTATTGCAAATTGCTCTTAATAATATAAGACAATAAGACAAATAATTGCACTGAAATATTCCATCCATTTAGGTAAAGACTATAGTCACTCATCCATGACAGTCTATTGTTATCCAATTAAGCATGATTCCCAACTGTCCCACCTTGATTTTTACTGTTTTATATAAAAGTGGGACAGTTGGGAAGACACCCCTCAGACAGAGTCAAAGTTGAATCTGGAGTTCCCCAAGGATCTGTATTAGTGGCAAGTTTATTTTTATTCTACATAAATGACCTACCAGAATCACTTCACTCAACTGTCAGATTATTTGCAGATGACACTGTAGTTTACCTGACTGTTGCATCAGATAATGATTGCCATAGACTCCAATCAGACTTAGACAAAATAGCAATATGGGGAGAAAAATGGAAAATGGAGTTTCATCCTGAGAAATGCAGCGTAATGACAGTCACAAAGAGGAAAACCCCAATTAAATGGAATTATAATCCCATGGTCATATACTTAAACATGAAACTCACAAAATATCTTGGATGTACCATCACAAGAGATGAAAAAAACCAAATTTTAATTAAAAAACTATCAAAGAACAAGCATACAAAACCTTAGCTGACCCCAGTTAGAATATGCAACAACTGTTTGGGACCCCAACAACCAAAACCAAATTGATAAAATTGAAAAAGTACAAAGAAGAGCCACGGATTTTGTCACCAGTCATCATAGAAATTGTTCAAGTGTAAGCAATATGCTACAAGAATTTGGATGGAAAAGCCTCCAATTTTGATGCAAAGAAGCTAAACTTATAATGTTCTATAAAATAGTTAACAACATGGTCGCAATAAAAAAAGAAAATTACACAATCAGAACACAAAAATAATCATGCCTATGCACAATTAACTGCCACCAAAGACTGTTGGAAATGGTTGTTCTCTGTAAACACCATTAGAGACTGGAACAAACTGCAACCCGATATAGCCTCAGCTGAGTCACTTGAGATATTCAAAACTCAAGTGACATATATTTAATTTTTTTTACGACTCTAAATATTTAAATTATTTTTTTTTCTGTCCCAAAACTTAGATTGGTTATGGGTATATATGTATAATTTCCATAAGAAAAGCGATTCTTGTTTAATCAATTAAGTCTCCATGGCTGAGAGGGTAAAGTTGCTGACTTTAACACTCACTTAGCCCCTCACCGCGTGGGTTCGAGTCCTGGCAGTGTCATTCGGATTTTCGTGTAAGAAAGCCTTCCAGCTGGATTCATAGCGATAGGTTGGTGGTTCTACCTGGATGTCTCAATGTATTCAGGGTCATCCTCCAACTGTAATTAGCTGGACGTCGCTATATGACTGTAATACTGTCACAGCGACAGAAAATTATAAAAAGATCAATCAAAATACACTGTTCCAATTATTTAAATAAACATTTTTCCTGATAGGTGTCAATACATAATTACATGATCAAACAAATGAGTACACAGAAGAAGAGGGGGTATATTGCTTTGCTCATGTCGGTCGGTCCGTCGATCTGTCGGTAGACCAGACCTTGTCCGAATGATAACTTAAGTTCTATTTGACCTTTAAGTCTCAAACTTCTTGTGGTTGTTGCTCACGATTAGTAGATGGCCCCTATCGGTTTTGGTGTCATTACCTCAAAGGTCAAGGTCACAAGGTCACATGTTGTGTATGTATAATACCAGACCTTGTCGGAGTGATAACTTGAAGTTCTATTTGACCTTTAAGTCTCAAACTTCATGTGGTTGTTGCTTATGATTAGTAGATGACCCCTATCAATTTTGGTGTCCAAGGTTGCATTTAAAATTTTCCTTTGGGGGAAGTTCACAATGATATTATATTAATCTGTTAAGTTTATTCTATTTTATTTTTACTCTTAAGGTCCTAACCTCATGTAGTTGTTGCTTATAAATGTAGAAAACCCTGTTTTCAAATTAATAAGTTGGATTCTTATAAATATTTTGTACGATTTAAGCACCATCTGACTAATAACTCAAAATCTCATTGTGTCTGGTTTTAAAAACTGGCTTCCAGCATTCCTTTATAAAAATCTTGTGAATAGTCCACTATAAGGAAATTATGCAAAAGACTTTTTATTACTTAGATCAAGATAACATAATTTATGTTGTAATGTTGTTTTGTTTTAAAGTTTGAGATATTTGAAGGATGATGTATCATTTTCTTTCATTATTGTGGATGTTTGTGCTTATGGCTAGCAAGGCTGATTTGTTAATTTTTATAATAAACCTAGAGCACTAAGTCTTAATGTTTTGTTTGTTTATAACTGACAATGTTCTTTCACTTAAACCTTTGTGGACTTGTGTAAATATTTCTCCAGCCCATTTATTTCAGTAAATGTTTAGTTCCACATTTTAGCACATTATATTTTCACTCAAATTTTTGAAGTTTGAGAATTTTTTGTGACAAGCCAACATTATGAAGGCAAACTCCTTGCATGTAATATAGCTATATACATATTATGGCATATGAGGGGGGCATATATGTTTCACAAACATTTCTTGTTTATTTAAAAAGAATAATATTTTTTTTTCAGGAAGAAGTCTGCAAAGTCTGCAAGAGAGGATAAGATCACAGAGGGGGAGAATGTAGATGGTAGCACACTGATTGCTGCAGATGGGACAGAGGGTGGGGTGGCAGGGCTGCTGCAAGAAAATGGCTCAACAGGGAAAGGCAAGAAAAAGAAGGGCAAAAAGGGAAAGAAAAAGAAGATGACTAAAAGTGAAAAGGATTTGGTATGAATTGATTGCATCCTTTTTATGGTGTATGTACCACATAATAATCACTCTTTGGAAATCATTATAGTATCAGGATATTTTCAAAGGGAGATAACTATGTGATCCAGACTATTGAGTTTTATCATGCTAAGAATAGGTTTAGAAAATTGGTTAAAATCTATCATTGATCATCAGAAATAATTTAGCAAGCCATTTCATCATCATTGATTATTTTATAAAAACAAACCAAATCACTTTTAACCTTGACCTTGATGTCAGAATCTTATTCTGATTTGAAATATTTTAATGACCTCATTTAAAACATTTTAAAATTGACTAATAATTGTAGAAAAAATAAAAATTAAATTCCAACCAATCATAAAACATAGCATGCAAATTAACATAGAAAATATAAAACTTCAAAAATAAATTCATACAGGTTTTATTATTTCAGTTTAGGCCAAGAAAAAGATGTGAACTCAAACTTACCATTAATTTGCCTGGAGTTATTGCCCTTGCAATTGATTGATTATTTAAAATTAAAAGTGATCATTGGAAGAATTGGCCTCAGTCAATTTATTTTCAGCAGATCTTGATCATTATTTAAGCCCTATCTAAGAATATTAATTGTACTGTCTGTAATATTATATTATTACATAAAGAATGGCTTGCAGATATGACATGAAAAGATTTTGAGCAAAGAAAGGACAGCTACTCTGCTGATGGTTATAGCTGTATTAAAGAGCATCTAGAAAAAAAGAATAAAAATCTAACATACACTAGACAAACATAGCAACAATAGATGATGTAAATTGAACTCGATATATAAAAATGTTCTGATTATGTAAATTCAATTTGATAAAGCATGGTTTTGATATGTATCATTTTTTATCCAAATGAAATTGTGTTCTTTGGTAATTTCTGTATAAAGATGAAAAATAGGCAAGTTTTTTCCATGCTTTCAATGAAAGGCTTGAGAAATATTTAGGAATGGTAGTCCATATCTCTTCACTAAAGAAAATAAGGTGTTAACATTATCATTGTGGTAAATTTTTTCCTGCATGCTTGATTAAAATTAATGTCACATTGACTAGGTTTAGAAAATAAAAGATGATGTCAAATTGATAAAAAGGATCAATGTCATATCATATAATGCAACTTTCCAGTAGTGATAATTTAATGTCCCTTCATGGCTAGATCATCTGCTTTCAAACAAAATCCATTTGTGTGAACCGAGTCAACAACTGACTACCCATAGTATTATCCCAGGATATAAGTCAATTTGAATACAACTGTAAACTGTAGAAATTTCAAGGGCACAAGAGAAGGGAAAAAGAAAGATAGAAATATGACAAAGAGATTATAGTAGCATTAAATACAGATTATAATAAAAATAAACAAATATTCTCAATATCATTTGATTTTCTTTACCTTCTACACCTTTAGTATTCCACAACACTTGTTATTTAAACTATTTTGTTACCAATCTAAGTCCTTTCAGTGTGGTTCAGTATAGATTTGTAACCTTAAAAACAGTCTTATTGACATGATGAAATAAATATTTGCATTTTTAAAATGGAGTACTAGTATTCAAGTCTGGGAGCACTGAGAATCCTGGTATTTTGAAGGGGGAGAAAATACATCACTTGGAGTGATCACTTTCTCATCCTATTCAGAAAAATTACTGAACTGTGTGGTACAGGCAAATGATGTTTAAGCAAGTTGTTCTCTTTTTCTTTGTGTATAATTACCTCATTCAAATGTTAGTAGAAAAATCCATTTAATCCAGTTGAAGAAAACTGAGAGCATGACTTTGAAGTTTAATACTACGAGAGATAAAAGTCTTTGGAAAGAGTTATATACATGCATATATATCTCTTGTATACTGAAAAGGTTATGCTACCTAAATATCAGCAGGCTTGAATATATACTCTTATAGAATGGACTACTATGCAATTTAACGAAGTTAGCTGTATTTAGTTACTATATCATGCAATGGAGGGGGAGCGGGCAAGGGGAATGGATATGCATAAAAAGTTTGTTCAATAGCATTTGTCAGGCTCACTTTTCTATTAACATTGTTCACTTATTTGAATAATTAATGTTTACCAGGGTTCTTAACTTTTCACATATTTCTATGACCCTATCAACACCCCTCAACGGCTGAAGTCCCTAGATTTATCCTTGGTTGAATAATCTTGTCCTCGCCTGATCTGCATGTAAAGATGCCTGCAGGGATACCTGTGGTTTGGAATTATCTACTGATAGAAATATTCAATACCAGCACATTCATATATATGTACAGTAGTCTTGTATGAGTGACTGAGAAGCTAGGGCATCAATAGCAGGTTAATGCATACTTGTCTTTAATTTTTTGTCTTCATAATTATTACACCATATTTTGTGACAGCTGGGAAACATTTTCAAAAGGATATTGTTATGGGCGAATCACAAAAGGTAAATTTATGTTGGTGATTCTATAGAATAAATATAATTTGCTAGTTCAAGTTTTGAGTTAATAGAAAAAAAGTTGAACATTTTCTAGTCACTAAGCATCAATATTTTTTAAGCAATCTGGATTAAATTTGGACACAGTTTATAATCATATCTTTAGGTCAGGGCAACATAGAAATATGGACAACATCAGACTATTAGGCCAGGGATGATGAAACTCTGAGTGCAGTAACAGTCAGTTGAGCACAATAGGGCCATTTTGGCCCTCTTGTTTGTAAAATGCAATGCAGTACAGAGGGACAAGACTTCTGTCCTGTATGTATCTCCCAAGTATATACAATCAGTGCCTCAGCAAAATGAGTGACTGTATATTTAACAGGCTAGACTGGAGAAGGCATGCGACAAGATTAGGCAGAACAAGGACCTGTTCCATGACTTCATTAACCGCATGGACAGCTGGCTGGTCAAACATCACAGAAATCTCGCCCGATACTTTCGCAAGTTTGATGAGGATGGAGAGGGTATCTTGACATACGAGGAATTTAAGTCAGGTGAGTGTATAGAACATTAAAGTTGTGTTTGAGCTCTAACCTTATTGTAAATGACTGGGGGATATGGTGTACATTATGGGAACACATAGTACATTTGTGAAATTCTTTGGTATATATATGAAGAATCCATATGAGGTGCATTTGGCAAATACAGTGTACATATGTGGAAAAAGATGTTCAGGGAATGTGGTGCAAATGGGGTTGGGGGGGATATAAATATTCATCAGATCCGAATTCCACCAACAATACTTAGTGCTAAGTAATACTTAACCCTTTCCCTCATATAGACTCATTTTGACGCACTCAATAGGTACCACATAAAGCCTGATCTGCAGAAAGCCAAACTCAAACCTTACCAAATTTAATTGTAAAATCCTCATTACCAGACCACTGAGGAGCAGCGAACAGCATAAAACCTGATCAGCCTGCGAGTTCGCATAGGTCTTTTCATGGTATCCTCTATGAGGGAAAGGGTTAAATTCTTAAACTAGGTAGATGCACATTCCACCATTCTTATTTTATGAAGTTTTCAAGTACATGACTAACCTGAAATCAATTATAATCTTAATATCTAACAATATTTAATAAGAAATGAAATATCTCGAAACAAGACTGATGAAATTCGCCCTAAAGTATTTAAGTATTACTTAGCGTTAAGAATTGTTGACCTTGATTCATTAGAGAATGAAGGCATATGGTGTACATTAAAAATATATAACTGGGTCAGTGAGTCTGTTGGAAAAATAAAAAGACAAATGAATGAAGAATCCTAGAGACACTTTTTCTTTATTTTTACAATAAATTTTAATACAATAAAATCAAATTGGTCTGATTCTGAATTGACTTTAATATAGATCTGTTTATCATATTTTGTTATAATGATGGTTCACATGAAAAGTGTTTTTTTTTATCTTGAATTACTTCTGTTACCATGTGTATGACGTATGTATATTGAAGTTGGTTTAATACATCAGTAGTCAACTTTGAAGTGCTTCTGTTTGAGACCCTTAAACTTTAATAGGCCTTCAGAATTGATTTAAGAAAATAGGGTTTTGATTGTTTTGATATCTTACAGCCATTATCATGAGGTTACCATAACAAAATCAAAGGAATTTAACCCTTTCCCTCATAGAGGAAACCATGAAAAGACCTTAGCGAACAACATAAAACCAGATCAGCCTGCGAGTAACTCGCAGGCTGATCAGGTTTTATGCTGTTCGCTGCTCCTCAGTGGTCTGGAAATGAGGACTTTATAATTAAATTTGGTAAGGTTTAACAGTGTTTTTCTGCAGATCAGGCTTTATGTGGTACCTACTGAGTGCATCAAAATGAGTCTATATGAGGGAAAGGGTTAAATGTATGTGTTTTTTGCAAACTCTATTGTAGTTTAATAAATTTTGAGCCCGTATGTTCCTTGACAGGCATGTTGGATCTGATGTGTCCGTGTACCAACACAGAGATGCATATGCTGTGTAAACTGCTGGACCGAGAAAACACAGGTGACATAGACTTCACAGAGTTCTCTAAAGGCCTCAAGTACATCAGGTAAGTGTGGGGTTAGAAATAACCATGGCAACTTGATTTCTTGTTTTTAAAAACAAAACTTAGTATGATCTCAATTTCATCGAGGTAGTATTGTGATTAAGTAATTATGATTAGTGGAATTTTGTGTTTGGTTTTTTAGTTTGCACATACATATTTTCAATAAGTTGGAAACTGGAAGGGACTAATGGAACATCAAATTATTGGTTGAATTAATGAAATCATTTATGGATAACAGAACTTTACCCCTTCTTTATCAGGGGCCCTTCACAAGCCTCACTTCCATTTTTTTTTAACTCATGCTGTTCTTCCGAAATTGCCATTTTCTTATTCCTTCAAATCAGGATAATGAGATTTCTTGTCCCATCAACTGAAATCAGTCAGGATAAGTAAACATCTCTTTCTTTCAATGCATAATTTACTGATCTTGATCAAGAACTATGTGTTTCTTTTGCACATAAACTTAAATAGTATAATTAAGAAAAGAACTGAAAACAAATAAAAACATTCATATTTCTTTTCATTACTCAGAAAATAAATAATTTGTGAATTTGCAGATGAAGAGATATTTAATATGAGTTTAAAAAAGCTGAATATCATAAATTTACGAAATTTTAGTTGTGAATATCCCATACTTGTTTTTACTGAATTTTATGCAAAAAAAATCCATTTTAATATCTTTTGTTTTTTCATAGATCTATAATTGTATTGATCAGAAATACATTGTATATTTATATTTTGATTGGACCTTTCCAGTAAAATAGTAAGGAACTATTTCCTTTCATTGCTGTTTTAAATGATTATAGAAAGTATCCAGGCAACAGCTACTGCATTTTTTTGTGTGTAAATGAGGCCAGCCATTGATAACATGATATCCCAGCATGACTATTGACTAATTTGATAGGTTAATTTGAATATATTGTATACATTGGAAAAGTCCATTGAGCCAGCAGTTAATGTCATTTTCTAATATTGCTACATGTATACACTTTATAAATGTATGATTGTGTTGATGACAGGCACAAGTAAGTATTGTCACACAGCTGATGGTACTGATGTGAGATTTTGATGGTTGAGGTTCAACTTTTGTTACTTTTCTTGAGGATTTTTATACCCTGCTTCAGGATTTTTATACCCTGCTTCAGGATTTTTATACCCTGCTTCAGGATTTTATACCCTGCTTCAGGATTTTTATACCCCTGCTTCAGAACATGAAGTGGGGCTATATAGGAATATTCACGTTGTTATGTCCTGTATGTTGTTAACAAAGACCAAGGCAAGGTAGTGGGGTATTCTTGTTCTCTGATAGCTCAAGTTTTTGTGTCACTGACATTAAGTCAGTAGATTCTGTACAGAAACATTTCACTTATTTTGTGATTCCCACCAATATTTCAAATACACAATTAAAATTAATTGAATGACAGTAGAGAGCCTCTAACAGTTCACTGTAAACAGGCTACTGAAGATTTTTTATATCCTAATTTTTTTTCATATATTTTTCCTCCATATATTAAACATAAAATATAGGAAATACTTTTATTCCAGTGTTGAGAATCTAGAATCAGGTGTTATAATGTTTAAAAGTAGGATCATCATCCACCAATAATAGAATTTAGTGAGGAATTTTTTCACAAATTAGATTTTTATTTTTCAAAGAGTTAATGTGACTTTTTAAAGAATGTATACATTTTATTAATTAATAATTGCCAAATATCTCTACACCTGGGACTTTCATTCTGGAGCCTCTGCCTTTTACATCACATTAAAACTTGTATACATTTGTTTTGAAAGAAAAAATAATCTTCTATGTTTTTCCATAGGGAAAGTAAGTTTAAAATATATTTTCGTTTTAACTCTTTTAATTTACGTTTTACCAAAGGCCCTTATTAAAATATAAACAATTCTTGCTGACACAATATATTTGTAATTTCCTGCAACCATAACAGAATAGTATTGTTATGCAGGATATGTCATCGTACAGGATATGATGTCAACATTAAAATACCGTCAAAATGGCACATGACGTTACGTCGCAAATTAGGATATTTGATGACTCAGAATTTTACTTGTGTATATGGTGGTGCAGAGGACCCATATTCTTGTATCAACTTACCTTATATTTTTACTTCCCATATTACCAATTTACCTTTTAAAAACAAATTACAGCTACATGTACAATAAAACAAACATTTGTATCAGTTGTACAAGTTGTATAGTTTCCAAGCTGACATAAAAAGAAATGTTTCAATTTAAATAAGTCATTGCTTTAAGAAATTGAGAAAATTTATTTTATCTCCAGAAAGTCTATTATTTCTGTTCTTTTATACTTCCCAGTGTGTGTGTGTGCGTCTTAGTATTTATTTCTCACATGTCTTATATCATCTTTAAATGAAACTTACAGATCATGTAATTATTTTCACAATTTTTTTATTTATTTTTTTAATAAAATAGTTATAAAGAAAATGTGCAGGATGAAAAGATCAGTGTTAACTCTCAGTGAGAGCTCAGGTCATTTATCCTTTTACAAAGCATGATATTAGTGTAAGTACCGGTAGGTATTTGGAACACACAACTGCTAAAATGATTTGGCTTCCTAACTGCCAGTCACTTTTAAAGCTAACTGGCATTTTATGAGTATTTTCTGTTTTGAAATGGTTTATATTTACTTGCTCATTGCACTGTTTGTCCTCTCTTTTTGGAGTTTTAATCATTATGTTCCACATATTGCTAGTTAGAATATCAGCCAAGTATACTTTCTGATATTTTAATTCGTTTGTCACTTTTTTCATATTCATTCCTCGTCTTTGTATCTATTAAACAGACTAAACTTTATTTTTTTCACCCAGCTTGTAAGTACATGTATATCTAATGAATTGATAGATTTTCTCTCACAAAACAGATATCCTTTTCTTATCCCAGTACCATATATACTTCCTATTTTTGAGATCTTCTCACCAGAGGTTACTTTTGCAGATTTATTACTTTTTGAGAGCTGATGTATTTCACCAAATTAGAATATTGATCATTATCCACATGCTATGGATATTTCATTAACACTATTAATTATATCATTGACTATTTCATTAACACTTAATCATATCATTGACTTAAAACTAGAAAAAGCAATGTTGACCTATTACATATCTACAGAGAGTATAAGGTATAAGAAGACCACAGTTTTCTATCTGAATTATCATCAATGCTTATTAATCTGCCTGGTCTGAATATATCATCCGTAAAATCATCATTGTTTATGGTTTGTGTATCCTCATGTTTTGTTTATTCAATATCCCTTTAATGGTATTTCAGTCATTTTGGAAGTGGCATGCTACCATCCTAAACATTATTTGAGCTAGTATTCTTCTACTTAATATTTTTGTCATTTTATGCTATGTGTTAGACAATTTACATGACACCAAACTGTCTCAACAAAAATATGTATATTTGTTTAACCAATGAAAAGCTGTGCAAAAGCATGTGAACCTTGCTTTCAAGAGTGGTCTTTCTTAAAAAGCCTCCGACAAACATGGGGGGGGGGGGGGGGGGGAGGGGTGACCTGTTTGGCATCATGTTGTTTGTGAAGTTCAGTCTAGATGCAGTTCTCAAATATGAACATGTTTTCAACATCTTTTTATAAAGGAGTGGCAAACAATATAAAATTAGATCTCCTAGCTTGCAGTCAAGTTTAATACTGTGTACATGGGCCGTTTTCTTGATGCCTTTAATGTTGTAGAATTCTACTAAAGTACTTGTACATTGTACATAATCCTGTGTTTGAATTGTGTGTAGGGAGCTTGAAGACTTGGAGAGGGATGAGGAAGAGGCAGATAAAATCTTGATCCTGTCGGAGAAAGCATTTGAGAAGTGTAAATGCTGCAGCATGTCCATCAATGGGCCGTACCAGATCAAATATCCCAAGTAAGTGGACAAACTGGGCTCAAATTCCACCAACAGTACCTAGTTCTAAAATGTTGAGTTTCATTATATGATATTGTAGCTAAGATTCTACACAGTCTGCATGGCAAAGAAAAATGCTTTGTTTCAAATACCATTTAAAATTCAAGTGAATTGAAATTCATTAAGTCATAAATTTGTACATGAATATTCATTAGGTAAAGGGTTAAGGATGGTCGAAAGTAATAGCCTAATGCGTCCGAATTTTAAAACTTGCTTTAAAAAGTTAATGCTATGCATGAGAAGATCGATTTTTGTTCATGTTTCATTATGTTTAACTGTACATACTGACACAGGTTTTGTAATGCATACAAAATTGCTTAACCCTTTCCCTCATATAGACTCATTTTGACGCCCTCAATAGGTATCACATAAAGCCTGATCTGCAGAAAACCACAGTTAAACCTTACCAAATTTAATTACAAAATCCTCATTTCCAGACCACTGAGGAGCAGCGAACAGCATAAAACCTGATCAGCCTGCTGATCTGGTTTTATGCTGTTCACATAGGTCTTTTCATGGTGTCCTCTATGAGGGAAAGGGTTAATGTATTTCCAGACTTTAGTCTGTATCATTGTTTTGCAAATAAAGGACATTCACAAAATTTCTAAAACCATACAAATTGTATTTTGAAGCAAACACCTTGTTACAAACAGCATGTTTCTGTGATAAAGTGCAATATACATGTTTTCCTTTGTTTGCTATTCCAGGTTCATACTACTTGAATTACGTCTTGTGACCTTTAACGACCTCAAGGACCATCTGGGTCACTTTGAAATTCTGGTTCACAGTCATGTCCAAGTGTCTTCCTTACATCAGATTATTATTGATGAAACTGGAGTCATGTCGACCAAACTCTCTGTGTTTTACGACAAATCTCGCAGCAGAGAAGCTATGCTGCCGATACACCTGACGTTACAGGAGCTTGGTTATGAAGGAGACACATATGACGATCCAGAGGAGCTGACATTGTATTATGATTACAAAGTGGAGTTCATCGACTGTCCACTGCTTTTGTGTGACCATTACTTTGGACGGCGAGTTGACGTTAATGTAGGGAAGATGGTGATGGCGTAGACTGGATGTTTTCATGATACTGAATATACTGCCCCCTGAAGGATATCTATCTCTGTAGGTCAGAAGGCAAATATTAAAATAATTACTCTTATCTGAGTAACATCACATACAGGTTTTATATGCAAAATAGGACTTCTACTTTTTTATAACTGTTTTTTTTTTTTGGGGTTGGCCTTTTTTAAATTAATTATATTAATGTTGTAATTTTGGAGATTGAGTTTTTACAGCTCCCATGTCTAAGAGACATAACAGCAATGTACAGCATTAACTTGTAGAAGTTTTGTATGATGTGCACACAATTAACTAGTCTGTAAATATGCCAAATCAGTCTTAAATTAGGGTATGTTTTGCAAATGGCATTCATCATTTTTAGTCTTTAACAGATGCATTTCTGTCCATACATTTCAGAAAAAAAAGGTCCTCATGTATTGTAGACTACAGAAAGTTTGTGCTCTGATACATTACATGTAAATAAATACAATTTCACAAGACTGTTCTGCATTTTTACCCATCAGCATTAGAAATAAAGTTCAGCATAGTCACATCATATGCTTTTATCTGCCATAGTGACGGTAGTGGAGTGGGAACTAGTAATAAATGTATGGAAACTTGTGTACAATTTGTACAACTCTGTTTCAACGAGTTTTGCTATAGGAATCAAATGGGATTCTGAAATTGTAAACATACGAAATATGTTTTAAATCATGCATGGGTGTAACACAGAACAAAGTTATATCAATTTATGATATTTAATATTAATAACAGTTGAAGATTCAGTATGCTGTGAGAGATACGTTGTCTTTATAAAATTATTACATTTTGGTGAAAGTTTTATGATTTTCATTTTTAATTATATACATGAGAAGTATTTATATTTTATTTTATTTTTAACATATTTATTTTTTCCAAATTTTTTTTTTTCAGATGTGATAAAATTTGAACAAGAATTGTTTTATCCTATTCTATGTGATATTAATAAAAAAGAATTAATTTGTATGCTTTATTTGTTAGATTTTTTCACCAATGATTATGAATTTCAAGAATTTTTGTGTCACCTGTTTAGCATGGCAGATACAAATGGAATCACTTGACTGCATTGTCCCACTTTCTTGTCTGAAGCATAACTTCCAATACTGTTGCATGGATTTACTTCAAACTTTTAACATGGATACTTTATGAGGTGTAATAGTACAGTGTATAAGAACTGTAACTCTTAACTAATCTCATTCTTGATTATCCCCCTTAGTTAATTAGTTTTTGTTTTAAAAAAAATGTCCAGTGGATAACTTCAATGCTGTTGAAGGATTCACTCCTAAAATGGAACATGAATATCTTATGAGGTGTTAAAGTGCATTTCACAAGGACTTTAACTCTAACTCATCTCATTTTAATTATCCCCCTTAGTTGATTTTGTTTTAAAAAAAAGTCTGGTGCATAACTTCAATACTGTTGAACTGCTTCACTCCAAACTTTGACCATGAATACCTTATGAGGTTTAGAAGTGCAATACAAAGATGTCATTTATATTGCTTGTTGTGCCCCAAGCATAGCATGGCAAATAGATAGGGATCACTTTCATATGTAGGTGTTAGTGTCAGATAATAGGACCTTGTTAGCTCTCCTGAGCACAATATGCTCATGGTTAGCTATTAGGATGGGCCTATGTCCAGGCGTCAGTGCATCGTAAACAATCTCCTTTAAACAAAACCTCCTTTTTTGCTGATTAGATTTTGACCAAACTTAAGAGAATTGATCATTTGAGTCCCTCTTTCAAAGTTGTTAAAATGGCTTTGATTGGTTGAAAAAGTATATCACAGGAGCTAAAATAATATTAAAACTGCAAACTTTGAAAACCTTCTGCAAAACTGCAGGGCCTAGAGTTAAGATGTTTGGTGTGTAGCATTGTCTAGTGGACCTCTACTAAGTTTGTCCAACTGGGGTCAAAAATGGCCTGGCCCCAGGGGTCACTTGATTTTACATCACTTAAATTGGACAAACTAGAAAAATCTTCCTGTCAGAAACTACAAGGTCTGGAGTTTAGGTATTTGGTGTATCACATGGCCTAATGAGTTGAAATCATGGCCCTAGGGTTAAAAGTGGACCTGTCCCAGGGGTCATATGATTTTACTTAAGATTTAAATAAGAAAAACTAAAAAAATCTTCTGATCAGAAACTACATGGCCTGGACTGAAGATATTTGGTACGTAACAAGGCATAAAGGACATCTACCAAGTTTGTTCACATTATGGTCATGGGGTCAAAATTGGTCCCGCCATAGGGGTCACTTGATTTTACATAGACATGTTTAGGAAAAACTAGAAAAATCTTGTCAGAAACCTCAAGGACTGGAGTTAAGATATTTGGTATGAAACATGGCCTAGTGGACCTCTATTATGTTTTCAAATCACAGCCTTTGGGTTAAAATTCGTCCCAACGCATGGGTCACTTGATTTTATTGCAATGAAAAACAAACTTTTGACCACAGGTACAGTTTTTGTGTGGAATTACGAAGATCTTGCTGTACTCCTGCATGGATTGTGTATTCATTATGACTATGAAGGCAATATTTCTCAGCTGAGCAATTCAGGGCCATCTTGTTTTGTATAGTGATAACTTGTCTGTAGAAAAAAATAAAATAATAATTTCGATTATTTGATGCACACCCTTTCTCTGACACCTGCCGGAATACAAGCCACACAAGTGTTCCGAAGAACACCTATTTATTTTTATACAGTTTATCAACAGACAAATGATGGACAGTAATCTGTCCAATAATGGTTATTTCATACATTTGCCTCTCTGTAAGTGCAATATTTTTCCCTTGCACAATTAAGGTGTATCTAAGTAAACACCTATTTCTCCAAGCTGGAATCATTATTATACAGGTCAGAGACTCTACCATGTCTCCATAATGCAATCTCTATGGCAATAAAGAACAAGTACCATGACATCTATACATACAACCCTCCTATCAAGGATCTGACCTCACTTTCCTTGAGCATGATTCTCAGCCTATCAAATGGTGACATTACCTCTTCACCTGTGAGTAATTTATGCTGAGTGCCAAATGTAACTAATTAAAATGCTACTGTCTCAAACTGGAATCGACTTCAAAACCCTTGGTATGCAAAACTGAACATCCACCATGTCACTTCAAAAGCTAGCTCCATGGCAAGGAAGTACAAGTGTACATATACTACAAAGGCTAATTTAAAATGGTTATTTTGTTTAACAGCTATAGGATGTGTATATTGTATATGATTTATCTCCAAATAATTACAGAAAACTACTCAAGAAGTACACACCCATCTTGTTGGGTGGCTAAAACAAATACATCATCAAATGTTTAGTGCTTTGGTGTAATGTTTAAATATGTATACTGTCTGTTGCATGTATAACTATGAGGTAAAGAAATGAAAGTAACAAAGAAATGACTTTCCATATTTAATGACATAGATAACAAGTACACATAACCTATACATGTAACTAAATAGTATAACAAAAGTGTGGATAATAACACCTGGAACAAATTCAACATACCTAAAATGGAATCAACATTTGCAAAACTACGAGACCTCTAACCATACTTACACACTAATATTCATAAATTAACCTCATTATTCATGTATAAAATACTAGCATTTAGCTTTTGTCTAAAAACCTAACTTTGAAAATGAGTATGAATACATTAAGCCTGATAAGATATAAAATTAACTTCACAGTTACCTTCCTTGTACTGTAGAGCCTGATGAAAACATCAGATATAAAGTCCTTACTATTTTGGTAAGTCCACAAACTTCACAGTTACCTTCCCTTGTACTGTAGAGCCCTGATGAAAACATCAGATATATAAAGTCCTCACTATTTTGGTAAGTCCACAAACTTCACAGTTACCTTCCCTTGTACTGTAGAGCCCTGATGAAAACATCAGATATATAAAGTCCTCACTATTTTGGTAAGTCCACAAACTTCACAGTTACCTTCCCTTGACTGTAGAGCCCTGTGAAAATCAGATATATAAAGTCCTCACTATTTGTAAGTACAAATTCACAGTTACTTCCCTTGACTGTAGAGCCCTGATGAAGACATCAGATATATAAAGTCCTCACTAATTTGATAAGTCTACAGATTTAACAGTTATCTTCCCTTGCACTGTAGAGCCCTGATGAAGACCTCAAATTAAGTCTCACTAATTTGATAAGTCTACAATTTACAGTTATCTCCTTGTACTGTAGAGCCCTGTGAAGACATCGGAGACACCTGGTCCGCACTGGAATACAAGCTCCTGAAATTCAATAAAATTCTTCATACACAAAGTAGTTTCTGATATGTCTAGAATGTTTACAAAACTGAGAAAAAATGGCTTTTTTCTCTCTTTCAGAAACACAGAAATGCCTTCTTTCTCTTTCAGAAACACAAACAAAAACAAGAGGGCCAAGATGACCCTTAATTGCTAACTTGAGTACAATTCAAAGTGCTGAATCAAATAGATTTATTTACATGCCTTTGAAACCTTTATGATAGTGTGAAAATAAAAATATAAAATACATGTATCACAGACAGACAAAAAATATTGATTTATGAAGATTAGGCAAATATTGAGTTTTCATATTTGTCTAGATGACCTATGAATTTTTTTATATACAGACAAACATTTTAAGCAACCAAGAAGATTGGGTTGAAAGTGTGACCTGAACATTTAATACTGACCTGGTCTATTTGTCTCAGCATATCTGATGATGATGTCTGAATGAAGTTAGTAAGAGCTTTTGTAATGGATGTCAAGGCAGGCAATGTGCATATCTGTAAAACAAATCAGTATTTCAGAGTTCTGTATTTGGGGATCAGGTTTCAGTTGTGTATATTCAACTTTTTTTTTATCACTTTACATAACATACAGGATCTGAGGGTTGTGGGTTTGATCCATGCTTGGGACAAGAATCTTTCACTCCATGAGCAAAGTACAGGTCCAACCCAGGAACTCTTGAGAAGTATTAGTAAAAGAAATTGTTTCCTAATCAATAAAAAAAGAAATAAGCTGTTATAAAGTATCCATTTGAAGACTTAAGAAAATTGATGTTAATTAATATGTCAATTAATCAAATGTTTAAACAGAATCATTTGTATTTCCATCCGCTGTTATAAAGTTATCCATTTGCAGCACCTGTGGTCACCCAGTCTGGAAGACCATATTTGGATGTATACAGGGCTAAATTTAGATAGATGTGTTTATTCATGATATTGTTATCATATCTATTTCAGACAGTAAGAAACTGCAGACTCTAGGACTGGTTGTGTATATAGTACTCACTTTCTCATCAATATGTCATGGGTTCTATTCTCAGCGTGGGACTCGGGTTTCCTCCAACACAAAATAACCACACGTGCAGCCATTTGTAATACTGTCAGTGATTTTTCAAAATTGGAGTAAAGTTGAAGCTATTTGGGCTCATCCTTTAAGCTTCAATATTAAAAATGACTAGTTTTTTTAAATGCTGTCAAAGCAGAAAGACAATGTTTGCTGGTTACTAAGTATATTAACGAAGTTCTTCATCTTACTTATCTTGCATAGTTATAATAGTTGTTTTCTATTTAAAAAGATATGTAAAATAGCGTAGTGTATAATAATTAGGAATTTATGTGGTAGTGTTGGTGTAAAGATTTTTACAATACTAGAAAGTAATTACTGAAAAGTTTATGGGGATGTCCTTATTATTGAGTCTTCATAAAAATATAAAAGATGATTTCACAAGGAGTGTCAAGGTTTGCCATTTTTAAGTACAGGGCAGGTTACCTGAGGAGGGTATAAGGGAGAACCCTGAGAAGAGACTTGCTGACACACTTGGCTGTTCTGTCATCCATACTTCCACACAGCACGTGACTGACCACTGATGCTCCCCCGTCTCCTGTCATACACTCCGTCAGGGCTCTGGTCAGTCTCCCCTCTCTGACAGAATCCTTAAAACATATGAAATGGTACCTTGATCATTGTTTAATACATATCTGACTTGGATAATGATGGAAAAATCACATCTAAATTACAACAGCAAGAAAAGTTTAATTTACCTGTGGTCCTGAGAATGTGTGACAGTAAGTCAGTTGTAATAACAACATCTCTGACAGCTTCAGTAACACCTGCAAGGTAAGTATGGCATGGTTGAACAGTTTTCATCTCCTTAAATGTATCTTAATAACCAGAATCATTTCTAAGCAAAAAAGTGCATATTTGCTTGGGTTTTATGTTCAACTCGTAGTACATATGTAGTTAATTGTAGGCACATGGCATCTTTTGACCACTTGAACCTTGGGGTTGAAAATTTCACTTGCTCGCTTGCCTTGGAGAATAGTAATGGTCATTGGGCGAGTTAAACTTTCGGCAAGTTAAACTTGAAAATACTGTTCCAGCATGGCAAGTATAAAATTTCAAAGCCTAGACATAATCACTTGTCAAATATGAAAACAATGACAGTGTCTTATATAAAAACAGTTACATATTAACAATGGCAAGTAACATTTTCAAGGCACTTGTCCTGCAGGACTAGTTGCCATTAGTTAAATTTTCAACTCTTGTGTTTTTGTTTGTAAAATTTAATTTGACCAAGAAAAAAACATCTAAATACCTAATAAATATATCTTTATAAATACCTCAAATGACAGTTCTGCAACATAAATTTCACAGACTTATAGAGGAAAATACTAATGATAAAAATATCAGCCTGAGCATTTATCAAGGTCAAGTCCTGAAGTTAAATCTCACCTGACGTGGAGAGGTGGTCCCATCACACTGCACATACTGGACACAGACTGGCAGCTGGAATAATAAGCACATTGCTGAACAGAATCATTTACTGTTAATACTTTATCACAGTCACACTAATACACACTAATAACTAGAAATGTGTTCAATGGATGCAATATTCCCCCATTTTTAACTATGCCATGGGCAATAGCTATTCAATGATGGAGTGAAGCTTTAAACTATGACTCAGCCTCATATAGATTTGCAAATACGCATGGTACAAGATTTTGGATGAACAGACAAGATCAAAATCTATACTGTGTGTGACTAAGAATAAAATCTGAGAAAACAAATTAACCCTTTACTTTATGAATATTGTGTAAAAGATCAATTCAATCAATTCAATGAATCTTGTCTTTAAAAAAAAAAAAAAAAAAGAAAAAAAAAGAAAATGCAAGCAGACTATAAAATTTGAGCTACAATATTGTAAGAGTGAATAGAGGAGCTGTCTGATCTGGGTCTGCTGTTTGCCAAGGAGAGATTATCAGGTAAACAAGTCTACTACTGGATGTCCCCTCTACTGTACTGTACCTGTCAGATGAAGATATGAGGATGCTGAATATCACACTGGCACCCAGCCAGGGGTCAAGGTCAGGATCCAGGGTACCGCAGCTGTAGGTAGAGGAACCAGGCAATTATCCAGAAACATTGTAAACACTAGTGATTGTTTTTTCAATGTAAGCCTTACTTGTTTGAATATACAGTACGACAACACAATAGACCATAGAAACACTTGATCAGACTGGACAGAATTTTCAAACTGAGTAAGTTTACCTTCCACCTCAAAGGCAGGGAACAGTGAACCAGTTACTTGCAGGTTGATCAGGATTTATACTGATTGCAAAGGTTGTTTCCTTTAACTCTTACATTTTGAAGGATTGTGCAATCAGCTCTGATAGCTTAACTGTTAGATGTAGCATTATTACAGAAAGATATGTGGAAATTCCATGAAGACCCGATTTTCTATATGGATATAAAGTACCAATTTTTTACCTCTAACCACTGTGACCTTGACCTTTGAGCTATGGACCTTTGTCATAAGCATGCATGCCCTATTATCATGCTGAATAATTGCATAAATTTATTTAAGAGATCTTCAGGGTATGAGGAATGTACTGCATGGACAATGTCTATTTTGACCTTCAATTTCTAAATGTGTCTGACATGAGTTATGAAACTGAGTCAATGTGTCTCATTATGATAAATTATTTAACCCTTTCCCTCATAGAGGAACCCATGAAAAGACCCATGCGAACAGCGAGTAACTCGCAGGCTGATCAGGTTTTATGCTGTTCGCTCCTCCTCAGTGGTCTGGAAATGAGGATTTTGTAATTAAATTTGGTGAGGTTTAACTGTGGTTTTCTCCAGATCAGGCTTTATGTGGTACCTACTGAGTGCGTCAAATGACATATAGGAAGGGTTAAATTATTCAGTATACAAGTTTTGGTTGATCAAAGTTTTATTACCATGTGAATATACAGAGTTAAGTACAACCAGATGCTTTCTTTACTCACTGAAAATGATACTATGCACAATATACACATGATCAAAGAATACTTTATTAACTCTATCATGTATGTAAGATAATACAGTATAATTTACAATATTAAACAGATGGCACAAAGAAAGACACACTCTTAAAATGTAAAAGAAAATGATTAAGCATAGATACCTGAGACAATACAAAGCAGAGCCATATGCCAATGTCCTGTTATCTGCTATATGCTTGACAAAACTTTCCACAGCAGAGAAATTAACCTGAAGTTAAAATACTTTTATATACTCAAATTACGTTAAATTTCCACAGAAGGTGTTTCAGCCTATCAAATGTGACACTTTGCTACTTCAATTAAAAAAAAAATGTTATGTGAAGAAAGTCCTTGGTTTCTTTAATTGATAATCCTGACATCTATTTATTGATTTATTTTGAAAAGGAACTAGAGCATTAATATCTCAATAATGTTACTTAGATTCAAATTGTCACTTTGACTAAACGACTTAATGTAGTCAATGCATAATTATTCATTTTTTCAAAATATGTTGTTTTTTTTTCATGAATTGTTGCTTGTAACTGAAATGTATGTCCAATGGCATAATTTTATTCAATTTTTCTTTCAAAAATATGTTGTTGTTTTTTTTCAACTGAATTGCCTGCCTTTGTTAAACTGAAGTACACTAGAAAAAAGTATGAATTTGAGACACTCAAAATGCTCCCTATTCTTATTAGCACAAAAGACACCAACCAAACAGCAGAGAATATCCTGCCTTCTTTTTGCTGCAAGCTTTTTTTCTTTTTGCTGCAAGCTTTTTCTTCAGCTCAGTATTATAATTATTCAATTTGAAAGTACATGCAAAATGACAATGGTGAACCAGACCTATCACAGAAATGATAAATAACCTAGCTACACAGCCTTGACTAGATAAAAGGAAAACATATTGAATTACATATATTCTTTTGAACAACTGTATGCAATGGAACAGATAATGTACACGATTCAATACAGCCCCACTTCACTTCATGTAAAATGAAACGGGCATGTCAAAACTTGAGCAGAAATGGAATTGAAATCACAACAAAACATGGTGTCACCATACACATGCTCACTTACCATGGCAGACAGTATAAGGGAGGGGCAAAGCTCAAATAAATTGGGCAGACATGGTCACTAGGTTCTTATGCAGGACTGCGACATTCAGTCCCTGGAAATAGAAGGATATATAGGAACATGAAAATAACAATACAATTCATGCAATTTACTTGTGTTCCAGATATAAAATGCAATCCCAGAACTATATTCATTTCAAATGTTAATTTTGTTAAGGTTTTAAATTTCTTTTAATTATTCATTGTGACTTTATTAGTTTTAAAGAGAAAAGGAAGATTTCATGGATGTAGTATACATGCAATATGAACTCATTGTTGTTTGCATTTAACACAGAATGAACAAATGGTGAAAGGATGAGTTACTCACATGTAAGAGGAAGGCGGTTAACCCCACGGGCAGGTACAGGCCTTCACTCAGTTGCTCTGTCTGTAAATATAGGAAAAACTAAGCATTCTGTTTGCTGTTCCACAAATTGAACAAGAGGGCCAAGATGGCCCTGTGTCGCTCACCTGATTAAGATGGCTGTGTTAGGCAAAATGACAAAAAATCTGGCATCTAAAGTGTTTTTCTAACATTTGACTAAGTGGCCTACATTTTGATCCTACCTGAATTTGCACTCAACTGGGAATTCATGCAGTCATCATTCAAATCAAGTTTAATGAAGACTGGGAAAAAAATGTAGGCCTCTGGTGTGTTCACAAGATTTTTCTAAAATTTGCCCTGGTGACCTACTTTTTTTTGACCCTATGTTCCCAGTTTTGAATTCATCTGAGATTTGATGTAAACAAACATTCTGACCAAGTTACATTAAGGTTAGTCTAAAACTGTAATCTCTAAGTGTTCACAAGGTTTTTCTAAGATTTGACCTGGTGACCTAGTTGTTAACCCTAAGTGACACAATTTTAATCTCATCCAAGATATCATGTAGACGAACATCCTGACCAAGTTTCATGAAGATTGGGCCAAAACTGTGGCCTCTAGAGTGTTCACAAGGTTTTTCTAAGATTTGACCTGGTGACCTAGTTTTTGACCCCACATGACCCAATTTCGAACTCATCCGAGAAATCATGTAGACAAACATCCTGACCAAGTTTCATGAAGATTGGGCCAAAACTGTGGCCTCTAGAGTGTTCACAAGGTTTTTCTAAGATTTGACCTGGTGACCTAGTTTTTGACCCACATGACCCAATTTCGAACTCATCCGAGATATCATGTAGACAAACATCCTGACCAAGTTTCATGAAGATTGGGTCAAAACTGTGGCCTCTAGAGTGTTCACAAGGTTTTTCTAAAATTTGACCTGGTGACCTAGTTTTTGACCCCACATGACCCAATTTCGAACTCATCCGAGATATCATGTAGACAAACATCCTGACCAAGTTTTATGAAGATTGGGCTAAAACTGTGGCCTCTAGAGTGTTCACAAGCAATTGTTGACGACGGACGACGCACGACGGACAAAAGGCGATCACAAAAGCTCACCCGAGCACAAGTGCTCAGGTGAGCTAAAAAGGACCATACTCAACCATGGAATGCAAATACTTTGTTTTATATAAGTACTGAGCACTACCTAATTTCTGAGATGATTCTCCATTTATTTCAATGTAAAAACTTTACCCTTTGCAGTTATTGAGTAAATCAACACAACATTAATACTATTTTATGAGTGACTGTCACCGCCTGTATTCGATTTCCATGAGTTGACAGACACCTGCTTACACATGCTGGTCAAAGGGAACTGTGGTCCAGTGGCACTATTTATGACTGAGGATCTGAAAGTTGTGGGTCAATCCCTGCTGGGCACAAAAATGTCCACAACGACCATCTAAGGTACAAAGAACTGGTTCAACTCCGGACCCTTGAGAAGGGTTATTATAAGCTATAAGAATTTACTTCCTAATTAATGTAAAAGAGGGAAAGCTTGGGTGAAGTGGACTGCTAAGAAGTTTGAAAACAAAGCAACAAACTTTGACACTGTATTGCATAGAAATTTCACACTGATGTATGGGGACATAATGTACATGACCATCCCTAATCAGTATAACATTATTTGCCATATACACTCTATCTTACCATGACAGTATTGATGACATCTGCTATCCCATCTAGGTCACATGACCTCAGACCCTGGGGCGTGTTAGAGTACATGAGGTAGGAAGGGAGTTGTCTGAACAACCTGAAATGTATAACATTTCAATTTTCAAGTTCAGGAAAATTGTTCCCAGAATTATTGCAATTTCTCTGTATTAACAATTCTATTTTTCATCCGTAATGTCATGTAGGGAACAAATTAGAGACAAGCTGGATGATTTGATACAAGATAGCCTCTGCCTGCAACATATTTTAGTAGTGAAATTAGCTATGGTCCAAAGGCCATAAGTTCAGAAAACTGATGTGCATTTGAGGGATGGAATGGCAGACCATGAACACAATGTATCCAGGTCAGTTAGTGGTGGAAGCATTAAAAGCAACATAAACACAGCATCAGCAGAGTGTTGTAGAATATATTTGGACTACTAAATTACCTAAAGAACTGTAGCACTACCCTAGAAGATCCAGTCTCACTTTCTGCCTCTTTCTCCACATGGTCCAAGAGCTGCTGCAGTAACCATGGCAACCTAGCTTCTCTATCTGGCAGGTGTGAGGGTGTAAACATTCCTGTCAGGTGCTGGAAACACACAGTACAAACGTTTTAGAGAGATGACTGGCATTTCATTATCTTAACGGTAAAGTTTCAGAGTTTTTATGGTAGAATCCGGATATATGGAATTTGAATGAGGCGCTGCATAATATATTTAGACAAGGTATGGAATGGATGAAGTAAACATTTAGTTATGAGGAACTTAGATAAAGTAAAAACTTGACTACTAGTATTACATGTAGTAACTTGCACCAAGCAAAAAACTTGGTTATAAGAAACTTAGATAAAACAAACATGTGCCTATTAGGAAGTCTAATTAAAAAGCATTCACTTTCCTCAATGGTCTGATTTTCTTTCTTTATCATGTCTTTGTAAATTTGTAAGGATAAAAAATGAAGCTACAAGTATAGCAAACATGGTTACAGTGAGCTAATACTGATATTGAAATTGTTAATTCCATGCAGTACCTGTATGAGATTGATGATGTAGAACACACTGTCGGGTCTGCCTCTCCCACTCCTGTCTGAACACCTGGGGCAGGAGACTTGAATATCCTCCAACCTGAAACCACAACAGGTGAAAAACCATTTTCATATTACAATAAGCAACAAGAGTGCCAGTGATGCCACAATATACGCCGCCACAAAATATAAAGACCAAGAGGGGTCTTTTAATTATTGCTTTTAACATTTCTGTAAGCATAACCTCATAATGAAGTCTGTAAGACCAATTAATTTAGCTGAACAGAGATAGAACCCTAAAAATGCTTCCAATATGACAGTAGGTCAAATAGCAGTATCAATTTGAATCCTTTTTTCTTTCTCCCCATAACTCTTGCAAAAATCACTGTACCAGAAAATCCTTGCCTTATGCACTTTTACCTGTTTAGAAACTTGAGTTGTGTTTTAAAGAGACCATGTTTAGAAAGGCATAACTATTGCAAATATTGATGAACATCAAAGCCCCTGCTTTGTGCATATCTACCCAGTATAGTAATGACATTGCCCAAGTTTTGAAAAGATTAGGTCAGAAACATACAAGAAATTGCATTCCCAAAGCTGAAATATCAATCAGCTAAAAAGACTAAGTTTCAGGGGACACAAATCTTGCAAAAATTAATGTACCGGAAAATCACCACTTCATGCACATCTACCCATTATAGTAATGATATTGACCAAGTTTTGAAAAGATTCATTCAGAAATGTAGGAGGAGTTGCGTTCACAAGGCTGCAATATCAATCAGCTACAGAGACTAAGTTTCAAGGTACACAAATCTTGTAAAAATCAATGAACCATAAAATCACCACTTCATGCACATTTACCCATTAAAGTTATGACATTGACCAAGTTATAAAAAGATTCATTCAGAAATGTAGGAGGAGTTGCGTTCACAAGGCTGCAATATCATTCAGCTACAGAGACTAAGTTTCAAGGGACACAAACCTTGTAAAAATCAATGAACCGGAAAATCACCACTTCATGCACATCTACCCATTATAGTAATGATATTGACCAAGTACGGACAGACGGAGAAGATGACGCCAATATACGACCGCCTCCGGCGGCGTATAAAAACCAATAATGGCAGAGGGTGAGAAATCAATTTTCTAGTCAGAAATGGGTCCAAATCATTCTGTCTAACACAGATATGAGAAACATGTCTTGTAAATGTCTACCCTAAATCAGGGATATAAAATTATGTATTTTCTTTTTTTAACTATAAACTGCATGGTTAATGTAACCTACCTGATGTCGTAATCCAGGACACATTTCAATAAGATGGATGCTGCCTGATGATAGTCCCCACCTGCCCCGCCCTCCTGCTTGCCTTGGGGTAGGAAATTTTGATATATTACCCACTCATGGTATGTATGTCTGAAGTGAAAGAAAAACAATTGCATCAATAGGTTTCTTTGGTCCTTGACAGCCTGTGAATGAAATCACAAACATTTTCTCTATGTTGAAAATCAATAAAGGGAAATATCTCCTATTCATGTATTAGATTCAAGTTAGAAACATCCAAGGGTCTTTGAGGTAACTATCCAAATATATGTATGAAGCTTAAGGTTGATACTACCAAGGGTCTTTGAGTTATGCTCCAGACAAAAAAATGTTAGGGACAGACAATGTAGCAATTAAATGCTCACTCTTGAAAGCGCATAAAAATATCTTAAAAACACATTAACTTTATACACAGTAGAACTGGAGTACATGATAATTAGACCTGACTCAGATGACACACCTGTCTGCATGGGAGGTAAATGTGTCCTGGTCTGGGGAAGCATGAATCTCCATCAGTGCCCAGTCTTCCAAGCCAAGCTGTAGAGCAGACAGATACATGTACAGTGTGTATCTAACTGACTGGATAGTAAATTCCATATATGTTACGCATTTGATACCTGTTCATGAAAACAGTTATTTTGCCTAATGCACTTCTACCAACACATGATCAGATATCATTTATCATCCAATTAATGTTGAACAAATCACCAGGAGTCATTCCCTGGACAATTCAAATGTAAATATGTGCAAAAACAGAATATTCAGGCATTCTCAAAATATTTTAACTGAAAGGAAAACAAAGCCCCCAAAACAACAAGAAGTACGTTAAAAATGGCTTTGGCCAGGGTAGTATGCACCCAATTGATCTTAAACACTACAATGTAAGTATAAAGTTTGAAGCCATTATGTACAGTCATTTTCAAGATATTAATTAATCAAAAGCTCAAAGTGTGAAATTGATTGGGATCTCCCTATCTTAAACCAAATAAAAGAAGAACCACAGAACCAAGAGCTGTCTATAACTTGGTCAAAGTTATCATATTTGTTTGTGCTCCTGATGCCCTCAGCATAGTTTCAAATCAATAAGCACAGCTGGTTATTAAGATATATGCATGATAGTGAGTGGTATATATAAAACCTTGACAAAGGTAGACGCCGCCACCATTTGTCAAACTGGAACATTCTAATATGCTATGTATTCTTGGTAGTAAAAGCTACATTGATCTCCAGACAGGATAAGGAACAAGATGGACAGTCTGTAGAATGATGTTGGGACTATGCTGTCCCAATAACCTATACTTGAGTACAATATTACACTGTGCAGAATAGAAAGCTTTAATGAGTAAATGCCTATCAATAAATCATCTTTATTTTGAAGTTATTAAATTACTATAAAATATCAAAACAATGTAAGTAAACATACATGATGTTTATTTCCTATATTCCTGTAGACTTTGGTTGAGAGCAGTGTCCCAAGGTCATCCTGCCCCAGCTTCTGGGCCCCCACCTGGTCCCCTTCACTGTATCGCAGGTGAGGATAGAGACGTTGGGATAGGTACACATACTGTAACAAGTGGAGATGTGCAGACAGTAACACATACAGGACCCTGTTCTCCACTGGTGATGAACACGACTGCTGATCTGAGGGTTTAAGTTTGAACCCCACTGAGGCAAGAATCTTTCATGACATACTGTACAGTACTGGTCCAAACAAAAACTCCTCATATGGATTAGTTTAAACTGTGAGAAAGTGTTTCCCAATCAACATAAAAATAAGGAAATTCAAACTTATACAGATGGGTCAACAAGACACAATATTGTAACATTTTGTTTCTTAGTCATTTACAGTGACCCTTTTTTTAAGTATGAAAAAGGAAGATAGCCTGTGAAAGCTCCTACAGACTTTAGTACTCTGAACCAGTGGATTATTTATGTAATTTTATTATTGCATTGTTTATATTTTTTCAATGAACAGAATAAATGCATTACAGGTTAACTTAGTCCTGACTTAGAATGACAGAATTAGAATGGTCCCTGATATGGGAGAGAGCACCAAAAGCATTAAAATTACCAAAAACTTAAAAAATTCTTACCTTGCTTAATATCACGGTATTAAAGCCAAATCCTCCATTTCTTCATGAGCACAGAACAAATACTTGATATACATACTGATTAACCTGGTAAAAGACAGAGCAACTGATAGTTTTCAAATACAAATTAAATTCACCCATTGACTAATTGAGAAATTGGAGATGCTAGGATAATTAAGAGCTTAGAAAACCCAAAAGACCTGTCAGACCCATGTTCAATTCATTTGGATCAGTGATGGTCAGAAAACTGCTAGTAAATGTAATGGGAAGCAACAGAGTTGTTTTTTCCTGATGGATTAAGAATATACCCTGGATTAGGCGTGTCACTCAGAATATCACTCCTGGGACTGTTACCAATTTACTACATTTGAACTTTAATAACAACTTTATTTAAACATCAAAAGTCAAATACATAATGTACATAGACACAGGGCTCATAAAATCTGACTTTGTACAAAAACAGAGAATTAAAAGAATACTAACAGGTATTCAAAATGATAAACTTTGGATTACATTATAACTACAGTACCTTAAAACTGTAGCCATCCACTCAGCCGTGTTTGTTTTGAGACTGGAGAATATCGCCTCTGTGATAGTTTCATATGGTTCTTCATGTTTCCTACAGCTACCTAACATTTGTATCCGTGGTAAATGGTCACCTATCAACTGGTACTCAACTAGAATGGCTGCTATAGTGTCTATATGGTGGTCTTCCAGGGAAGTTCCCTGCAAACATTGAAGACCTAATAAACATTTTGCTCTTTAGTCACTGACTTGAGTTTACCGTCGCTTCGACAGTATTTCAGTCATATAGCGACGTTCAGCTTATTACAGGTGGAGGAAAGACCCGAATGCAAGGTGGCATCCGGGTAGAACCACCGACCTACTGCAAGCCAGCTGGAAGGCTTCCTAAAATTTATAGATGAATATATGGATTGACTTCACAGCTTAGTTAGTGACTCTTTGAGTTGAAATCATTTAAAATAGGGATATAGATTCAAGTTATTAAGTGGAAAAGAGTTTGTCTAAGAATGGATGGACGCACAGACCAACCATACTGAACAATTGCAAAACAGTATGCCCACTCTTCTTCAAATTTTTTTTTCAAAATAAGGTAAATATGTCACCTCACTGAGAACTAAAGATACAACATATTGCCTTTAGACAGAAGCCTGCAACTGCCAACATACCTTTGTAACAGTGAGCTCCCATATACGTTTACACATGACCTCCTGGAGCTTGGGGTACTGGGCCACACTTTGCAGTAACCGTGTCAACCAGGTAAAGCTGGGGTCAGGACACCTGTAGCTGGACTGGAGGGTGGCTGTGATGTTATTAAGGATCACATCCGTCACCTAGAACAGATACAAGAAGACCTATCACCAAAGATAGTGAATACACCTGCTACACCATATAGCCTTTTGTAAACTATGTTGTGATTTGACAGGATGGGAAAACCAACACTTCGGGAAGTGGGGGCATAATTACAACTACAGATACTCTTGGACTTGATACTCCACCATGAATATGGTCAAAGAAGCTTTAATTGACACATACTTGAGATATATATGTTTAAGACAGCAAAAAAGATTAAATCGTAACAAAACTAACAGACTGCAAGAAAGAATTGAAGGTGACCTTGACTAAATGACCCTGGATCATTCAAGGTTATGCCACCATCTACGGTAATAAACAAACTTTGTGACAAGCATGATTTTCTGTCAATGGTCTTGAAGATATAGGCCAGACACAAGTTAAAAACTTACTTGAGATAATGACCTGGGATCAAGCTTGTAACACCAACTTTTATCCCAAATATAAACTAGCTCTTATCTGTGATCTTGATCTCACTATATCAGGTCAAGGTCATGACATACACTTTGGCCAAAAGCAAGCTTTGTGTCACAATTCCAATATGGAAGTTGGGCAGACATATTAATGCCAATAACCCCCTACCCTTCATTATAGTACAATTATGAAACCAAGTCCCCAAAACAATAGAAGCGACGGTAAACCCAAAAAGTCAAGTCAAGTCAAAATGTAAAACCTCCATATCCTTACCCCTCAGATCTGGTAAATTACTTTAGTAAATCTATTTTAAGACATTGGCATTAAAAAGCACATAAAAATCCTGTCTTAGCTGGAACTTCCTCTATTGAATGATGATGCCCTTTTCTGCCAAAGAATGATGCAATACACACCATAGAAATTTCTGTTGTATAACCCTAACCATGCTAAATTTCTTAATTGGACTTATGCTTTTCTTCATTTTGAACATTACCTTTAGTTGAAAATTTACCGTAACTGAATAGCGAACGAATGCGCAGACTGATTTTTGTCTACACCGGTTGCAAAGGCAGACACAAATCTCAAAAGCATGGTAGGGGTTAAATAATTTTTAATACAGCCCTGGAAGTATTTTTAACTTTAAATCAATACCATTACCCACTACTATAATAGTCTGAGAAAGATCAACTTTTAAAAATTTGCCACCTGAACAAATGGCTCAGGTATGACTAGATGCTGGGTGTCAATCTCCATGACAACAGATCTCTGAACAGACTGGACTGGGGATATGGACAGGGCGCCCTCTATCTTCTCGCAGATTATTGGCACCAGCTCTGACACTGAAACATACAATGCATGTACAAATACATTATTTTTCATTCATCGATAACTGAAGTGGTATAGGAGAAATATCACTCTCTTCTTGACCTTATTGATACAGTTGGCTCTCCAAAGTTCGAACACCCTCAAGAACAAAAAAATTGTTCGAAATTTCGGTAGTGCGAATTTTCCAAAGTAAACAGAAACAAGAATGTTTGACATGCACCATAACATTTATTGCCGGTTTGTTGGCAATTTCATTTGTATATGCATTTAAAAACAAACTGGCCACACATACTAACATGTACTTGTGAAATATATCTGCAATTATATTGCTAAAAAAATGAAAATAAAAAATGAAATTTTACGTGTTTAAATTATGTATCTGTATGTTCCATGTACGTCTTGTGTATACACATTATGCATGCCGATTGCGTGGGATAGGATACACCAATGACGAACACATAATGTGTCAAT
>CM037793.1:9284848-9334848 GCA_021229015.1 Solen grandis | reverse complement strand
CCATAAGCTAAATCTCTAAAACGAGCAAAGTGACCCTCTATTTTTAATTCAAATATCTTATAGTCTAAATTGCTTATGTGCAAAATTATAGAAAAGTCTGTCCGTTAGAAAACCCCACTGAAACACATTCAAAGACACGTTATAAACTGACACACAAGAAATCTCTTCCTAGTTCACCATAATTCATTTACAGGTAGGTTCATGGAACTGACTTGAAGATCTATCAAGTATGAATCTTTAGTTATGCACATCCCCTTGTGAGATCTAGAGAATCAGTCACATTAGAATTTTTGTGTGACGCAAAGGGCAATATCTCAAAAGTTATGAAATCAACAGTTTATGTTTCGTGTGTACTGCACTTCTCCTGAAGGGGGTATATATACCTCCTGACGTTTACGGAAGCACAGAGGGGACATGGTGTTTTTTCTTTTTTATTATCTCGATTATTATTACGACAACGACGACGATCCAGCGATTATAACAGCTCAACTTATTCTCCGAAACAGACGAGCTAATAAAAACCAGTTGATGGTGCTGGGAAAGTTCATTGAATTGGCATTTAAAAGAAGAAAATAATTTTTATGAGTTTTTAGACTAATATTATTTTATTATTAGTAGTATAGCAAATCCATCCTCATTATTGGAGTATTCTGTTTGAATGTAGAGTGTGAATGAACTTAATAAATTTAATGCATGATATAACTTGTCATTTGTGGGATTTAGTGATGTTAATGAATGTGTGTGCAAGTGAGTGATTGAGGGTGAGAATGAATTAGTGGGTGAATGTATGGGTTAGTGAGTGATTGAGGGTGAGAATGAATTAGTGGGTGAATGTATGGGTTAGTGAGTGATTGAGGGTGAGAATGAATTAGTGGGTGAATGTATGGGTTAGTGAGTGATTGAGGTGAGAATGAATGGTATGTATGGGTTAGTGAGTGATTGAGGTGAGAATGAATTAGTGGTGAATGTATGGTTAGTGAGTGATTGAGGTGAGAATGAATTAGTGGGTGAATGTGGGTTAGTGAGTGATTGAGGGTGAGATGATTAGTGGTGAATGATGGTTATGAGTGATGGGGAATGAATTAGTGGGTGAATGTATGGGTTAGTGAGTGATTGAGGGTGAGAATGAATTAGTGGGTGAATGTATGGGTTAGTGAGTGATTGAGTGAGTGAATTCTGTTATGAGCTATAATGTTTGTCACGTAGTATATACTGTAAATTATAATGTTTGACGATGAACTTATTGCATATTAACTGTCAAACTGTTACTGTTTACGAACAGGCTAAAAACAGGGTATGTTTGATTATGTCCTGGTCGCGGATGTGAGAAAGGGAAGAAATTCAACATGGACAGGTACATATCTGATAAATATAATGAAATGCTGGCCCAAGGTTGTTAGACTAGTTCATTGTAAGTATGTATACATGTATTTGCATTTCTGGTATGTTGACTTCATATGATTGATAAAAAATAATCAACGTATTCGAAAACAGTTAATAAGATTTTCTCTCTTCGTTATATACTTCAATGTTGAAAACAACAACAAGATGTTTTTCACAATAAACGATGTGTCTGAATATCAAACTCTCTCCCCAACAGCTGTGCACGGATGACACGTGTTGAACCTGTTCAAGAGCCACGAGCTACTCTAGCTCCCTCTCTACCACTGCTTGGTTGTCAGCTGATCATAATTAAGAGTGCCACAATTTTACAGTTTTACATGACTCACGTTCTTTAGAGCTCTGTTTTGTTGGGTACCTAGGTAACAGAACCAGGCAGGTATGGGGCGGGGGAGGGAGAAACGGGGGACAGGAAAAGCAGATGAATCCATGAGGGGTTCTTCTTAAAAATGCACACCTCGTGTACATTGTACATGTTTACGATGAATATCACATCGTGCTAACAGAGTATAAGGGTCTATTCGTCACTTCAAGTACATGTACACACATATTGTAAGGTTATATGTCTCCAGTTATTTATATGCATGTAGATCTAATCTGTTTTGAATGTTATAAATACTTTAAAAAAACTCGTTTGAGTGCATTGCTCAGCTTCTATATTCTTCTTCTCTTTCTTAATCATTATCGTTGTCATCATCAACTATTTGATACGTAAAACTGATAAATTCCAAGGATGACGAGATAATGAAATGTTCGGAAATCGAGAGTGTCGAAGAAGTGAGAGTATTTTCTCCTCTTAAGCGCCTATATCTGTATAGTGTGAAACGTTGTTATCTGCAATAAGACTGAGTATAGATCTTTACTTTTCACCACGCCTTGGATTATTGCAGTTTACTGTTTTTGTTAACGTATGTTTTTAATCATACAGTATCACGATTCCCATCAGCGTAGCTTCGTAATTGCATTTCCAGTATAAAATCCATTACCAAAAAGCAATAAAATATACATGATATGTAAATGAATCTCTTTCCCTCTAAATTAGCAACCAAACTAATCATATTTATGATATGTCTCATCTTTGTTAAATGAAGGTAAAGCCTACCAGCACGTGGAAAAAGGTATCACTAGAGCATATACTTCTCACCAAGGAACATGCGCGCACGCACACATGCGTTCATGTGATACATTATGCTATCGAGCGTGTGTCTATACAGGCTAGTGGCACGAGTATTATATAAAACAGTATCAAACAATACAACGTAAATCATAAAGGTGGATAAAATGGCAGAGAGAACTTTGAAGTTTAGTAAGTTCTAACGGAAGGATCTTGGAAGTTGTTCCTGTTTTCCGGCGCACGGGTAACCCGAGCTTTTCTGTCTGACAGCTGATAGTTTTTAGCCAATGATGCCTTGAGAGCGTGCCAAGAGATAGCAAGAAGAAAACACACAGAGCAAAACATGAAATAATGTGCAAAATCGTTCATACGTCGACATGTATGTATGCTATTTACTAGTACGGAGGAGAGGGAGTCAGTTAAGCTTCATACCCAACAGTGCCCTTTCATAATCATTCTTAAGGATGGATAAATTAAAACAGGAATTAATACACGGCGTTCAGCAACAGCAGGTATACGAAAATTTACGAAAAATTAACTGTTATTGTTATCTCCTGCTTTAGAATTTTGATAGTTTTAGTCAGTGCTATAGGAGTTTCTAAACTGTTCATAAGTTACGAGTTTCAGTTTTATACAAATGTTCATTATACTAATTTGTTCCACTAAACTGTTTAGCTCGACCTTTACAAAACCGTTTATTAACTACTAACTCTCTTACTACATGTACATTTAATTTCCATAAAATTCAAACATGTGTTCATGTTAAATGTATTATCAACATTATTTGCATTCCACATTCATGACATAGTGGTCCCACCCTCTATCTGCCTGATAATGTAGATGGATGCGAAATTTTGCTTCGGATATATTCGTGGCGGATTTTTCCATTCATATTCGATGTGCGAAAACCAGTTGTTACTTTTTTCGCCCATAAAACATTCTAATACAAGTGTTCCAGAACTAATATCAAACCCTGGGGACAAAAAATACCATGTCAAAATCGTACCCATAAAGCGACTACCTTCAACATACATATACACCTGTGTTAACGGACACCTGCTTTCAGAGGCAATTCTGTTTAAGGCAGTCTAGACAATATTTCAAAATAACAATAAAATATGTACTTGACATCCATTAAACAGCCACCTGGCTCGTTTTCCATCAATAATACTTAGTGCTAAGTAGTACTTAAATTCTTAAACTAGGTAGAGACACATTCTGCTATTCCAATTTTCTGAAGTATTCAAGTATAAAACTGAGCTGAAATGAATAATTACCTTAATAACACACTAATTTTGTTAAGAGATGAAGAATTCGGTGTTTTCTTTAGAGAAACAAGGGTAGTGAACTTGTCCTTAAGTATTTTTGTATTTCTAAGCGCTAAGAATTGTTGGTGGAATTCGAGCCTGGACTAAGAGGCATCAATTTCACATTCCCTTGTCTGGTCGCCATATAGACGCTCACGTGGATCGAATAATCATCAGATATTTTGAAAGTCCTTTGATATAGCCAAACTTTAATTTTCTCCTTCGTAATTATGAAGAGATTCCTTTGGAAGAAACTGTTATATTACAGATTGCCTCTACTTTCATAACACTAACCTTTACTAAGTATTAACATATATCGACTTAAGTATCCTAAAATCAAATCATTTTTTATTCAGCTGAACCTGTGTTAGCGACCACCTTTCAGCATTTAGATTCCAAAAAAAATACTTAACCATATTTGGCAGATACATATTCTAAACAGCCATGTCCTTCTTGTCCATTTAACCAATATGACTATATTCATTTTGATAATGGTTTCATACTATTTATCGAACATTGACAATACCCGTCATCTGACCTTGACATTATCTAATGGTACGATCAAGCCGATCATTCTACCGACTATACTCGTAATCCTTTAATAATAACCTTCACCCTGTATTAATCAGTGTCCACTTTGCAAAAGGACATAATTATGACCTTGACATTTCAACAAAATTTTATAATGACAGTTTTCCCCATGTCATATCCTGCGGACAGCATGCTATACACTTGCCTTTAAAACATTGACTTTTGTGTAACCTTGACATCAGATGGCGAATAAAATGATTGTTCAGTCGTAATAAATTCACACATTTGATTTGATATGACAAAAACTTCAAGAAAGGAAACAACAACAATCTCAAAACAACAGAGATAGGGAATTATTTTTGTCTTTATTATTGTGTGCATATTTCAGTAAAAGCTCTAGAAATAGGTGTATTGAGAAAAAAGGGTCAATGATTTCATAAGATTGAGGAAAAAATAAAAGAATACTGGCAAAATTTGTTTCGATAGATATCCTTTCTTTTAAAATTTCACTTTTGTAAGAAATGAATGTATGAAGGAGATATATTGTAATGTATTGCCCTTTACTAATCTTCATTACTTTGATATTAGATAATTAATGCTGTTACTTATTTATCTTTATAAACCAGGCTTAATATCATCTGAATTCATCCAGAAACTTGTACACAACAAAAGCTTTGATGGAAAGCTGGTTTGCAAATCAACAATTCACAGCCATCCAAAAACATTGAAAATACAACTGGATTACAGTTTTTGATAATACAGGTGCCTGGTTTGTTTACAGGTACTGCTGAATCACAGATGGGTCCTGCGGGGATTGCGGCTGTCCTACATCCATTACTCGTGTTTCAATATAAATAATGCTGATGTGTATCTATCTGTTTCCAGTTTTTCTAGATGACGTGCATCCTTCAGGCGGCACAGCACACACTGAGAAGAATTATATCATTTATTGCCTATTACTGCGTAGACATGTTTTGGTCCTACCATAAATTTCAGGTAAAAGCACGTGCACGGTGTTCCCATCACGTGACTTGCGCTGACCACGTGACCAGTATATTTTTGCTGTGGCCGAGTGGTCCATAAATGGACATTTCCACATGGCTTCTGTATATTATGTCTCTGTCCGAAATTTGTAAACGTATTCAAGGTCTAATTGTCGCTTTAGGTCCAAAGTCCGCCCCCAATCGCACATCTCGGTATTCTCCGTGAAAACTTGCATTAAAAAATAAACCTTTGACGTTTTGTAGACACAATTTGAAGCGTTCAATCTGCGATATTTTAATAAAGGAGGAAGGAATACAATCCTAATCATTACCAGTAATGATCATTCATATCGAAAAAAAAATGAAAGTTAACAAAAGTGTTGAAATGATGCAGATATTTGTAACCCGAAGAGAAAGGAAGGGTGACTAAAAGAACTGGCGTTCATGCAAGTCCAGCAAGTAAAATCGCGAACAGTAACTATGGACCATGGTTGTCAGTTGTAAGTTAGAAAGATGTCCAAACGTTCAGTGTGGTTTGTTTCCCAGTACTGTTCCTACAAGGTACCAAATGTTTGGATAAAAAGGCAATGCTGATGAACGACGTTAAAACTCCTAAAAACAAGATGGACGAAAATCGTGCATACAACGTTCTACTAGAAGTATGCCAAATGGTACTGATAGGGCACTAGTTCGAGTGAGCAACCTTGTCACAAGAAGTTATCCCTAAAATGACTGACTGACGTGTAACAGAAACTTAAATCAAGGAAGCTAAGGCACATCTCTTTTGTGTGAGAATGCTTAATACAAAATTATTTATAAAACAAGTTAATGAGACATGGCAAGGTAGTTCATTTAATGTTGAGCAAAGATATAAAACAAATACTTGTCACTGTGCTAGTGTACATCAGATGATGGTAACTAATCTTGACAATCTAGTTGAGGTCACGAGTCAAACGTCTGGATGATCAAGACTATCCGGAAGATTCCGAGATGTTGCGATTGATGGGTATCTTGTTACCTTGTCTGTCCACGTATATACGTAAATAATGCTTCGCCACAACCACTTGTGTTTGGCTAGAACCCATGTATTGGAGAGTTGGTGAACGCCAGCAATACCTCTTGTATAACTAGAGTGATGTCCAACTTGTGCCACCCCCTTGTCTGTCTCGACTGTCAAACTTTTCCGCAGTGATTACCTCCCCATACTTTAGAACAATAGTTAACAAGGGAGAGCACTGCGGAAGAGTTTCCCGAATTGAAACTTTTTTATTTAGTATATTACATACATGTATTTGGACATTTTTTACATTTTCAATATTTACCCTCACATTAAATGTCTTTCGAATGAATATAGCGACAGAAAAACTGTCCAAATGCAACTTTTTTTTCCACAATGTTGAGGTACGTTTATTATGAGCATATAATATATACTCTATACCCACGAAGAGATGGTGATTTTGTCTGGTGTCTGTCTGTGGAACATCTTCACATATCGTTATGAAAACAGTATTGCGAAATTTGATTTGTACAGCAGCTTGGAATAGCAATGGAAATGACCATAACTTTTCATTAGCATTCCCACTGCGAATGAATGAACATTGTCAAAACTACAGAAGATCAAAGTCATCATCTCTTGAAGTGATGTATTATTGATGGGCTCCTGGAGAGACTGGTTGTTAATAATGGGGTCAAAAGTTATGTATGATTCCCGGGGAAAGAAGCTGAAGCGACTTGATGTATGTGTGGGCGATGATAACCGAGTCTAGCCGAGTGTTTGGTATGGAGGTCTGCCCCTAACTTACCCACAGTTTTGCCACTCGGCTCGGAACATTTGCCAATTACACATGTAAATATCTATTTTAGCAATGCTAAAAGATTGCTTCTCTTTTGGCACCATGACCTTTCTCTTATCATGCCATAATACAGTACCTCGATATTGTTATTTATATATATATACTTCCTGATTCACAAAGATACTGATTAAGTATTAATTTTCGTTGGGAACTATTTTTCGTTGATAGTGGTATCCACGAATTTTGAGTCTCACGAAAAACCGTTTATTAAAGTAATCCTCTTCTTTCTAGCGTATGAATCCACGAAAATACGCCAAAAAAAAAAATGCGTAAATTAGAAATTCAGCGAAAATTCATATCAACGAAAATTACTATTATACAGTATATCTTTTGTCATCTTCCTCGCATTTGCTCTCACATTTGTGGCTTTTTTCACAAATAATTCGACAATGTTTTTATTTGAAGTGAGAACGGTGTAATGCATTGAAATAATTGTTATTTTTCAGGACCTAACAATAGTATAAACGACAAGGAAAATGGTAAATTATATAAACAGTATATGCATATGTAACAAAATATTAATGTGATCATAACACATCAATCATTTACATTTATATTTGTATTTGCGCATTTCTAGACAGCTACATTTTTTTTTCATTCTGAAATGTACTGACTTGAAAAAGCCTTGTCAAAGGTTTGTTGTCTGTACTAAATTGTACAGTACTTACAACAACGCTGGCGCAGTTTCATAACCCACTCTTTGTCTAATGAAGTAGATATTAGCGTGCTTATATGTGCTTATGATATTCATTCGCATTATTTGTTCTGCGTGATAAGATGTCGTCATAGTAACCATGCATTTTTTCCTCCTTTTTTTTCCATTTATAAAGTTACATATTTGTTCATTACATGTTCTATTTACATCAAATTAAGCTTGGCTTCCAGATAAATTTTGTTTGAAAATTAGAGCATGTTTGAACTGTAATACCTTGGCATAATCCATGTTCAGATAAGCAATTTACATCCTATCAGACCAGAAAATTATACCAAAACATCAGTTTCAGGTTGTTGTTGTTGTTGTTGTTGTTTTGTTTTTTTTGATAAGGAATGTATCGAGACCAAGCCACCTTTATTCCAAATGATGCATATGGGACAAGGGCTGTAACAAAATACCCGCAAACTAAACTACCACGTTATCCAGCGTGCCAAACGAGGCTTAAGAATCGAAGTCTTGGCGATAGTTTCATTTAGATAGGAAAAAATATTCAATATTGAAATATTTATGTCAAGTGAATGCTGCATATTTTCATAAACAACTTACTCGTACGTTAATACGGGGGATATGGAAAACGTTACAATCAAAAACCCATTTGCAACGATTATGTAATTGCATTTACAGGCAGCTGTGTGTTTGGCAGTCAATGACATGGTTTTGGAATCGATTTTGTTTGTCAGAAAATCTTGGCCGACATTATTCTTCCTATACACATGTGTTGATGATTCTTGGTGTTTCTTAAACTGGCAAATACAGTGCTTATATGTGGAATATATTATTGGTATGCATCCCATTGAAACCGTTACAATTGATATTTATTTTCAATCCAAACACAAGCATTACGTATAGTATTACAGATATATGTTATTCTGTTCAGAATTTGAAAAAATAAATGCATATATACTTTTTTTTCTGACGCATTGCTTCTATTACCGCTTTCTAGTACACGCAAACGTATTGCTTGCCTGTGAACGCTTTCTGTGTTGCTCTATCTTCTATATCCATTGCTGCGGTCATCCACGGTGAAATATATATGCATCATGGTCAGTGTCATTAACAAATGTGTTATCTCTGGATTTCCCGAAAGCATTGCGTGTAATTTCCCCGATATTGCCCGTCTTAGTATCATTACGCATCTCATTTTTTGTGACATCCACGAACCTGACATGTGTCACCCAAAAGAGAGTATCAATCTTGTTCAATAACAAGTCAACAACATGCCTATTGTATTAATTCAGTTTAATTTCAGATAATTCTGCTCCTTTATATTGATCTCCATATTGTAGCAATAATGATATAATGTAACCCTTAACCTTTTATAGACGTGTTGACACGTTGGCAGAGCAGACCCAGATCAGGCAGATCCTGAACCTCTCACGTCACGTTAGCACAGATTCTACATAAGGGAAACCAATTAAATTAATTAATTCACTTAAGTTGGATAATCATAGCATTTAGGGTAAAGAACCTGTATTTTTCGCTCATGCAGTTGTAAAACTGTATGTATAGGATATGTATCTTGTATCGGCGAAGTAATGATCACTCAACCAAAGTATAACATGTAGAAAACATCAGAAGTGTTCAAGTCATAAACCTCGGAGATAGCGATCAAAGAGAGGTCTGTGAAATAGGTTAAGTTCAGAACCTGTTCATATATTCTCTCGTAACAGAATCAACATAAGCAAACCAGATTGTTTCGATCTGAAAGATCTTTTAGCAATGTTCCTTACATGTCTTTAAAATCAAAATCAACGAAATTGTCATGATATTGACCCATGTACATTGGATTATTTGGTATCATACAGCATACTAGTATACCGGTAATAAATAATAGTAGGTTTAGTAAATATGTTAAAAAGTTAAAACCATCTTTTTTTTCTAAACATATTAATCTTGACTTACATGTGTCTAATTTACATGTTTCTGTGCACTGTATGCATTTTAACGCCATATAGAACAGTCTGGAAACCTACGAATAAAGCACTGTCCGATTGTCTGCCATGACTTAGTGCTTCAATATTATGATACATGTACACGATGTTTTGCTACCTAACTATTTGTGTTGCCTAAATATGACCAGTGTATGTTTGAAGCTGTGCTCTCATAATTTATTTCTTTTCAGTTATAGAACATATCTATGCTTTCGGGAATGATGAACGTGAATTAACGAGTATAAATGTCCTTTAAAAACAAAACTTTGACAATAAAACATGTCAAATTTAAATAATAATCGTTGAAATGACGTTTACATTTCAAATGAAAATACTGCATCGCTTATAACGAACCCGTCAGGACTTGATGAATGAGTTCGACATATCCGATGTTTGGTTTATGCCATTGTTACAAACGACTTAGATCTTCCCTAAGCATAGATATCGTCATGTTTGAACGAGTTCGTCATAATCAAAATATTTACATAACGATATAGTTCAAGTAATGTTTGTTTATATTTCACAAACAATAGTTAATCACATACTATCAAACATGTTCCATTGATTTATCATTTACATTATGAGAATCTCATATCTATAATTAATATTCAATAAATATACCATATTTTTATACATTTTTTCCAATTCTTATGGTAAAATACTCCATATTGCGATAATTTTAAATCATTTTACCAATAACAGTAATACTCATGTTCATTTTATATATAATTAGACATGTTATTATATATAAAGAAATTCTACTATACGACTGCAGTGTCAGAAGTAATACGAAGATGCATGTCGATATATATATATATCCCCCACGCTTTTTGTGTCAATGTTATGTACAGTATATACACATGTATTATGTTTATATATGTTTTAACTTGACGCCTGGTAAATACATTCTATATGAATATATATACTCTGGAGTGGTAAGTATATTTTGTATCAAAGGTGTCATAAACGCCAATCTTTTTTATATATATAACGTTAATATATTTATATGTTTTAAGAAACATATATTTTTTTTCTTCTATTGTTTAAAGTGTTTTACACCTGTGTCTACATATTTCGAGCACAAAACGAATGTATTCAATATTTAACATACTTGTAACATCTTTTAATATCATGCGGAAAGTTAAACCCTGTTATTAAAATAGTCTTAAGTCAAAATGAATGTGTATAGTATATACAGTAAATCACAATTAGTTGTCGTCTAATATGCGCGAATCTTAACAGCAAGAGTTACTCCCCTTGATATCTAATTAACAAATGGCTTCTATCTAAACATTCCTTGACGCCATTTGATTTAATCTTTCTGAACAGTCTACCTCCAGATTCAAATGTTTTCAGCTCTTGTTTTTCCACTGAAGTTCTTATGACAAAGTGTTTCCACAAATGAGTCTTACATACCTTCACGCTTTGCCAATGATTAGTTCTTTGCCATTTGTCTCCCACACGTTTAGGTTCTATTTCTGACACATCGTTGTGACATTCCGTAAGGCTGTTTACGTCTGACGTCTGACGATATAGACATACTTAATAATGTCTCACGTATACTATGCCGAGGACCTAAACTAAGTTCTATAACTATAACTTTAGAACGAATATTTTGAATGCGGTTACTCCCCTTTAATACAATTCCCATGTCTATTGGAGCATTTCGGATCACATCAATGTTTCGGATCGACTTAAAGAATATTTAGGGAGTCGCTGCTCAGGGCATATGGGCTAACCTCCTTCTCTTAGGATCTCAAGAAATTAAGTAATAAACGATATATCAAATAAAGTTTTAAAGTTTCTGCAGCGTATTTAGAAATTAAATTCAAATTACAGCTGTAATACAAATGATTTTAGACCTTTAAACGAGATATAAATATTCAGAAGATCAACAGTTATTGAAGTCGTGTTCAAAACACAATAACTGAATCTTCCTTAAGATATGTCAGTTTTATCTAATCTACTTTGTCAAATAAACATATATTTCAGTTTGAATTTGGCATTTCTACATTATTGTTAATGTTTCATTTTTACCGAACTGTTATTTTAAACGGTACAAAAATAGGATCATCGTGAATTAATCAAGTTTGGACAATTATTATATTCAAAAATGAAAATAATAATAATTATTATTATAAAAAAAAAAGAAAGAAAAAAACTTAACGTTTTTTTGTAATCTTGAAAGCTTGGTATTGTAAATATTTTAAACCCTACACTTCTAAAGTATACACAATTGTAGGTTAGTGCAGCACACAGTTATGTTGGAAGAGCGATGAACAATTATATCTCGTACGCCACTCTCAGGGCTTTTTGTTTTCAAAATGCAGATGACAAAAATGGACCCAGCATCTGATGTCATTGCTTTTAAAGAGCCTCAATGCATTTGGGTTGTCTCCCGTTCAGAATAATAATCAAAATTTAAAATATTGTAAAACATTGACGTAAATGAAATTATCAGTTACTGGTAAAACTCAATGAATTGAAACGCCACATTCACACCTTCCAATCAGTTATGATGCAAATAATTTCAATGTATGAGGAACACGAAACATTAATATATAATAGCTCAACAATGAAATATATATCCAAATTTCTCAAATTAAACAGATTGTGCCATTTTACTTTGCTCTATGAACATACCTTTCAATTTAAGTTAAAAAATGCAACTCTATTTAATACTTGTATACTATTATTATATTTAAATAAGGTGCCATGTTAAGCAGCTGGGAGTCTAATATAAATATTGAAATTACTGCAACGTACCGAATGGGATTTATCCTATGCATAATATGTCCATCTTTTCAAAACCCCAAACTTCTGAAGCGTACAAAATTAGTATTGTAAGTTAATTCGTACTTAACGTTATGGCCTTTTTTATTGAAAATATGTGCCTTTCTTGATCAATTAAGTATTTCTAAGAGAATATTAAGATTTAAATCAAAACTATATAGCAAGAAATGGAAACCACTTTTACTATACTACATGTTTGTGTAATCATAATCTTCAGAATAAAAGTCCTACTTTCTTAATATATAGATGTCCATGAATGAAAATAAACAATATCATATGTATAAAAACAGTGCATATAACATGATGGAGAAGTTTCAATATTCAGCTCTTCATACATACATACATACATACATACATACATATGTAATAATTCTGATCGAACAAAGCTTTTAGCAGTGATCATTAAGAAGTCATCAAAATGGAAAAGACCAACAATCGCTTTGGCGCAATAAAAGTTCCCAGATTTATTTAGTTGGTTGGTTAGTTTGCACATATACATGAATAATGAAAAATTATTTGCCATCATGACAAGGAGAGGTTACTGTCGGCTTGTTTTATATCTTACAGTGTACAGTTATCTCCCTTCTTACGATTTACTTGGAAAATCTCTTGCAACGTTCAGCTGTTACTGTTTCGTTATCATAATTCGCATTACGTAAGAAAAGAGTAATTATCAGAAGTGTTTCTGACGTATGTGCCTTATTTAAGGACCGCGATAATGAATTAGGCAAAGGGTTATAACCATTATTTTTTTATCTTTTTAAAACGTTGGCGTGAATGCTCAGTTAGTGGTCATTCAATAAACTACCAGGATTTTATTTAATGTAAAAAAAACAAAAAACTTCTCTTTTGAAACAAATGATCAACATTTAATTTCATTTGGCACAAATGGTCACATTAATGATCTCTCTCATAACTAATAAAATAACGTTGATCCCTTGCAAAATGAGACACAAAAGGGTCAGCTAGTTTCCTTATGTACTATTTTTAGGCAATTTCAATTTTTTCTCCCTGAAACAAATGTTCAGAATTTTTTTTTGCTTTGATCATCTTAACTTAATTGACGCACCTATGTCTCAATCATAATGGTATCGGGTTCATTCGCCCAAAGTACACTTTCGCCCGAGTCAGTTCGCCCTACAATGTGGGTTCATTCGCCCACATAGTGGGTTCATTCGCCCTAGTAAAGTTATAAATTAATAAACAAAATGGATATTACGGTTGGTGATGAATAAATATAATTTTATTCATTCAACAAGTATAGGTATAAAGTACAAAGTATATAGGTGTAATGATCATAATAAAGGTGACATCTTCCTTCTGAAAACACACACGTGCTGTAGGTGTGAACACATGCCAAAGCAGGGTTAGATGTTAATTATGTACAACCTACAGTATTTTCGGCGTTCGTATTGTCTCATTTAACATACTTATTTTTTACACCCGGTCTCTTTCATTTACGATAAGTAGGGATGAACATGAATTAAATAAAGGGCTAATAACGAAATAAACAGTGAATTTATTTATTTCTTTAATTATAAATACACCGCCAATGTAAGTGTATATTAGATGTAAAAAAAAAAATGAAACTGCCATTCCGAAGCAATAATTGTAGGACTGGAACCAAAATATGTAATAGATTTTTTTTTATTAATAATAGACAATATACTCATTCAATCATACATACATAAAACAATACAACCGAATACACAAACATTTATATATTATTTCATTCAAATCCAGCAAAATAACAATAGGGCGAACAGACTCACATTTTAGGGCGAAAGGGTAGAGGGCGAAAGGGAATTAGGGCGAAAGGGTATAGGGCGAAAGGGAAATGGGGCGAAACGACCATAATCAAGTATAATGATCATGAAAAGAAAACTATTTGTTTAACTTTCTTTCATTAAAATTTGCACTTAAAATTCATTTCATTGTTTAACCGTATTACGTTCATTAATTTTAACTTTAAACTTTCTTCATGGCAATCAAGTTATTCTACAGTTGTGTGATGTTACAGACGTACTGCCGTTCTTTTACATTTTCTGCGGATCTCAAATAGACTCTATCGCAATATGTGTTAATTAACTATGTATTAAGTATGCAAGAAGATATCGAAGCAATATACATTGGCGAACATCTCGACAAACAAGAAATAGAAAATGTGTTTTTAAAAGTTGATGCACGTGCATCGATGTACTTAAGGTAAAGTCCATGTAATGATTCCGCTATGTCTTGGACCACTTTATATCTACTAAGATAACCAAGGTACCCTAATGAAACATTAGGAAAACTTGGTTATCTCCATGAAAGGTCACGAGGTCCGAAATGTAGCGGAACCATTACAGGGACTTTACCTTAAGGCATGTTTAGTTAAGCTTCCCTTCGATACTAATTTTCTTTTTTAAATATATACTCAAACTTAATAACGTATGGTTCTAAGGAACCAGGCTGGTTACACACACTTCTGTTGACATGGTATATAAGGTTTTGTTATTAAATCAGAAACACTGTGCATATATTTATGATTTGATGAAAATCAATTTATTTATCTTTAAATGGTACATGAAACTATGTATTTTTCTGTGCCGTGCAGACTGTGTTGAACCCTAGTTAGAACTTTGTATAAGCAAAAAGGAAGTCCTGGTCAGACAGCGGTGTGATCTGGATCTGCTCTGTAAAGTGCTATTATCATTAATACACGTCATACGTGGAAAAATAGATGATTAATTTATTTGTCATACAGTTTTCTCTATCGTACATGAAAGTAACTGAAGTAAACACGCATATTAACGCGTAAAAGTTCTTTGTAATCTGTTTGCTTTCTTATAATTTTGCTGTGTATTATAGGGACAATGAACTTTAACTTACTTACATTTATTCCAATTCTGTTTCCAGTGAAGTTGGCAACACGCTGCTCACATAGATCTATAGTGCCCTACTATCCGCGTTGATTCACGTGTTATTCTTATATTAATTGGCTGACATTCCTCCAACAAGACGCATCTTGATTCCTCGCTAATGAAACATTACTTCGCTTTTTTACTTTGAAGTTTACCGTTGCCTGTAATTAGATAGACCAGAACGGTAAAAATAATCATCATAAAATCGTATATGTTTTTGGCGTTTTGAAGGGGATATTTGTATATATATATTCTAACGTTAATGAAAACCGCACCAAAGCTAAATTGGTCCACGACTGAAAAACATACTACTATACGGTAAAAAAGCTTGAGTGTTTATATTTTCTTGAAATAGTCAAGAATTCTGGATTTCCAAGAACAAAACTTGATTTTAGATGTAAGTGTTTTAACTTATTTTCAAATATTTAATTTTTAATTTCAAAAATGTTGTAGCTTTGTAATTATTAATCACTGTCTACTTTACATGTGTTTTAACTCTCCTTCTGGGAGAGTCCCATTTTTGTTGGGTTGTTTCGTAATACTCTACTGTACACCACACCCTCCCATCATGGGGCTTGTATGTCGATCTGGTTCCCCTCAACAAGATTACAAACCTTAACACCGCGCCTGCTTAGTTGAAACATTTAATTTTCTTGTTTAAAAATCATTCAGAAACAGAATCAGGTATTTTGGCACTGTCTGACGAGACATTTCTATTTGCAATCTGACGAACTTCAAACAGACCCAGGAAATAGAAATTTAACTGTTCTTTTATCATTCTTTTCGATAAAATATGATCTTCTCTCTTATTCTTCATGCATTTCTGTTTCTTTATCAAAATATTTATCTGGCAGTATTTTTCCAAAAGTGTTTCACCGTCTTTAATTGCTTCGAAATGCCAAAAAAGATTAAATTTCTAAGTTGTCTTTTCTACAAATTTCACGTTCTAGAATATATGTTTTTTTTTTTTTTGTTGTTTTTTTCTAAGTAGGTTTGGATTCTACCACTGGCATTAGAATCACGTGATATGAACATGTAAGGCCCATTTTCTATGGAATATGCCTAAGTTCCAACGTTTTTAACCATATTTTAGGATGTTGCTTTTCTTTTCTTTTTTTTACCTTTTGTATCCCCACTCCTGTTTTCCTCTATATTTTAGTATACAGGAATTCAGGCCTCAAGTTCTCGAAGATATTAAAAATCGTACTCAACCTCCAAATTAAGACTAATCTCACTATACTTGGTTTGATCAATGAGCGGTTTTCACAACGTCTTAAATTTTGTACTCAATCATGCTTGAGACAGTGTTTGAAACACTCCGATATTCTCAAATTGAATCCTGAGCAAGAGTTTTGGGTGATCATATTTTCAGATATCGTACTTAAGGTTAAACTCAATATCATTAAAGCCAACACTTTGTTTTTAGCTTCGATAATCTACGCTACCTAACGAGTTAGGATATGGTTTTGATAATGAGTTTGGCTTAAACTCAGATTTGAGCAGATATTTGAGTATAAGCCTGTGATCGTACTTACCGTAAGTATTTTTAGAACACGGGGCGAGATGATTACATGAGTGAATGGGGAATAAAATGACTTACATGTAACTCCTAAGATAAGCTAAATAATATATTCCAATATAAGTCGGCCTCACACAACCAGAATATGCGGATCTTGTGCCAGTGGACATGGTTCACTGTGTTGAGTAGTAAATAAAGTTACAGAATGCTTCACTAATGTAACTTAAATACGGGCTTCATATATAACTTATATTTTAGGAGCTCAAGATGATAATATAGAATTTGAAAAAAAAAGTGTTTTTTTTCTTCAAAATTGTGATAATTTCGGATTATAAAAGGCGTATATGTACATATGTTCATAGCCGAAAATATTTGTAGCTTTCCTTGAAGAAATGATAACCAATATTTACATTTTGTCATAAATGGAGATTTCCGCAGCTTGTTATTTTTGCTATTATATTAATAATTCTATCTGAAACATTCTAATACAAATAACGCTCACATGTATATCTTAATCCATTCTACAAAGAATCTTATATCATGGCATTACCAGTTCAGAGATAATGACCGCCACCAAGTTGCCATAGCAAAAACGGACTTGTCTCGGTGTCAGATACTGATTCCCTGTGACAAGTACAGCGATGCTTGGCGTCGGTATCTTACGGACGTAACTAAGCGTCAGAAGATGCCTTGTCAGAGGATTCTGAACCACCTACATAGTACCCTGCTGGTTTTCTCTAATTACAAACACTACTCACCTTGGTACCTGCACCGGCTCATGAAAAGCACGTGTCTCATATTTTCTGAATGGGCTTTTTACCTTTGGTACGGAATCACACAACCTGGTCTTAATTTAAAAACTCGTTAAGAACGGCAGAGTCTTAAACATCGCGTTACCTCGAAATTATATATTACCGAGAACTGTCCTATTTAATACATATAAATGTGTCAGATCCATTCCACCATAATTCACTCAGCATATAATCCCATTTTTCAATGTCAAAAGATAATGAGTCCCAAAATCATTAAAGGTCTTCAGGTGAAACAGAAGGCATGAGTTTACTCTGAATATAAAATATTAATAAATTAATTTTAGCAAATTCTGTAAGCTCAATTACATCAAAGAATTGATTACGTAATGCTTTAATTTGCTCTTTCCTCTCGGCAATATATACTTTTAGTCCTATCAAACCATTTTTGCTCTGGTTGTCAAATTTCTGCAAGGGATTCTGTAAGGGATACCTACAAAACGAAAGTAGAACGGAATCGCTTTTTGCGGGAACGCATCTGTATTTAAACATGTCTTACATTTAATGTTTTCAAGTCGAGAAAAAGAATAGACAAACAAAGGATAACCCGTGCAAGTACAATACAATTTGAATAAGTAGCCACAAGAATCAAACAGTCGGATAAAAGACGATTATAACATAAAATGCCTTCAAATTGCAACCAAAATCTTATCTCACTGTGTATCAAGTATTCAATATATTTCAAGAGATATAACGAGTTTATGTTTAGATCTAGGTCAGGATTTATTTTCTGCAGCATCTGTTAATAATGAATCACCCAGGGAAGCCAACAGACACAAATGCACTTACGATTGGAAGCCTCACTACAGACATTTTCTGTCTTAAATTAAACCCGAAGTTCTCGCTAAAGCTGAAAATAAACTCAATCTGATTTCACTCAAAAAGCGGCTATATAAATATGTCAAATGAAGGATGAAGATGGAGGCTGTACATTAGACTCGCCTTGTAGGTGTTTTGGTACGACTTATCTAGCAGGATAGGAATCACAGGTAAAAGTAATGAGGTGTTCTCCCTAGTGATTCTCCGAGACGTGAACTCATTCTGGATATTTCTGCAGAAACCGTTTAGTGCTCTGTTTCGGATATTAGTTTACTTTTCATAAAAATATGTAAGTACATCTGTTAAATATTTTCTAGAAAGTAATACATCGATCTGTCTGTGTTTGTTTGCACCATGTCATTTTACACGGAGAAAGGTCGAAGAAATTGCAATTTTGATAGAAAGTGATGCTCTTTGTCCGACAATTCTTTTTGTTTGTGTTCCTCTGTCATGATTTGCAAGTTTTAAATGATTTATTAAACTTGATTATATAGTTATCTACATATAAAATGTGTGTTTGGACTCGTACTCCCCATTTTTTTTTTCAAATAAAAGTTGTATTAGATGGAGATAGATAACTAGTAGACTCCGTAGACGATTAAATCTAAACAGGCGTAAAAAGGGTCATACAGTTGAGGGGTCAAAAAGATGCTTACCGTTACCATGGTAACCATTCATTTTCTATAATGCCAGAACATCGTGCATATTTCGGTGGAGAGAGATTTGTAGAGGTACATAAAGACTGCGGTTTTGCGTAAATGCTCAATTTAAAATAACCAAATACCCAATCAAATTTCAAATTAATGGGAATAACAAAACACATTTAAAATATGGGAGACTCTTGCAGAGGGTAAACTGAAATTGCTAATATTGGTACTGGACAAAATTTATTTTCTTTACAGTAGAGTCTATGTGTATACCATATATGTTATGTAATAAGTTATAATGAGATATTTCAGATATGAAAACAAAATAATAAAAATATTGAAATACTCAATTTAAACGAGATTTATGGGTAATGGATGACAAATTCCACAATCATTTTACTAATACACAGATGTTTTTAAACGTGAGAGATTATACTATATTTACCAATACTGATTTCTCAGCATTTATATTTACCGGTAATAATAGTCCAGGAGAAGAAAAAAAAGGCTGCGGTTGGTCATTGCGACTATTGTGTCCGGATAATAAAATTAATTATTTTGTTGTCTATTAGATAACCAATAACGTTTCTCAACAGATGTATTATAGCATTTTATTTTTACATTGTTAGGCTGGTATATATATATATATTTAAATCTTCATTGATAGCGTAGTGGTAACGCTCTTCGCTTCTCACCAATGCGTCCAGGGTTCGATTCCTGGTCATGCACATGAGAGGGTTCAGTGATTGCTCGTCTAAACACGTGGGTTTTCTCCGTGTTCTCCGGGTTCCTTCCTCAATAATGACCACATACGCCGACACCAGATCAATCGAGAGTAATTAATATAAAACTTGTTTCCTAATTACGGTAGCGTATTAGCGCCACATTGACACTTACCATGTTTGTTTTTTTTTTTCCACTTTATTCTGTAAATCTTACAGTTTTATCTGTAATTTTACAGTTTTTTTCCTGTAAAATCCACACTTTTTCTGTAAATTTTACAGTTTAATCTGTAAAATTTCAGTTTAATCAATAGATTTTACAGATTAAAATGTAAAATTCACACATTTTACTGTACAATTCACACTTTTTTCTGTAAATTTTAAATGTAATCTATAAATTTTACACATTAATCTGTTTACATAATGGCTGTGTCTATCGGCACGACGGTCGTGCGGATAAGCAACCTTTCCGGCCTACAGCATATACCTACAGCATATACCTACAATATATACCTACAACATATACCTACAACATATACCTACAACATATACCTACAACATATACCTACAACATATACCTACAACATATACCTACAATATATACCTACAATATATACATACAATATATACCTACAATATATACCTACAATATATACCTACAATATATACCTACAATATATACCTACAACATATACCTACAATATATACATACAATATATACCTACAATATATACATACAACATATACCTACAATATATACCTACAATATATACATACAATATATACATACAACATATACCTACAATATATACCTACAATATATACATACAACATGTACCTACAATATATACCTACAATATATACCTACAACATTACCTACAAATTCTACAAATATACTAACAATCCTACAAACTGTAAATTTACAGATGAAATTGGAAAAAAAAATAAGTGTCAATGTGGCACTAATAGCTTCCGTACCTAATCGATGTAAAATAAATAAAGTTTAAATGTAATGCCACGTATGACAGAGTGTTTACATAAATACGAGTATATTAACGTGTATGGGGTTAAAAATAGATTCTTTTATCATGTAGATACATGTATGTCGATTCTTTAATTATCGTTCGTCTTATAATTATGCTTATTTGATGTACCGGCGTGGTATTATATATATTTGTCAGGAATCGCGGTGTGATAAAAGAAAGCTTGTGATGTACATTCCAATCTATACAATAAAGCATATTTTCTGCACATAAACACAAGAATCTATTTACAATAACGTGTTCCGCATTTCTATGTTGTGTAATAATTGTCTAAAGATGCATAGTTTCGATTTTGTCATATGCAAAATATTCAAATATATATTATTTCTGTCAAGAAAGAAGTGCAGATAGTTATATTTACAAGTAATTAAATTATACGTATATGAAAGTGTATATCTCAGCATTATGGTATCTTGAAATAGTCCAAAATAGGAACATGTTGAAAACATCAAAGGTCCCAATGAGTAATAAGAAATTCTAAAATAATTGGAATTTTTCAATCCTGATTTTTTATTATGTTAATTATGTTTTCGTATAAAGATAATGTAGTTAATTATGAAAGAAACATAGTTTAAAGATCCAAAATTTTGATAAACTGTAAATTAAAACCCAATGTCATGGTTCAAAGGTCAAGGTTGATATATATTTCACTTCCGTTTCAGCCGTCCGGGTCATACGCACGGGAATACGGTGGAGGAGGCGGTGGCGGTCTATCAAACAGCCGGAAGTATGGCTCCGTAAGTACTGGAAATATTCTTGAAAAAGTTGAAATTTTTCGTCTCACTGAAAGCTTCAGATAGCTCTTATTGTTGCATCAATAACTATAAACTTTGACAAATGAAATACAAGCGTATTAAAATATTAATAATTAATGATATCATCTCAACCGTATACGCAGAAAAAATCAATCATGGTAAAATGCAATTTCAAGAAACAAACAGGCAGGAAATCATGCCGTGGCTTTAGAAAATGCAGTTTATGGATACTGATATAGCTATTTATTTTTTTCAATTTCTTAGCGAGACGCGCATGCGCCAATCAATACAGAAACGACAACCATTAACAGGCACTTCTTCAGACACATTGACCTCCCCTTTATTAAATTCCATCATAATGGCTTCATAAAAATGGTATCGAAGTACATAAACTTTGTACAGATACAGAATGTCTCCCAATTTCAAATGATATATACAGTACATTAGGTCTACATTCCTATATGCAAGAATAATATGTATTGCAAATCTCTTTGAATAAAATGGTTTGTTATAATTTAATTTGATTTGTATGCAATTATAAATGTGAACATGTTTTTCCTTTCTGTAAGGTACAACTAAAGTATCTACATAAGTCGTATATAACCTACAGAATATCTTATTCTCAAAGTTTGTAATTTTGTATATACTTAAATCTGAGCCAGGTACATGTTCCTTCGTCTTTCTCCAATAAAATTAATTTGTTTACTCCTAAAAGCAATCACTCTATAACTTTTTACTGTTTATCCGGACCAAAGCCAAGATTTCACTTTCTTAATCTGTGTGTGTATAATTAGAATGATTCGTTGTTAAGCAATCCTGTAACTGTGTTTTCCCGCTGAGAGTCTGTCTGTGCGATTCGATTCATTTCTTACTCTCCGTCGCTGCGAGATTCTGAAAGATTCCGTAGACATTGGATTTTCTTTGTATGTAAGATGCTTTGAAGCTAACTGTGCCCGCGCTAAACAAGAACAGGTTGTTGCACGGGGTCGCTCGTACATTTGTATAAATAGTTGGCACTATCAGATCTTGTCATGAACGTCGGGTATCGCCTTTCAATGTTTAATCCAATTTGATTTTTTTCCATTTTAACTCTTCTTCAAATCACGATGTTCACCTCTCTTTCTTTATGTCAGATAAAGTTTATATTGAATTGGCATGGGTTTTAATGGTTTGTTTATATCAATTAATGAAGGGCAAATATTTCTATCGGTTGGTATGTCTAGAGTATACTTAAGATAGAAACAGAAAATGTGCATAAAGCGCGTCAAGTACTCTCTCTCTCTCTCTCTCTCTCTCTCTCTATATATATATATATATATTTGTGTTCAGACCAATATCACCACCATTATCGTAATCGTCATTATCAGCATCATCGTCTTATTTCGTTCTTTTTCTTTCTTTCTTTCTTTTCTTTTTTTTTTAGTGAAAGTCCAAATCTTTTTTTAATTATCTTTAAATGCAGAGACGCTTTTTTAAAGAATATCTCTTGGATTTACTTAATGCAATTGAATAGCATAATGGAATACAAAATGTTAAGTATTATAACAGAAAGAACAAAATTAAGAAGTCGCCGGTCTCGCTTAATATTCATAGGTTTGTATTTGGCCCTTTACCTCATGAGCATTCTTGTCAAAAGTTATGACTTGATTAATATTAATTTACTGAACTTTAAAAAGTAAATGAAAATCGGACTTCCTTTGCTGTGCAGACTGTGAAGTATCGGAGCTATTGTATTGTATGAACACGGTCATTTTAGGAGCTGTCTATGAATGGTCTGCTATGATTGCAAATGCGTTAGAATATAACAGCATTCGTAACTACTTGACCGGCTCCGGCCACAGATGTTCGTCAATATAATATCCCGATCACCACAAACTAATAAAACATTTCAGGTGGTTTCTGTCAAAAAGATCTGGTGATGATATATGATAAAATGGTGGGCACTAGACGGAAAATATCATTTTGACGTTTATGATAAATACGTAAATACGTACTCTTCAGTGAAAACTCAAAAGTATGGAACTAATACTAAACAAAAACTTAGTCCCCATATAAAAGCACAATCAATTCGTAAACATAGTTCTAATATCGGGAGGCAAGAGGTTAAAATGCTGTTGAATTAATTAAACGAAGTTAAAGTAATCTGATTGGATAGTGGATTTCAATAGTACATAGCAGGGAACCAATCAGATGCAAACGGCAATGGGCTTCATTAATAAGTCATGAATATGGCGAAATATCATCTAAATAACAGACGGGTTAACATTGTAGAGCAGCGGAATAGGCATACAAGGGTTTCCGACGATGGCCATGTTCCTACTTTAAATCTGTGTCCAAGGTTACTCTTTTCTCCATTTTTAAGAATTCAGCTGGATATACTGCAACTACTGAAGTTTTTTAATTTTGAAATTTTATTTGGATCTACTAATTTAAGTAACTGTTGTCCCACTATCTTACTCTTTTTCCCAAATTAATCACCCTTATTTAATTTGTATTCAAACACAATGCACAATTCTGTTCAATGACTCATAATATTATGACTTGTGGTTTCATCTCACGTGTTTACCGCGTGATACTGACTTTTTGGCAGCACCAGAAGTGCCCGAAGTTGAAGAAGCATTAAATTGATTGACAAAAATGCCCGTGAGACGTAAACAAATTATAAATACATATCAAGGTGCTCTCGTGATACCAATATATCAAGGTGCTCTCGTGATACCAATAACTGCAAGCATCAGGAGTAAGATAGAATGTAATATTTTACAATAGTATGTAGATTTTCGCCTCAGATGTATGCTTGCTCTCTCTCTCTCTCTCTCTCTCTCTCTCTCTCTGTATGTATGTATGTATGTATGTATGTATAACACAACAAAACATTGGACCCATGCAGTTTGATATGTGTAGAACAATTACCATTTTATAAAATCCGGAGTAGAGGAAAATATATACATCGTCGTGTTGGAATATGAATGTGTCCTCAAATCTGGAACTGATAACAAATATTTGTACATTCCGTTAGTGTTCTTTATATATGCGTGGTATTTACTGCAGAACATCGCAAAAGTGATACTTACCTTTCTTCTTTGTACCGTACTAAAACGTGCGTATAAGAGGGCATAAGATGTATGTAACTGGGTGTCTAGATGTATGGTTGGAACAGTATAATGAACAGTATCTTGACTAGTTTACCGTCGAGATTTCTGAGTCGGGGGATGCTGTAAGTGTGACACCCGCAACAGGTGACATTGCTAAGGGTGGGGGTGCCACCAGACAGGTGTATCTGATACACACGACACTGATCAAGGGGTTCTGATAAATCCTGGACGTGTCAGGAAAAGTAACAATATCAATAAGGTGTGTCATAAAATACAAAGAAATGAGGGGGTTATTTTCTTATCTTGATATACAGGAGCAGGCTACCACAGAAAAGATTGCATAGCGATGACTTTGACAGTACTTTTTCCGGTCAAAATGTTACAGCAAAATGAAAGGGCCATCAAAGCGTTGATAAAATATCAGTAAAAATAATTATTGTCCCGTGCTGTGACAAATAACACCGTACCAATTTGTTTCAATAAGGAATATTTGACATAAAACACACGTGAATACAAAAACTACTGTTGACTGATAGATAACTATTTAAATAATTTTACAATATCAGACTGTACTTATGGTGGATATTTCGCCTTTTTTTCAAGTTAGTTAAATTATGTGGATAACAAGCATTTTTTTCACATAATTATCTGGAAAAAAAGCATGATATCCAGTTAACTTAAGGGAATATGTGATTGGCAGTAGTGGGCACTAACATATGGTGGCATATTTCTGCCAGCCACTTATCCACTTAGCTATGTCGAAACGTTTCTGAAAATTTGTCACATATTCAGTTATTATCTGGCAAGTAGAAAATTTTCAAGTTATCCACTTAGATATCTTAACAGGACTACTACTTCCAATCATATATTCACTTAGGTTAACTGGATATAATGCTTTTTTTCCAGAAAATTATGTGAAAAATGCTTGTTATCCACATAATTTAACTAACATGAAAAAGGGCGAGATACCCAGTTATCTTAAGTAAATATATGGCTGGCAGTAGTGGGCACTAACAGGCAGTTTTGTCTTGTTAAGATACCTAAGAGGATAACACGAAAGTTTTCTACTTGCCAGATAATAACTGAATATGTGACAAATTTTGAGAAAAGTTTCGACATAGCTAATTTGATAAGTGGCTGGCAGAAATATGCCACCATACTAACAGACAGTTTAGTCCTGTTCAGATAACTAAGTGGTAACATGAACATTTTCTACGTGCCAGATAATAAATAAATGTGTGACAAATTTTCAGAAAAAAATTCGACATAGCTAAGTGAATAAGTAGCTGGCAAAAGTATGCCACCATATGAACTAAACTGCATTTTGATATCTTACCAATGACGCTAATTGTGCTCCATAATTTTCACTTACGTCAGCTTTTTAACCAAACTTCATCATAAAATAGGCGTGTCTGACTATCCGTGCGTGAGTCAGGGCACAGATCGGTCAACACGCCCGTTAGATCTTCTGTACGTGAACTGAAGTTGAAAATTTCCCTTATTTTTTTTTCTATGATTCACTCGTAATTCCACCACGTTGACAAAGTAAACGAAGTGCTGGAGTTTCCTCCCTTTGGTTAATTTATAAGACTGCACGGCACCCAGGCTCTGTTGAAGTATAATATCCACTCACTCAATAACTGGTTTTATAATTATTTCTTCCGAAAAGTATTAGAAAAACAATTGCACTCAAGGACACAACCTTCAATTTGTGATGTTTAACATTATACTAGTATATCAATTAGCCAGTTTAATCGTTCATGGTTGTGTAATACCGGTAGTAGATCTAAGTTTGTAATATCTTTATACTGATTGATTTAATTATCTTATTTTAGTATTACATTATTGATATCATTTTCTTTAAAAGCAAGGGCGTTCAAAGGTTTCTGATTTTATAAGAGCGTAGGTGTATCGATGTTATTTTGTGACATAATTCTTAAAATATTAGGCATTTTGCAACATACATCAATACAAACTACGAACTATTTTCATACAATATCTGACTATTGTGTAGATCTATATGTTCAGTAGAGATGATTTTTTACTTTCATAAAATTGCACATTATGATGATCCTGACCGGCAATGGTCTCCAAACCAAGCACATGGAATTTGTGTAGATTAATTTCATTGTCCTAAATAGTGCTACACCAATCTAATTGTGATATTATGGTAGACTAGCCTAATGAAAAATTTAACTTCTTTTTACTGCATTAACCCAAAGCAGATTAAAAAACCATTTTTTTTCTCTCACGATGTGCTAGAATCATCAAATATATAGGTCCTGACTGTAGACTGGCAATAAAAATTCAGTTCCAAAATGCTTCTTCTTGGCCTAATCTACTTGTGGTGGCAGTGGTTATAGAGAACTGTAAGGGGAGGTAACTATTGCGGCGGAGTTTGCTAGTGGCTAGGCTTAACCTAGTCTGGCTGATGACAGTAGTTTATCTTGCGCAATCCACCTCTCTGACTCATGTCCTGGAACCAGTCCAACTTCTTCCGGAAACCGATAATCATTATTTAGATTAACTTTTTTCTTTAAATGCGATGTTAATATCATGAGCAGTACGTTCTCTTGATATTACAGCTCGGTTTATTAATTTTACGAAATTTCACATTTCCTTATGTCGGAAACAATTAACCAAAATACTGAGGAGCACTCAAGGGAAACCACTCTTGAAAGTTTATTTTCCCTGCCCATCAGATCGACACAAACTCGGACAATCAGCCCAAATATTTGAGAGTAAAAGCAGGCGGCTATTTCTTTATCTGGTGTGTTGCCAGCAGGAAAATCTTGCCGGTATACTGATACATATGTAGGTGAACCATTCCATGCCAGGAATCATCCCCTCCCCGAGTCTATGGCAGGTGTCAGGCGAAAATAAGCACCGTCTGCCTGATCACTGGCTTGCAGATAGAATCAGCTGATTGATAAACAGAAAAGAAAAGAAAACATCTTCTAGTAATTTTGTTAGAAATGGCATCTTAGACGTTATAATCTGAATATTTTTCACAGATTGTTAAAATATGAAAGCTATTCTTTAAATAATAATTTATCAGTCCAGAAATGTGTATTACATCAGTCTAATTTCTATGAACTTGACACAGAAGATTTGAGAACATATAATAACGTATATTAAAAGCAAACTCCCTAAGTTTAAATGCTCGAAAGTTATGATTTTGATCCCCAACTGAACAAAATATATCATGGCATTAATCTAGGTACATACATTTGTGATTGGCATTATGTATAATAATATAATTAACGTGGATGACTAAGCTAGCAAACTGAAGCAAAAAACAACAATAAAAAAAAACAAGCATATGCCCCTGACAGACAATACAGTGCTGAAAGCAACATAGGTGGAGATGCACTTCATGTGATGACTAAGGCCGATAATTGGGCTCTTAACTGTGTTTACATTTTGCCTGTGTCTATAGGTAGACCTGGCTTATGTAATTTCAAAGCCTGGTACCATAGTGTGATGTTAGCACACATTCATGATGCTGCCATCTACCAAAGAAAATTAATAGGCAATTAAGTATCATCGCAATCGTACAGAGTATATGATGTGGCATATACTGCAGCCATGTCTTGGCAAGAGTCGCATAATCATTTCTTAATGTCTGGAAACAGCATCTTAGAACTAATGCATCATGATACCTTGAAGGACATTTAAAGGACAGACGACCTTAATAACGATACAGAGGATTAGCGGTGTTTTTTTCCTCATATAGTCTGCTGTGCAAATTTTATTTTTGAATATGAGAAATAAGTAAAAGGGGGATTTATGGCAATGGAAGCAAAGTATATGAGGTATATGATAAAATGAAAACAGATGTATGTCTCTAGTGGTCTAGTTTCTTTTTCCAGACGAAGGATTTCTCATGGCAGTCGTTTTTCAAGTTTCACTCTGATAGTCATTTGCGTTATTATTCTCTTAGGTTGGTTTAGGGTATTACAAAGTTCTGTCACATCATGCAATTATTTATTTTGTATTTTTTCTTCCTAATGACAATCAAATCCACTAAAAACATACATTTACCTTAAGGAGGTCAAACTTTTTAAACTTAAGGGAAATATTGGCAAGAAATATGGTGACAGAGGTTCCTTTAATTACCTCCACCTGTTTGAATTTCTTTATGAAATTTGAAAAAGACTTCTACCATGAGCTTTTCTTAAGATTAAATTCTTTTTTCATATTTAAAGAAATTATTTATTTCCAAAAGGCTTTATGGATATCTCCCCCAAATCTAACAAAACATGAAAATAAGTTCTCTGTCAAACTTTTTTTTATTTTGGATGTCTTTAAAATTACAAAAGTTAATAGAAATAACGGTATTACAATCCATGACTAGGTATGAAATCTGGCCATTAGAGTATCTTTAATCTTTAACTGCATTTTTGTTTCATCAAATACTTGAAATATTCGGCCTGTCAAAAATCTTCTGATAGGTTCTTGCATACGATTGGTTATCACTAAGCAACGGTATGACTTTTGACCATTTCCGCAGCCAGAACATTATGATGTCATTTATGAGGCAAAATAAAATTTCATATCATTTAAATCGGTAAAACTGAAAATAAAGCACCAACTAAGAATACAGAATGGAGAGGCATATAGATCCTAGCTGAAATGTAGGTAAGCATAATTTTCTTCCAGTACCAAATTGATTTAATAAAAATGGGAGTACTGGTTATACATAATTTACTTTTCTAATCCCTTTTTTACTTCATTAATTTTATTGTTACTTTGCTGATGTTTTATTATCAGTTTCTTATTGTAACATAAATGATAAATATGCCAAGATTTATTTTTGTCCAAGAAATAAGTAAAGGCAAAGTGTGTGTGTGTGTGTGTGTGTGTGTGTGTGTTTTTTTTGTTTTTTTTTGGTAGAACTTATAAATGATAAAAAAATAACAGTAGTAAATTATTTTAGGATTAATTATTTTAGTTATATGTGTGTATTTTTCATTGTATCGCCGTTTTGCAGTTCATATTCCTTTTTCTTAAACATGAACGGTAATATTCGAATCATGTAGCAATATTTCACTTCAACTTTAATACAACTCGTTCACAATCGGAAGTTACAAAAGAAATTGGGTTTTCTGGAGAACGGTATCCCCGAAACAGGTACTTGTTGTACCACGTGACAAATTCCGAAGCTTGACGTCTTCAGCAGTCCCGGGTCACGAATTTTAAAGTGATATTAAAATATTCAGCTTTTGAAGTGTGAGCATGCGCGAAGAGTGAATGTGATCAGTCATGTTAGGGATCACGAATTTTGTATATGTAAATATAGGTTAAATACCGTTCGAACGCTTTTGCCTGTGATTGAGAGACCATCCATTTTTTACAACCACGGAATGTTGCATTGGGTGACAATTCGTCTATAGATGAGTATTGGTAGACGAAATACACACGGATAATGGCCACCTCAAAAAAATCTGATATAAGCTGTTTAAGAGTAAAGAAAGAAACTTGGTATTGTGTTTGAAATTGTGGAATTGAACGTTAAGCATTGCATACTTAAAAGTCACCACATTGTAAACATAGGTACAAAGCAGCCTCCATGATTATCTGTAGATGTAGGTAGGATTGTGAAACATTATCTCCCGCCCCCACCTCGAAGCACCTCATTACCCGGCACCTACCCTTGCAGACAAGTGTGAACCACCACCCAGTACACATCAGCAGACCGTCATATCGGTTCGCCCGCTTCAATCATTCAGTGGTCCATCAATTACCCCCATCTCTCTGAACCGATGCCCCCATCATCGGCTGTCTTCGTTACTTACCGTACATCCTCAGCCGCGGACTCGCAGACCTGCTCGTGTTGCTTAGACAGAATCGCCTATATTATTCAATCAAGATTTTGGCCTCAAAAGACAATACATGTAATGTTTACATTTATTATACTTTTTTTAGAATTTTTAGAAACTCTCCTAAGCCTTTTTTTTTAAAAAAAAATTTAAGTACTGAAATATTGATAAATCGTAATCAGAATCTACGTCATGCCTCGTTTGGAATTCAGTGTTTGCTTTAATCTGACCAGTTGCATTCATTTAATAAGATTTCAATGATATGTTTGTTTTGAATATCCTTGAGATTATATACCGTTATTACTGATGTTCACGAGAAGGATAAACACACTTCCTGCAAAAATAAGAGAATTGTTGGCAGCGGAAAGAAGTACTAGTACGTGCATGTTAACACAATAAAGAACTTGAACATCCTGGCAGTACCCAGCTACATTATAAAACTATACACACATACATTTCTTTTACACCTATTGTCTCTATAATTATATGATGAAACAATTTGTGACATATCTGGTTTTATTTGATATCCAGTGATTCGCTTAATTCCTCATTCTGATATTAGAAGTCATACAGACTGGTACCAGTCAAAACATTATGTCAGCCTAATGAATTCATAATTCTTTATGACCAGTCCAGAAGTGTTGTTTTATGGACCTTCTCTCTGAGGGGAGCAGATTCTTATAAGCGACTATAGCGGAACAAAGGTGAGGTATCGCACTGCAGTAGACTTCCAGGTTTTTGATGAACTGTCGGTCATATATATGTTACCCTGGTGAATGTAAGTGTGCTTGTAAACAAATGGAAACGGAATTTGTTATCTATTGGGTGGAATAATGGTACGTTTTATTATTATTATTATCATGGTCCATAATTTATTTGAAGCACTGAATATCAATTCAAATAGCAATTCACAATATTACGTAAATCAGATATTACACGATGTCAAAAATGGACGCTGAAAAGAAATACAAAAATAATAAGAGTCCTTTTAGTAATTTCTGATTTTTCTTTAAACATTTCGATTTATTTTTTACATTTATATTCGTATATTGATGCAGATGTATTCATTTTCTTTCTGAAGTAGCTGAGACAAGAATGAAAAAAAAAAAAGCAAGTCCTACAAATGTGTATTGTTGACTAATTTGTTTATTTTGATACATTTCACACTTCCATTTTTTACAGTATTCCAGTTAGATATGTTTTTATCGTTTATTCAGATTTTATCATCAAAATCATTGATTCTTTGAATAAATTTTAAAATTTTTAGAATTGATTCTGCAAAAACAAAACAAAATACATGTCCATTGATAATACTATTTTGATTACATACATCCATATGTTGAAGATATTTTGAATAATTTCGTCATCATTTATTATATGTTAGTGATATAAAAAATATAGTTTAACGTTTAATACCTGCATATTGTATAATATTTTTGTTAAGATCCGAGCTAGATTTCAACTCGGGACCTTCAGCATGTTAGTCGGACTTTCGCTACCTCATCTCACACAAAACTAGCTCTATGGCAAGGAGGCAAGACACACGTTTCATGCGTCATGTTATTTTGCTAGCAAATGTTCATAAATCATATACATCATTTACACAGAGGAGCATGTGGCATATACACTATATAGTTATATATATGACAAATCTTTGATCGTGATATAATTTCTCATACCATAGTTCTTTTTTTATTTATGGTTAAAATACATCATTTGTGAGCATTAATAAATGATCTAACTCTTAAGGAAATGAGCGATAGTCATACACAAAGCAATTTTGAACCCTTTGAAAATGGAAAAGGGGATGTCAACAAAGGGGATGTCACAAAAATGTACACGTCGTCGCCTTATTATTAAAAGGACCTACATGCCAGTCAGTTTAATTTGAGAAAATTATCTTTTAAGATTCATTACGTGGATTTATATTTTAAACAATCCAAAGCATTTTTTTTTTTTTTTTAGAAAAATTCTGTATTTGGTTACTGAAATATTGATTACTTTCGGTTTGAGATATCGTTTTTCAATATTTATCAACTTTCTCAATATTACAAAGGCATGTGGAAATAAAACCTTTGCTGGAATATTGAAACTCAATTATCTTTAACCGCGGATATAGAACCACTGCGAGACAGTATTCAGTAACAATATATTTTATTTTAATATTTTTTCTTCTTCTTCTTTTTTTCTGAACAATTATTAAAGATAAAAACAATTTTGACTCGAAATACAACTTTTGACAGATGAACATAATACACATATGACATGATTCAGACATGTTGCAACAATTACATCGTTGTAAAGGGTTGAACACAGTAAACTTTCTCTGAAGTTCTCAATACACGTAGTCCAACTGACTTGGGCCATCAATATGACCAGGAAAATCGTACAGTGAATATTGAAAAACAAAATCAAACAAACCTATCCACATTTTTAAGGCATCAGAGTAATCTCTGCCATTGAAACTTACTTCTTGTGTATTAATGGTTTCAGATCACATGCTGCGATTAAGTAGTCTTTGTCTACTGAAAAACAAGTAGCATAGCTGAAGAACAGCCTCACAATATAGAATTCGAACAACACAACACATCCACAATTAATGACACAATGGAATATACAACAATGATAGAAAAGAGCTCAATATCAGTGAAGGAAACATACAATTTATCCAGTTTTAGACTGGCGGCGAAGCCGCAGACTTATGTTACTGGAAATAAAAAATAATATGCATTGTTGATTTGCATAATTAATGCAGCTGATTTAACAATATTACTCTGTGCTCCGTAGTTTATCCATACAATACGATTCTGAGCTAACGAATACTCTTGGCAAGTTTAACCATAGCTGCTTTTAATGTGTTATTGTTTGTTTTCATGTATTTCAGTCTCAATTATTTGGCGCTGTAAACACCCATTATCATCATGAACAAAATATCCGTATCATGAAACAGAACACCAACCCAATTTACATACATGAAGATCAACTCCTGCAAAAATGTAGCGCTTCGCTTCAGAAACTCCTATAAATAATTTACCCAAAGAATTTCACACTATTTTGCATGATAGCGAGTTTAAGCTGTCCAAAAGTTCATCCCAGACTATTTCATAATTTTGAAATAGAAAAGCAAACATTCTTACCGGTATATCTTAAATCATCATATAAATTGTAAAATTTCTGCACATAATCAACAGCAGATAGAATACACCGGCACATTAGGTTCACTAGTACTAGTGTAAGGTCATGACATCCTTAGGTATGCAATTTACGAATAGAATCAGGGTCATGACCTTTACTCCGAGTCATAAATGAAGCAAATCAAAGTACTCAGGGCACTGAGAGACTGTCTGCAGGTTTATCGTGAAACAAAGTCAGCTGACTTATTTGTGCAATCTAGGTATAGAACTTGTTTTGACAAATATTGTGTTTAAGTTGCACTTTTTTTTTTTCTATGAATAAACAATACAAAAGTCATAAAAAGAAGGTTTTTTTTACCTGAATTGTCTGGTACATCCATATTGTTTTGTCACGTGATCATTTTCGCTCATTTTTGATTGGTGAAGTGAATTACTTAAATAAGGAGAGGTATTTCATTTACTCATATTTTTTTTTATTTCTGCTATAAAAAATGTATACATCATTAATGAGCTCTTGAAAATCATGATTTAGGATAAAATACTTCTTATATAGACACATGCACCAAAAATAAAATAAACGCACATTAAAGAAAAAAATGTATGGGTTTGTCCATAAACAAAATAAACAGTGTAACTTTTTTGGTTATAAAGCTGTTACCTTAAAATATATCATGTGGGCTCACCTGAGCACAATGAGCTCAATGTGAACTTTTGTGATCACCCTGCGTCCGTCGTCGTGCGTCGTCATCGGTTTGTTTTAAACGAAACCGCTGGACAGACTTTGATTAAACTTGGCAAGGATGATCCTTGGGTGAACCTTCACAAAAGTTGCTAAAATAAACAATGATCCATGTAGAACTCTGGTTGCTATGGCAACGGAAAGAAAAAATATATGAAAACTTTAAAAAAATCATCTCCTTTAAAACTACTTGCTAGATTTCAAAATGTTTTAGTACAGATGTTCCTTAGGTAACCCTCTACCAAGATTGCTAAAATTATTCCGATCCGTAAAAAAACATGGCCGGCAGGGGCGGGGCTACTTTGCCTTAAATGTATATAGTGAAAACTTTAAACAACATCTGCTCTGAAACCGCTGGACAGAATTTGATTAAACTTGGCAGGGATGATCCTTGGGTGAACTTTCACAAAAAATGTTAAAATAAACTTGATCCATGTAGAACTCTTGTTGCCATGTAAACTGAAAGAAAAAAAATGTAAATTTTAACAATCATCCCCTTAAAAACTACTGGCCAGATTTCAAAATGTTTTAGTACAGATGTTCCATAGGTAACCCTATACTCGGGGAAGCGATCTAGGGCCTCTATGGCCCTCTTGTAATTATATTTTAAATGATTCATTAAAGCTGTTCAATAAGATATTGATCTGTGGAATAAAAGTACAAGCGGTGATTCTCAGATTTTGACCTTCATTAACTTAAGTTAAACAAAATAGATGCCAAAAGTGTCTTATCAGTGCCTATGACATAAAACGGGAAGTAAGTATTAGACTATGGACATAAAACATTAAAATGCTGAATTCAACGAGTACTTTGGAGAAAGGACTTTGTGATATTGCGAATAACTCCTCACAGGAATCATAAACAACAAGACTGCAGGAGATAGATCATTTTGAGACTATTCCAACGGTATATAGCATTCTAATTATCTCAGATTGTCAGATCTCACCTTGTAATAATAAAGTCATGACATGTAAATATAATTCATAGTCACATTTCTTTTCTTTTAAAAACTTATTCATTTTTGTGAACAAGAATGCTATTTCAAGCCTGAAAGAGTATCACATCTCTGCCATTTTGTATGAAACATCGTTTGCCAGTGTTAGGGTCGGATCTGATGTATCTTACTTATTATTACTTGTTTTACTTATAATTACTTGTTTTACTTATAATTACTTGTTTGACTTATTATTACTTGTTTTACTTATAATTACTTTTTTAAACTTATTATTACTTGTTTTACTTATACTTATTATTACTTGTTTTACTTATAATTACTAGTTTACTTTATCATTACTTGTTTTACTTATAATTACTTGTTTTATGTTTATTTCTTAATGGTTTTGTCGTTGTTTTATTCAGAGTGTGTAAGAGTATTGAAAGAAAATACTTTCATTAGTTCGATGTTACTTGCAAATAAAACCAGCTTATTTTTAAAACGAATAAAATCAAATAGTCAATATTTTGCAATCAATATTTTTTCTCAAGATCTCGCTGTATTATTTCTAAGAAACATTATGGTAAATGACGTAAAAGAGTTTCGTTAGGAGCTCCCGACGGGCAATACTCATTAAAAGAAAAGCGATAAACAGATGTTTTTGCCACTCTCGAAAATGTTCTCTGTGATGCTTCTCGAAATAGAATTCATTTCTACCATGAAAAATTAAGCTGAAGTCCTGGGTATTTCAGTCAGTAGATTATTTCTTTATTAATTTGTTTACCCGGCAAAATGATACATCTTTGTTATCCGTTCCTAAAATGTAAACTGTTTCACCTGGTTTACTTAAAATTCTGTAGACACCTTACCATTAAGTGAACACGTGCTCAATGTGTTCGAGTCTAATGGCTCAAGCCTACCAGGGTAGCTAGATCTTCTGAAATAGGCATGAAATGCATACGATATTGTTAGCTTATCTTTCATTTTCTATTTGACCATATTAATTATTATTTCTATTCAATTTCGGAGACAATTTTGTCACGTTATAGTACAAGCCTGATACAATAGTACGTTATTTCGTTAGTTTTGATTATTCTAATAATATTTGCCTTTTTGTTTTTCAAACTGCAGTTGTGAAATGAATCATTACTTTTGCTTTCGTTTACTTGTTTTAAAGGATTTCGATTCTATTTGGAAACACATTCATACACTTTGTACCAATCAAGAGGACCCATGCTTAAGATCACATTCTTTTTATTAGGTAAATGCAATATATGTATATTTTTAGTAAAGTATTGATAAATATGGCAAGAACTTTCAAAAGAAACCTTTTCAATCAATGGAATAGCTTGTTTATAACAAAAAAAAAGTGGCACTTTTGAATATTTCATCACTGCAATGCATATTATATTGTTTTTATCACTATGAGTATTCCCCAATTAATTAATAAATATAAATATTATAGCTAATGACATATATATGCTACCAATTCCAATTACCGTCATATTTCTCGATATTGGTCAGTTGCTCGAATTCCACAAAACCTACCTAGAGCTAAGTAACACATGTGTACTTAAATACTCAAAGCGAAACCCACTTATCTTATTACTACATAAAATACTAAATATATTTCATTTCTTAATAACATAACTAGTTATTAAGGTGATAATGTATGTTCATTTTGTGATGAATGAGTTACCGCATACAAATTAGGTATACAGAGAAAAGTATTGGATTGGAAGCTTATAGCTTATATAAAGTCCTCTCCAAAATCAGGTTCAAGTTTAGAATGGTATACGGTGAATTTAAACATGTTCAGATACTACAAATTCAACAGAAATAAGATAGCTCTAGACAGAAACTGACAATATATTAGAATTTTAACATAGTAAGAAAGAGTGAGAACTATGGAAAAAAGAGAAGTATAAAAAGTTTGAAAGAAGAGAGTAGGTACATGAAGGGGAAAAAAAAAAAAACAGAATCACGTAAGAGATAAAATTCTCAAATTCACTTAAGGATGCAAATTAACAACGAACGTAAGAAAATGACCCATAATTGAACCTTTTAGTGCTGATAATGAACATTTGAACTGAATCAAATATACCATTATTAACATGAACAGTGAAGTTGGGATTTCCATAAGAGAGTATCTAGCTTAGTATTTGGTGGAATTTCATTTAGCATACCTTTCAGACTTGTTGAAACGTGGATATTCAAACATGTAATGGGCTAGCGTTTCGATCTTTGCACATGCATATAGAGGGGAATCAATAATTTACGGAGAAAAAGGTGATAATTGAGTCCGCTACATGCATCCTTTGTTATTTAAAACTTTCAAACCATCTGTTGCAGGAACAATCTGAATCCGTAAGATATAAATGAGCTATAAGTACGAACATCAACATATGTTTTAATAATGGGTTTGGCAAAGTATGTCATAAGTGTTAGATCTCGACCCATTTTCAGATAAAGTGATGTTTGATATTGGATGTAGAACACATTTCTGAATCATAATGTTATAAATGGGATCAACTTTAGTGTCTTGTTTTCCCCGAAATTCTTGGAACTTTGCCGTCGGCATCGTGCATGAAATACGAATTAGATATCTTAACAACGTGATCCTCTCAACATATCATGTTTTGATATCTAATCAGCTTATGATATGTTAAATATAGACCTAGTAACAAAATAATATTGAAGTGTATGGTATAATATTACAGTGTTTTAAAGCAAAGAATGCAATGAATGAATGAATGAATGAATGAATGTGTGTGTGTGGGGGAGAGAGAGAAAGAGAGAGAGTGATACGCATGCCCGCATAAATAGGGGAATGAAGAATTGAAAAATATAGAGATAGAGAAAAAAAGTCAGGACGGTAGGAATAGCACCTTCCCCGTCTGTTCTTAACAGTTACCTTTATCTTACAAAGGTCAACCCAAGACAAAGTGGAAAGAAGGTAAAACAAACAAACTCGCGGGTACCCTCTCAGAGAAATATTTATTCAGTGGTCGACACCACAGATTCGATGTTTTGACTTGTAAACAAATAAACACGTGCGAAACAGATGATTTTTTCGGAGGATGGACCGTTGCCATGGTTTCAGAGTGCATTCACACCTGAGATGTGGTTTAAAAAATAAACTTGTTACCCTACTTTTTCTCCGTCTAATCTTTGTGTTTTATGATAGTTTTCTCCCCTTTTTATTGGTTTTTGACTATCAAGTTTGATCAAGATATATCTATTTTTGTAATGTTTATCATGTCGAATAGCAATGGAGAAGAGTACGTGGAACTGAGTCATGGATTTGATGGCACCTGATCAGAAATTCCTCGTTCTGTAATGCCAGAAATTCTCTGCCAACCTGTAATTGAGGTCTAACGACGAAAGTAAACAGACCTGTAACAGTTTCGAATCATTTCGGTAATAAAATAATTTTTCGGATAATAAAGTGCTGAAAGTGTTCGTATTAAGGACGATTGGAGTTGTTGAGTTTCGAGTAGCGTCAAGGTAAATAAGTAAATTCCTTTTTATTGGGATGGTTTATTATTTGCACTTAATATAAGTAGATAGTGCTATATCTGTTACACGTACATTTGTATTATTCTTTGACAACCATGTGTTATGTTCGCCTTTGGCGCTTATACACATCGAAGTTGTATACTATTTGAGGTCGATTTTAAAATCCATTTACATTGTTTCTTCTATTATTTCAGACTAAAAACTCTTTCACCTTTTCACACTTTTCACCTTCTCGCACTTTTAAGTTATCATAATATAGATATGTGCTTAATTTTGTGTCCACTTCTGTATCAATTTGCACAAAGAGTGAAAAGAAGCGACGGTCCGTCTGTCTGTCTGTATTTATTTATTAACGTATTTAATAGTTTTGCGGTTTGTTTTATTTAAAAAATCAATCGGGTTAAATATGCACGAACTATTTTGACACTACATATAATTAATGTACATGAACGTGTATATATAGTAGAAGATATAGTTCGTGTATATACATCCATATCAGATGTACTTTAATGAGTTCCATGTTCATCAATATTTTATGGCTCTAGTTCACGTATGCCAAATGAGTCAAGAAAACGTAATAGAATGTTTTCGTCCTTTAATTAAATATAACAAACTCAATGAACTCAATACAGGTTATTATAACCAAGGTGACTTTCTTACCTTCTTGGATGAAACCTCTCAAAAAAGTAGTAATTATTTTCATATGAAACACATACCGTGTATTATAATGCATTATAATGAACAACTGAACAACTTATCAGATAATATACTTAGATTAGAACGCGGATAATATTCAGATAACGGTGATGTTGTTAGATTATATGGAATATTCTTCAAAGGTTTTAGCGAACATTTCATTCTCAGAGATGAATTTCCTTTTGATAACAAGTAATAACCGAACCCCGTGGTGTTTAATCTTGCTTTGATGAAAGGGATATTTAAAAATGGTATTGTTTTATGTACTCAACAACTTTTCTAATTGGTCACCCTTTGATTTTGATATTTTTCAATACTGGTGAATATATTGATGGTAAACCATCACAATTGAGTTACCATGAACATAACCTTGAGGTATACATGGATTTTGCCAACAAAAACATCGTGAATTAAACCTATGATTTCTATTTTGTAATAAACAGTTCTTTAATTTAAATACATTAGATTTTCATACACTTATTTTCCTTGTGATATTTTGATGAAATTATCAGGTGACCAATTAGAAAAGTTGTTGAGTTTATATCGTACGGATATAATCTACATGTGTAAATACGGTATATTGATTCATAACAACATAAAGACATTGCTGGTTGATTTGTTTACATCTTTGCGATATATTTTTTCTTCAAACATGAAGAGGCTATACTCATGTACTCTTGCACTGCATGAATATTCGTGATGTAATGTAGGTGAACTTTATCAAAATATCTTCTGTGAAAGTTGGGAGAATTCAAAGCGGATTTCCCGGGACAAATTAAATTAAGGGACGCAAAAAAATATGGAAAAGAAAAAAAATAAACTTCTTTTGTTTCATTTTCACAACACAAAAAGAGAATGGGATTTCTCTGTCTCTTTTATATATTGTTGACATACACTTTTACATACACTAAAATATATATATGCAAATACACATGTTTTAATATTTCAAAATATTCGAATAATATTATTAATGCTTTTATACTAATAGATACACTGTGTAGGAAAAAAATACCCGTGTTCTCGTGCACCTTTAAGAGAGTCGTTATTTGACCGGTATGTAACGTATGCAGGTTTACACAGAAGGCATTATACCTGGCTATCAGCCCTGCATCTTTAGTCAATATGGTGGTAAGATCTATCATTATGGTTCCGTTAATTTGAGATAGGACAGGCTGCACGGTACCGATTGCCCCGCCAACATGGGCTGATAAGTCAGTAGCCTAGACTGGTATCCGGCCTGTACTGGTTTTGGTTTTCGAGCAAATCGCTTATTGCAGGTAACAACTGCCTAACGCGAGTTTAATTACTTACACAATAAACACAGCTGTTCGACTTTATTGCTAATTAGTAATTTACGCATCCTATTTTCATGAAAAATAAATGAACACTGGGAATGACGTTTCCTTTTCCTTTTTCTTTTTACCAAATTAACTCGTTCCATGGGGGGCACTATGCTTAGACATTTGTTGAGTGTCCTTTCTTCCCACGGACAATAAATACTTATCAGGAACTCAGCATACGTGTGGGTTTCCTTCTTGTGGTTATTTCATTTCTGGTGCACCAGGATCTTTATAGAATATCTCCTGGGTGCACTCAGTATTAAAAAAGTACTTATCTTTTGTCTTTAGTTTACACATCATTTTTCATAGAAGACCTTCCTGTATCATCTTTTCTTCACTACATTCAATGACCGAGTTCGACCTGAGAATGTACTAAATATTGATATTACAGGTGGGCAGGTATAGAAGGCTTTTCAAAAGTACTGTTATCGTTTCATTGTCCCGAGTTTGTAACTTTGCACCAGAAAACAACAACATGTACAAATTTATTGATAAATTTTGAGTAGTTGTCCAATTCAGTTTGAATTACCCAGGGAATAGGGGTAATAGCAAAAACTTTACCCGGGCCCAAACTATCATGTAGTAAAACAATTCATTATACTCACAATAGCCCATTTGGTATATATATACGATCTTATGTTACTGTTATATCACAATAACAGCAGAGTATACAGTATTATAACAGGTTCAAAAATTATAATACATTAAGGTACATCCAAATCAAATAGAGATAGTCTGGTTGCTAGGGGAACATCCGCCCCTAGGGCAAGTCTAGTTTGCGGTTCCTATCTCGAAACAGCGGCACGTGTTCTGTATATCAGACTGTATTACGTAATCATAATAGATCCCTATAGTCGATGAATGATCCCTTTATCAGTATGTAAGGCATGCATAACGCATTACATGCAATTATTTTTCTTACACTGGCGAATATGCACTTCCGCCATTGAAGTTTCTTTAGAGTTTGTAATTGGCAGTCGAAAAACGTTTGTAAACAAAACATGTTACCTGAGAAATGTGAGCAGATGGAGTCTGGAAGTTCGGACTGTTTGGAATTACACAGTTCATGGATTTTATCTGATTGAGAAAGAGAAACTGATGATAGCAACTTACAAACATTTAGTGTTTAAAATGTGTGAACAGTTTTCGGAGGTTTTCTAGATGGAAGTTTATTAATCAGGATTAATAAAGCATCCCCGGGGATTAATAAAGGATCCCTGAGCTCAGAGTAACAATGTATAAAGTGAGTGCAGATGTTTTTTTGTTGTTTTTTTTTTTTTTTTAGATTTTCAGATTCCAATCCTTTTAAGTGCAAAATGGATGCAGGGGTGTTGTTTTCAGTAGAAAATAGTTTCCTTTATTGACCAGTGATTTTCATTTAAGTATATTAGCCTAATGGATTGTGTATTTACAATGCATAACACTTGTAAAAAATTATTTAGTATATTTTTATTTTTCTTCTCGAGATAAAAAACAAAACAACAACAACAACAACAAAAAAAACAAAAACAAAAACAAAACATGTACCATGTATCTTAAACAAGTGGACGTTTGACAGACGCTTTTTAGCGTTTATGTATCCATTCAGTAAAAACATGGCATCGGTCAAGAGTTTCTCTCTCACACACACACACACGCATCTGTCGATCATTGATTGTGGTAATTTCTATATACAATATATATCGTTAAATCCAACTACTTCGCAGAAAAACTGCGTGATGTATCTGCATGCATATGTACATGTAATTTAATGATCTAGTATGCAATCGTCATCAAAACAGAGCGATAGGAAACCTTTTATTTCAAAGATTCTGAATTATGTTGTATTTACTTAAAAGGAAAAGGAAAATGCTCGTACAGACACAAAATTAGTCTCAAGATCAAAATCTGATCTGCAATTACAAACATTGAAGTCAATTATTACATGGTAAAAATATGTTAAAATTAGAATTAATCAATCAGGTAATTTAAACCATTTACCCGACAACTTGAAAAGTCAGCAGAACCAGATAAGACAGCTTCTTCCATAATTTTATTCATGAATATTCATGAGATAAAGGGTGAAGGCTTATATGGCAGAGTTATTAATCTATATGATTTGAGGTCGTTTTTCACACTATACTCAGTTGTAATAGAGCTTATTTTTCTTCTCGAGATAAAAAACAACAACAAAAAACATGTATCATGTATCTTGAACAAGAACGTTTAACAGACGCTTTTTAGCCACGCTTTAAATTTTTTTTTCAAAAATACATTTGGTAGGAAAAGTGTATGAATTTAGTTTGCATTTTAAAGGAGTATATGCTGCTCAAACATATTTTTGAAGAAAAAAAAGTATAATCTAAAACCTGCAAACTTTCTTATGCAGCTCAGTATATTTGCTGTTTTTCAGCATTTATTGTTTCTCTGGCTTAGTTTCGCGAAGCTTCTCAACTTTGGCTTTCTCCTGCTCAAGATGTTTACTTTCATTATTTATCCAACTAGTGTGTCGATTTTTTGCATAGACCTTATCGTCAGCATGTTTTAACTGAATGTAGCCTGGAATTTCTTTAAATTTTCAAAGCCGCTTTGGTAGATATTTTTAGGAAAATCGCAATGTGAGGTCGGATCACCATGTAATAAATTCACGCGCAATAAACAACGCTGAAGTATTCAGTTGTACCGTTGGCCTGTAATAAAATGCAAATGGATACTAAATCTGTAGCTTATATTTGCACGTGCATCTGCAGTAGATGTCTGTTTTCATATCAAAGCAGTGCTGTAGAAAATAGAGTGTTATAATTCTGGAATCATTTCCTGTCTTAGGTATATTGTGCCAAAATAATGAACTAAACTGCCCAAAATGAAGAAATGGTAAATATAACCCTATTAATGATAATACATACATTAGGAAAATAGTGTGTGTGTGTGTGTGTGTGTGTGTGTGTGTGTGTGTGTGACAGATCCGTTGGTTGTTGATTTTAGCTGAACAGAAAATGCAATTTGCATATATACACCCGAGACTGTGAACGCAGGATTTAGCATCTTAAAATGGCATGAGTTATGTTTACTAACAAATATGATTATCAAGTCAGTAATTCGTTGGAACACTTGTTGCAACAAAACAATACCAAACAACAAAACAATATACCGTTATATGTAAATAATAATGATATATTTCAATTATCTTTCTTTTTCTTCTTCTTCCTTTGTTTCAACAATCATCATCTTCATTATCACCATCATCAACAGCAAAGAAGGAAGAATAATATAGCTGTATTGAAATAAAGAGATGTAGATCTATATAAGTTGGCTGCGCATTGTTTACCAATGACAACATGACATTTCGAAGGACAATACAAATGTATAAGACAAGTGGGGTGGACCGCTGCCAGACGCACTGCAATGTTCTGAGTGTCTATCTCCTGTTTATCCCGACATACTTGTATAGAAACTTGGGAGACACGATTATCTGGCACGTGCAATTTGTTATTGCTAATTTTTCATAGGCGTTTTTTTCTGCTGTGTTAAAAACTTATTAACAATGCTAGATGGATGTGGTATATTAAGTAATCAAGATTCCTTGCATCCGGCATTGCTTCTTAATCCAGTATGTTTACGCGCGTTTGTCTGCTTTATGTTGTTTTTTTTATTCTGATAATTCCTTTATGATTATTTTAGACTGCGAAGCGCATGCGCGAAGCAGGCTTTAAAAACCAGAACTGAAATCAGCTACTGATGTACATTGGCGTATCATTTATGACATTGGTGTCCATTTGTATTACATCACAGGAGCATGAGGTTAGAAATAATTCACAATGAAATCTGTCGGTTAAATATCAAACATGTATTTGATATACCGGTACTTCACCAGGTTTTATCAAATTTCTCGCCTGTTTTCTGATCGCCTTTGAACTTTGAAGTCCTGCTATGCTACCAATGCTTTGATCATGCCAGCCATGCAAGGGGCCATTTACACGAATTGATTGTAAAGTTGACAAAAATATTGCTTTTTGTTGCTGAGTCCAAAATATAGTCTCTGTATCTTTTCAGAGTTACGATATGGGAACCAGCCGAGGTTACAGTTCCGGTGCCAGCAAATATGGCAGCAGTGGCTATAGTGGAAGTGGCAGTAGCTATGTAAATAACTCATACGGAAACCCTCGGAGTACATACAGACAATCTAGTTACGAGCCCCGGCTAAGTTACGCAGGTGGAGGTGGTGGTGGTAGTGGTGGATCAGTGATGGACCGTGTTAAACAGTTTAATCCCGATTCAAGGGGCGGGAGTTATACCCCCTTAAACAGTAGGAGAAACAGAGATTATGGTGGTAGTGGTGGTGGGTGGGATAAGTATTCTTCGCGGAGTGGTAGCGATTATAGCAATCGTTCAGGATATGTGTCAGACTATGGTGGAAGCAATCCGTCCTTGTACAGTTCGTGGGACAGAACTTCCTCGCGATCAGGGAGATATGGTGGTATTCCAAGTCGTGAATCTTCGCCGGTCACTTCGCGAGCGCCGGCGAGGACATATGACTATAGCAGTAGTGCTTCTCCATCACCATATTCAACATACAGAAGCAGCGCTGACACGAGGAAGTTTGATAGACAAAATTCCACCAGATCAGAAACATATGACGAGCCGCGACCGCGTAAAAAATGGGAAACTGATGTGTATGGCGTTGCGTCATCTCGGCGGACGTCAATGCGCGAGCCACTGCCAGAACCTGTGAAACCACCACCCAAAACTTACTCTGATTCCGATGACAGTGCGCCCGAGGACGATAAAGGACACATGTTACGGTATATGACCAGTAGGGGCACGTCGCCCATGCCTGAGCCTGGTAAACGAGAAAGTCGACGCTCAAAAGAAATTGGAGCGTCCTCTATAAGTAAAGTGAAAAGGGTAAAATGTCCACAGAAGGAAACCCGTAGTAGGTTTGGTAGAAATGAATTGCGCCGGAAGCATTTAGTTGATTGTGGTATTCAAGTGAATCTAGATGAACCTTCTCAGTCTCGTAGAAACAGACACGGTGGTGGAGACGCAAGGCAATCAAGAGACGAAGCTGCTAAACTGGCAGCTCTTGCATTGTTAAAAGACGATGGTGAAGGTGATTATTCAAGTGAACAATTCAGTAAGAACAGGGATAAATATCAACAGACACCGATGTCTCCAACACCGTCCGGGAAACAAGGTGACAGGTATTCAAAATCACCCATGTCTCCAAGAAATTCTAGTCGGCAGGAAGCATTGCGATATGAAAGTCCTCCTCCTCTTCCTCCAAGAAACAAGCAAGAGGAACAAAAAGGTTGGAGAAAAGCCGTGTATGACGATACTCCGGTATCGAAACGCGATGCTAGGTATCTTGATGATACTGAAATACCTGATGAAAGAGGTTGGAGAAAAGCGGTTTACGGAGAACCCGCGTCGCCAGCGCCTGGAAACCGGTTACGACGCCATCAAACTGAGGAAGATCTCAGTCAAACTTTTGATGCGAATAGACAGAGAAGGAACCCAAAGACCAGCACTCCAAAGGCTTCAATCGAACCGTTTGATTCTGGGGATGAAGAGCAGCCAATGTCACCACGGCGGGACCGCCGATCACAAGACTCAGAGAAAGAGAAGAGAAGGTCGCAACAGTCTGAAAGTGATAAGAGACGCTCACAAGAGTCAGAGAAATCGAAATACCGACGATCATCTTCACGGGACAGCATTCTGGATGACAAACCTCCCCGGCGGCGTCGTACACGCACGTCTAGTCGAGAAATTCTGGACGAATCAGAGCCATCCACAAGCAGTAGCAGAACCGCCCTGACCCCAGATTCCCTTTCATTACGGGAAAGTATCGAAAAGGTGCAAAGCTGGAAACAAAACCTGCCTCCCTCTGTATCCAAAGACCAGCATTTGCACGTTGAAAAGGTTCAAAGACACCCGGAGTCTGGTTTTCCACGCAGTGACTCGGGGGAATATTTTTCTGCTAATGAGCATCATGCGCCTTCAAAAGAGTCTAGGGATGATCCGGAAGCGAAGTATCATGACGCCATGTACGTTCCGGATGCGCACGCACATCCGCCTCACCCAGAGTTATCGGACAGAGAGGAGGAAGTCTTGTCTCCCGGCGGACACCGTCGCCGACGGGCAAGGCGCCACCTGTCTCGGGAACTGTCTCAAGAAAGTGGTCCATTTGATGAAGAACGAACGCACCATCCAGTTAACAAAGAAAAATTAAGAAAATCTGAGCTCAACAGATCTATAGAGCAAGAAAGAAAAGAACAAGAAGAGTTGGAGAGAAGGAGACGAATATACAGTGGCGAGGATCCAGAAGAAGTGGAGAGGTCAATAAAAATGCGACAACGAAAGTCCGGCTCGTCCGACGCATTTGCACGTGATGAATCTCCAAACAGACGTCGTGGATATTCACGGTATAGCTCTAGACACGGGTCACGTGAGGATGTTTTGGATGAAAAACGACCAAGAAAAGATCGCCGTGAGACAGATCCCCACACGAGCGACAGCTCAACGTTCGGTTTCAATCGGGAAGGATCGCCAAATCGTCCTAGTTCCCGGCACAAGCGACACAGTCGCAATAACTCTCGTGATGACATGATAGATGACGATGTTGCTCAGTATCAGCACAACCAGTACATGAGGCCGCATAGCATGGTGGTTTCGAATGAGAGCTTGGCCAACATGAGCGCTGCAAGCTCTATACCATCTATGCACTCAGCGATGACGGACGATGGAACAATTCAGAACTCCACGTCTATGCAGTCGATGGCTTCAAACGAAGTCCAGGAGCGTCCGCCGGAAGAATCGCTTCCGCAATCCATGTCACACCAATCCATGGAATCCTCCGGCGGTTCTCTCCCCGACATAGTTCCGGGAGATGAGGCATCTCGCGAGAACCTTTCGAATAATTCCCGCCAGAAACATCCGGGTTTTATAGGAGGAACTGAAGATATAGATAACCTGCTAAACTTCAGTCCTAATGAAGAAGACTTTGTTGAGAAAGGGAAGGTGATGGAGGAAAAACTTAAACAGCAACATTCACATCTTCTCGACGCACCCGTTCCCCGACAACCTTCCCCACTCAAACCGCAAAATGCAGGTGATTATATCTTTATAATGTTTATACATAAAATAATGCCAGTTTGTCTACTATTAAACGAAAAAAAATGTCACAACTGTATTTAGCAATTGCCATATTTCAAAAAAAAAATAAATACACATATTGTTTTGTTTAAAGTACTGTATATATTGTATTAAAACATTGACATTTCATCGTGAAGAAAAAGAAAATGGGCAACATTTTAAAAAAAACACGGTCGTGGCAATTTTAGCAGAAATTGATAAAATATTTATTTAAAAAAACACATTAATCATGAGCAGCAATTTAATATTTAGGGTTATGTCTTTAAGGTATCGACGAGTTTAAATTTTGCAAAGAAATATAAATAAAATTAGATGCCTTTTTTTATAAAGCAAACCATACTTTTTAGATGATGAAAAATTAATTGATTTGGAGGAGCCCGCTAAAGTTTCGCCTCTCGCCAAGAAGACATCTCCGCAACCCAAGAAAGCCAAACGGGAGGACATGACTCCAACCGGCAAGGAGATGTGGGACCTCCTCGAGTCTAAGAAGGGACTCGTTGTTATAGGTGTGTTATGGTCTCAATGTACATAGCGAAACAGATATGGAATTGTGTACATGAACTTAAATCTAGGTCCACAGCGGGACCAGTTGCTATAGGTTTTCTACAAGGTTGTGCAGTTTTAAACTATTTCAAATAGTTTTTTTTCCCTCCTGTTTTAAAGCATAATTATATATTGCAACTACGTTTATGTCACGGTCTGATATTATAATGCTGGTAGGATAGGGGTTTAAGTGCTTCCCAAATGTTTTAATGGAAAAAGAGAAGCTAAAAAAGTTTATTTAATTAATTCAAAAGCGTTTCAATACTGAACTGTTCCGATTTTTTTTTCTTCAGAATTTGCTTAGGAGGGTTTAAACGCCGATTACACTGAAATCATTTTACTGCAATAAGTGTAAGGCAATGATGTGTACCTATCAATCATTTTAGCAGCTGGTTGTTTTAAAATCCTACATGATATTACAATCAATCAACAAGCTAATTATTAAGTCATTGTACATCGAATAAAACTACAGTGTAGAAAAGTGTCAAGTTATAATATGAATCAAATTTATGATATAGAAATGTTATTTCAACATTACAAAATGGTTGTTGAAACTAACTGATCATGCATATATTCCTATGTTTACAGCTGACATACTGGAACTGTGTGAGAAACCGAAGAAGCCCCGGTTTATCCGCGTCCCGGGAGTGGACGAGGAGGAGAAGAGTTTCCGTGGTTACGAGACTGCCTCGGAAATGTTGGATAATCTGCAAGTGGACACCAAAAAGGTAAGCATATGTCTCTTGTTGTTGATACTGTTTGGCCATGTCCTCGTGAATACTTCGTTTTTTTACGCCGTAAAATTTAATTTTTACGCGTTCGTAGAATAAAGAAAGCGCATTTATAAGTCTGGATGAATTAATAAGTTCATTTACTCATAAGGACTGTGCCGCTGTTCTCGTTTTTCTTTACATGTGTGATATCTTTGTATCATATAAAACATATGTTTAAGAAAATGTGATATCAAGTTGGGTAAATTACATGTAATTGGTGATTAGGAAAGAAAAAAAGTTATAGCTCTATTACGTAAAACTGATACTTAAAACAGTCTGCTTCACAAATCACCTCTTAATTGGTACTTTACCAGAAAAGATTGTGGTTGGATAATATATTCATTATCATCTCCACCCATCATTTTCCGCCCACTCTCGGACTGTATATGAACATATCGTGTTCCGGTAGTGTACAGGTTATCTCTTCAA